>OZ002740.1:297482250-297816163 GCA_963924295.1 Dioctria rufipes
ATTTTTGCCGACATTATTTACTAGGCTTCTTCATTACCTTTAATTTAAGAAATAAATCATTATCCTGCTGCAAATAGTTTGCCAGAAATTTGCAATGAAAAATGAATGAAACTTGCAAATATTGGTACAGACTCCTCTTAAGGCTGAGTTACAATGTGACGCTGTCGCGAGTCGCGGGCGTTGTCGCTAAACCTCTCAAAAGTCAAAATGTATGAAAGTACTCGAACACAGGTACAGTGCGTCGCTAAGGGTGTTGCTGACGCTGATCGCGTTGCTTAAAGTTGAAAATAATTCAACTTGAGACGCGCAGGCGCAATACCTTGACAGCTCCAGTTGACATAACTAGTTAATTTATTTATTTACGATTTAATGATTTTATTTAATAATGGAACGAAAATTCAACACATGTTATAGCGTCACCATTGAAACAGCATAAGCAACAGGCGCTGCGTCCGCGTCAGCATCAGCAACATCATTCGTGGCCGCTTCTGGCGACAGCGTCACATTGTTACTCAGGCTGTGCGGTCTAAAGGTAGGCTTTGGGTACGCTGAAATTTATTAGGTAAAAAGAAATTTTTCTAAACTAGTTTTCTTGAAGAAACATTTTTTTCCTGTAATATAAGAAATAATGTAGCAAGCGTTATACCATTTTAGAACCCTTATTAAATGTGACAACTTTTAAAGTTACGTGCTAAACTGGCGTAGTACATTTTTTTAGTACAGTCAGTTAAAATTGGGTGAAGTATTAATTTTCTATTGTTGGTTCGGCAAAATGTGACATTTTCTTCTAAGCTGGAGCAGTTGGCTTAGAATTCAAAGCAACAGGTTACTTACGCACTATTCGGGATTACATAAGCAAAATAAAATTGAAATAAAATAAGGAGCTAAAAACCATCACTTGGTATACAAAAAAAAAAAAAAAAATGCCTGTAAAATAAAAAAAACATGACTTAGATTTTTTTTATATTTTTCTGGTAACTATTATGAATTGGCCAATCACCTGATTCTGGCTTGACGTAGACTTCCGGGAAACCCTGTGTATCAGTATATCATTCGTAGTTGGAACTTCAATTCCAGTCTTTTCTAAAGAATATTTTGGAGAATTTTCTAATTAATTTCAAGATATTTCGCTTTTCCCCTGCCCTTAGATGGTCGGTATGAATTTTTTAAAGTTTTGTTCGTTTACTGCCTGAGTTTCTAATGCACTGATGGACTTATTCGTACTTTACTTATACTTTCGAATTTATTTTACATTTACATTATAAATACTATCGTGTACTATTACATTGGCATCGCAGGACTTCTGCTCCTTCAGATAAGCTAAGTCTTTCCTTTGTTGCACTTTAAATCTAAATTAACATTTCTCTCCAACTGGTATTTGAAATATTCTTGTTTGAGTGTGAAGTACAATTTTGTTTATTTATCTTTAGCAATTAGGGTCTGACTTTCGAAGTTAATCTTAGATCTTAGTGGGACAAAATATTATTTCCAATTAAACCGTCGTAATTTTTATGAAAAGGAAATATATATAATTCTACTTTATTCTGTGAATCTCTTAATTCCTTGAATTTATTGATTCCTTGATTGATTGATTACCGACTTCTGCGTTATTTTAACTTCACTCTGGCTTATTGTTCTAATAAAAATATTTTCCTTAAGGGTTTCTAATCAGTTCGAACTACAGCGTCCAGGGTTTATAATTGAATGTGTCGCCGGAGTCCATAATAAATTTTAGATGTCTTATGTTACTGTCGACCATGATATATGGTATGTGGTGGGTCAGGCTATCAAATGAAAATTTTGGAGTTGGGAATTTTTGATGTAGTTGCGTTTTTATTATTTCGCTTGAATTTACTATATATGCATCAGTTCATGATCTGAGAGTCATTGATATTGCTGACTTTCGCAATGGTTCCTATTTTAGAATGATGGATGTCTAAAGGGTTATTAGGAACCTATTGGGGTCTATATTTAAAGGAAGTAGGTATCATGCATTGAATTGTTATGAAGAGAATAATTTGTACGGGGAAAACGCTGGCTTTGGTATGAATGATTTCTATAATTAGAAGGTTGCTAAAAATGTTGGTTTCCATTGGCGAAATTCTGGTTATTATAAATATTATTTCCATTGTTATTACTACTGTGGTCATTATTTTGTTTAAAGTTAGTTGGCTTGTTATTGTTGAGGTCATTATTTCTATTATTATTCCTATTATTACTTTTGACGTTGGGATTGGTTATTCTAGGGGTGCTAACGTTCTAATATGCCCGCTTCGGGTAATGTGTCCATTGACTTTTCTAAGCTTTCTGGATCTCTACAATACAGAATAGATCGCATTGGTCCAGGGAGCTTAGCTTCGAATATCATCAAGGTAGAAATATTATTATTGTTAATGGCTTGTTGAAACTGCGCTACATGACGTAGTACGAACAATCAAAAAATCAATCGAGAAAAAAGAATATACCATAGGTGTATTCCTTGATATCGACGGAGCCTTTAACAATGTTAGTTTAGAGGCCATCCAGGATGCCCTGACTGGCCTAGGAGTTGAATTCTATATGTCTAGATGAATGAACTTAATGCTCAGTAACCGCCTAATAATTGCAGAATTTGGTAACAGTAAGGTTAGCAGGAGGGTTTCTAGAGGTACTCCACAAGGAGGAGTACTTTCACGCCGACTGTGGTTATTGCTGCTCACAAAGGAGGGTATAAAAGCGGTAGCTGACGACTTAGTCATCCTGGTCTATGAAAAAGTTCTACCGACGACCAGTGAGCTAACTCCAAGAGCATTACAAAAGCTTCTTAACTGGGATATAAGTTGCGGTTTAGGGCTTAATCCTGCAAAGACCGAACTAGTCCTTTTTACACGGAGAAGAGTTATTCCGACATTCATACCCCAAAACTGGGTGATATTACCCTTGATTTCAAAACTGAAGCGAAATACTAAGGAGTGGCACTAAACTCCAAATTAAATTGGAGGATAAATGTGAATGAGCGCCTTACAAATGCACTGTATGCCTGAAAGAAAACTTTTGTCAAGTGGTGGGGATTATACCCTCGTATCGTACACTGGATGTGCAACGCTATTGTAAGACCTATCCTTATATATGGGGTTCTGGTATGATGGAATGCTCTTGAAAGGGCTACCCATTTATTTATTACAGGAGCTCTTCGAATTACACCAATAGCAGCAATAGAGATTTTGTTCCGGCTCCTGCCCCTCGAAATCTATGCAAAGCTGCAAAAAGTGCACTAAGAGTTAAGGAGCCGAACTGCTGGTCAACGGAAGATAGTGGTCACAGCAGTATACTGAAGCTCTGTCCTGAAGACTGTATACGGGGAACTACGGACTACATTATTCCAACACTAGATTTTGGAAAAGCGTTCTCAACTAGCATTCCTAGCAGAGAGGAGTGGGATGGTAACCGCGTGACAATTGACCCTGATATATGTGTCTTTACGGACTGTTCAAAATTTGATGTTGGAGGGGGAACCGCGGTAAACTCAGCGCTCACTGGAATACAGGAATCGTACCGCCTACCGGGGCACTGTAGTGTGTTCCAGCCCAAGTAACAATTTTTCCAATTTTTGGTGACTGAAGGTGATGGGTAGTTTTATAAGGGGTATATAATGGTTACTCGGTTATATAAGAATTTGAGTGGTTATATAAGAGTTTTATAATATTACCAATTTGTGACCTAGTTATATTAGAGTTTTTTAAGATTACTAATGGTTCTCGTGGAAGTAAGCTACTACATGTTTTATAAGTTGGTGATGGAAATGTTTCAATCACTGGTCTATATAACTTAGCGTAACCATTACTAGAAGTTATGTAAGAAAGTTTTATAATTGTTTTCATCACCACGTTATATAACTGATTGGTAATAAGTGTTTATTGCGGTATCCGTAGTTACCCTTATATAACTCGACAGCCTTGAGTAAATTAGGTGACTTTAATAAAAATTGGGAACTTTCGGTAATACACATACCCACTATAAAATATCGTAACATTTTTTGGTGGCCTTGTAGTAACTGCGGTGACCATTATAAACACAAATGACTTTTAGTATCGAATGAAGTCATAATAAAACTCTTTTCATTTATTTATGGCGTTTTAGTAACGAAGGTGACTGTTATAAAAATTGGAAACTTTTAGTAACGTCAATTTTTTCGTATTTGGTCATTTCAATATGCATTTTTCCGAGCTGTTGGGACAATACACAAGATAGGTCTTCTTGACCTGTCCCTTTAATTTGCACGATTTTATATGACATTTTTTTTTTTCGTAACTAAACTTATTCACTGCGCTACCGAGGAGCGTACAACAAAAACTATTATAAGAAGAACATGACACAGACAATTTGTCATTACTTTAAGATATATAAGATTACCAAAGGTAAATTACTAAACGGTATATATGTGGTAGTTCCTTTAGTTTATATATTTCTAGAAGTTTTATAAGGGTAATTGAGTTTATATAACAGAGCCAGAGTTTATATAAAAGTAGTTGAAGTTTTATAATGGTAATTTGTTCATTAAGTACAAGCCGCCATTTTTCCATCTGTGCATTGCAGATAAAAAAAAATGTCGGTTAAGCCAATTTTTTTAAATTGTAGATATAAAGCTTCCGTTTTATTTTTATATGAAGAAAATACATCTTTTTAGGTATATAATATTTCTAAATTATATAATGTAACTTTTACGAATTAATGTCACCTAAGTGAAAATTTTAAATTTTGTCATATTTAATTAAAGTTATTAAATATTGCTTATTTTTGGAGCGGTTTGTATTTTTTGGAAGTATCTATGATGATATTCACAGTAAAATTTTAATTGCAGCTGAATTTCACTACGTACATGCTGAAAAATGTAATTCTAAGATGTAAAAATATTAAGCCTTTACATTATAAAAATGCAATACAAAAAAATGTCGAAATTCTATGTCAGGATAGGTTGCGTAAATGTTTGCATTATAATGTTTTATAAAGGTAACGAAAAGTAATTTCCCTAACATTTCAATCACTAAAAGTAATCAGTCTGAGAAAATTCCAAGCTTGTGGAAATTTTACCAACACCGTTATAAACAAAGTTTATAAAGGTAACCGAAACATTATTGCAACCACTGCTATGACCAAAATAAATTATTCGAAAGCATCCTGGGTTATATAAGGGTTATATAAGGGTTATATAAGAAGTTATATTAAGGTAACCAGAATATTTTTATTACTCATTTTATAAAACTTTTAGTTATATAACGTTACCTAAATCAAGTCACAGTATCCTTTATATAATTCTCCATTCTATAAGGGGTTTATAGTGGTTACGAAGAGGTTTCGAGTACTAGTCTATATAACCTAAGTTATATAATTTGGTAGTGGAAACCTTACGATTACTACTATATAAAATCAAATGTTTCTTGGGAGGCGGAGGTCGCGGCCATTTGCAAAACAGCAAGGTTGCTGTAAACAATTCATGTTGTACGCAGCGATCGGGTCATAAGAATTTGAATTGACAGCCAAGCTGCAATCAAAGCTCTGGACTCGAGCATCATTAGATCGCACCTAGCGCCACGGTGTCGCTGTGTGCTCGGGAAACTGGGCACTAACCACAGAATTTTTCTCTGCTGGGTGCCTGGTCACAATGACAAACCTGAAAACGAGACAGCGGATGCGCTGGCCAGAAAGGGTTCAGATATGAATATATTTCTAGCAGAGGAACCCGTAGGGTTTCCCCTACAATTAGTGAAAATTATTCTAAACGTACAGACCTAGAAGCTAGCTAATTGCTGGTTTGGAGAATTGACCACATGTTTGATTTCAAGACAACTTTGGCCCGAGGTTTGTACTGGGAAGACTGAATCTCTGCTGAGGAGGAGCCGTAATGATGTGTGTAATCTTATCGCAGTTATTTCAGCGCACTGCCTCTTTGGTAAGTATGCAAGCTCCACAAAAAGACTTCTGCAGAAGCTGTATGGATGAAGAAGAGGTTAAAAGTGTTCAGCACCTGCTGTGAGAATACCCTAACTTTGCCGTATGAAGGAGCAATGCGCTCGGCAACTACTTCTGCGACCAATTGGGGGAGCTAGCAGACAGGGAATTGGGGGCCTGATAAAGTTCATTAACTCATGTGGCTTGTTTCACTGCACTCGAAAAACTGGGATATCATTCCTCGGTAGGTTCTCATCAAGGTGGTGTCACAATGGACCGCAAATGGTTTCAGTGAGGCTGATCGCAGAGGTCCGCGCGATAGCCGCCACTCTAACTTAACCTAACATAATGAATTGTTCTACGATTTTTAAGTCATCTTATGATCCCAGGGTCAGGTTTGTTTTCACATAGAGCCTTTTCAATGCAACTTTTAGTTCGCTATAAAAATCAACACATATAAACTTGATAAGCCCACGATTAGTTTCAATGGGTACTTTTAATTCTTTGAAGCTCATTAAGCCATTTACTGGTTTGCCATCCACAATTTTTTAACAAGTACTTCCCCAGCAAAAAAGCTTTTACAGGAAACAACCTCTTTAGTCGGAATTGTCCGCCAAAATAAGAAAAATCTGCAGAAATCTTTAAAAATAAGAAGGGATGAAATCGTACGCTTTTATTTCCAACTTAACGCATCAAATAACTCTCCTCTAATTATTTACAGAAGTAAATTCAACAAAAGAGTTCGAATGGCAGTTGAAAATATCAATAAATATCTTCCTGAAGGCATTCAGTGTAACAAGTTTTTGCATTTGTAAAAACTGTGCTATAGAATAAGAAAATAAATTTTATTTACAACGCCACCTTCACGATTACTGATTATGAACACTGAAAATTTGTTAAGTTAATTATATTACAACGTTTTAATAAAAATAAATAAAAAAAAAACAATTACAATTATTTACACGTTAGCGTTTTGAGTAGAGACCTAAAGTATATGTTTTTTCGCTGTATTAAATCAAACAGAAGTTTCTTTTGAGTTATAGTAAACCACATTTCCACATGCACGTCTTCTATACTTTGCATAATGTTTATAGATACTTCTTATTCGCCTCGGGAGACTTGCTTATGTACATACATATATGTACATTACCAATAAAATTTCTTGTTACTACACTCTCCAATTTTCAACCGCGAACGTCTTTACATTGCTATTAAACTTAATGCTTCTTAGCATGTTGAATATTCTAGATAAGCATATCATCAACATAAGTAAACACCACCAAAAATAGAGAAATTATTCCATAAAAGTTTGTTTGCCTTTAAACTTGAACAGTCTACGTCTGCACTCCCACATTAAGACCCAATTCCAACTTGAAATAGTTTTAAAGCTAAATTGAAGCTGAAAATGGAATTGCAAGTAAAAGGGAGTACGATTTAATTTTTTTTTTTTTTTAGAATAAAATTCCACGAAAAAGTTCTGCTTTTGAAATTTTCTCGGTTTTTCATACTGGTAGCAGCGTTTACTATGAAAACTAGTTGCAACAAAAAAAAGTCGGATGGTTTCAATGATATCAAATTTCACATAAATGCAGAGCGAGCAGGGTGGTTCAATATTGAATGGAAACTGAAATGATAACTTTCTATATGTGCTTATCTAGCACCTTTTTCAGAACAGCTTCTTGGAAGCGCCAAAAAAAAAAAAGAATTCATTTTTTATGATGCAAAACTGTATGAAAGCTTAGTGATAATTTCCGGAAAATTTATTATCACAAGCTCTCCAATGTTGGGCCGGATCCTATACACTGACAGAAATTCATTCGATGGCAAATAGCCTTCTCAAAGAGGCTGTATGAGGTTTTCTGCAGTAATATTTTTAATGTGCCAATGTGCTCTATACAAACAAATTTGTTGTTAAATCGTTGTATGCTGCAAATTTATTCAAGAAGTAAAGATTTACATTTAACCCCCTAATGCATGAGCCCGCCTAAAGGGTAGGATATTTTCAATGTCATTTCTGCATAAGAAATGTTTTTTTTTTATTACATCTCTTGCAACATTTTTCCTTTCGGAGAACAGTTATGTTTTGCATAAGGTCCAGTTTTTCTACTCTCCAACTGGAAAATTCGTGCATACAGAAAAGCTCATTCCACAGTTGGAACTGGTTCGTCTGATCTAGAATTATTCTTAAAATTTGTGTTGAGTATCGTAATTTGTGAATAAAAAAAGTGAGTAGAATAATTTGTCTAGTTTCCAGTAAACATTAATTTTTATATAAATAGTAGGTTTGGACTGGGGAAAAAAATAAGAAAAATAGTCAGTCTGCTTCTGGACGGACTCATGCGATTTTACTCTTATACAAATTTTAAAATCGAAGAAAATTTTATGACTTCCTCGAATACTTTTGGATGTTGAGTGGAGTCTGGAGCATTCGTCATTAAAAATATTTATCTCCTCTGGAGCAGAATCTTTCTATTGTATCGCTTGAATTCATACTAACTTAACCAGATATATCTGTTAGTAGATGGATTCGCTATAGAAATTATTTAGGACTACACTTTATATTGTTTTTATATCTTTTGAAACAAGTCGAGAATGATGAAGGTGCTCCATAGTGGGATATGTTCGACAAGCGTATGAAGGAGATTCGTCATCTCATTTTTGTAAAATTAAATTTCATTAGATAAACACATTTTTATGGATTTATATAAGAATAGAGAAAATATGGTATATAAATACAAGATGTGCATGTTGACAATATGCCCATTGGCCGTAGTTTGGTTATTTCATGAAAGATGACCGAAAATGTTATACGCATAGACTACCATTATCCCACTGTAATATACCTATGAACTGTAAATCGGATTAGTAGGTGACGCAAAGCGAGTAGTGTCAGCGAAAATTATTTTTTTAAAACGTTGTCCTAATACTTACACGACGTAAGTGATTTATTAAAAAAGTAAGTAAAAAAGTTCTATTGTCTTACTTTGTCTTTCATTCAATACATCGATATTGAAGATTTAAATGTGGAAAAAATTATTGATTTGCAGTAAAACATTCGATAAAAACAAAGCCTTACTTAATTTTAACTTCATGTGCAGCAACATGCCCACCATGCAGAGTTGGCAATATCCCACGGGCATTTTACTAGCACGTTATGCTCGTATTGTCAGCATGTAAACACTTCTTATTCCTACCTAATGTACTACTGATATTTAAAATCAATATTTCACTTGGAAGAGATCACTGATTTTTATAATTTCAGACCTTTGCATATTATGGCCATATTACCAAAACCGTGTTTGCAATATGGCCATTTACACATTTTTTTTTTCAAAATTAAATCAGAAATATTTCAAAATAATTTTCCGTGGTATTTTGTTTTTTTTTTTTTTTTTTAAACCTGTTGTACTTTATTATGATATACAGGCTGTCACATAAGTCAACGTCAAGCCGGAATCGGGTGATAGACCAAATCATAATAGTTACCAGAAAAATGTAAAAAAAATCAAAGTCATGTATTTTTCAAATTATAGACATTCCTTTTTTTTCGAGAAAATGTACAACTTGTGATGGTTTATTAGCTCCTGTTGCTACATATCTTTACTTTTTTTCAATTTTATTTTTCTTATGTAATCTCGAAAAGTGCTTATGTAACCTGTTGCTATTTTCTTCAAGAATCCCAGTTTCGAAAAATTTCTTTTCACCTACTAAACATGATTCTAGTGTACCCAATTCTTCCCGTAAGACCGTATTTCAGTGAGACGCAGAGTCATTACATGAAGTGTGAGTGAGCCAAATAGTGATGCTTTAAAGTTAGAGATACTAACTTTTTGTTTAACTTAAGACAAATTTTTCTTAAGTTTAAAATTGAACACCAATTATTTGGATGCTAAGATTTATTATTTACAAAAGATGTTCAAACTGCTTTCTTTCAGCTGCAATACAAGTTCGACATCTTCTTAAAAAAGATTGGGTTATGAGATGGGAAAATCTTCCGTTGTTGACAAATTCAACTGCTTCCGTAATTTGGTGCTTTTGGATTTGTAAAATTCGGTGAGCTATAATTTTAGGCACTCCTGTGCTTTCCTGGATTGCACGTACCGAAGTACTTGGGTCTTCTTCAACTGCTTGAAGTACTACGTCTTCGTAAGGTAAGGAACTAATTCCATCACCATATAGACGGTTTTCCAATAAGAGGTGTTATTCTAATTAGCCCGCTATTTCGGTAGATGTCACTTTAGGAGCTGTCATTTTTTGACATTTCACAAGTAGAAGCTACGCTATTAACAAAAATGGAACGAAACACGATTCGACAACGCATTGAAATTATTAAAATTTACTATAAAAATGGTGAAAATGTGGCAGAGACGGTTCGTAAAACTCGAACATTTTTGGGTCGTCGTGAAGCACCTTATCCGACCGCAATACAGAAATTGGTAGAAAAATTCGAGCTGTCGGGACAAGTTAGTGATGTGAAGAATAAAACCCGTGCACGTCGCTCAAGAACAGCCGAGAATATTGCTGCTGTAGCCGAGAGTGTTGAAGAAAACCCAGGTTTGTCCATTCCTCGTCGTTCTTTGGAATTAGGCATTCTACAAACGTCATTACACCGTATTTTGCATAAAGATTTGGGTCTTAAGGCTTATAAAGTTCAGCTAACACAAGAACTCAAGCCGGCCGATCATCAACAACGTCGAGTCTTTGCTGATTGGGTCCTTGAAATGCATGAAAATGATCCAGAATTCCATTTCCATCGAAAACTCATCTTGAGTGATGAGGCCCATTTCCACATTTCCACCTCGATGGCTTCGTCAACAAGCAAAATTGTCGCATCTGGGGCTCGAAAAACCCAAGACTTATTGCTGAAAAGCCTCTCTGTCCTCAACGTGTGACTGTTTGTTGCGGTTTATGGTGCCGCGGGGTCATTGGACCTTACTTTTTCGAAAATGAGGCTGGAGCAACAGTTACGGTGAATGGATTGTGCTATCGACAGATGATTAATGATTTTTTATGGCCAGAATTGGATGGTATTGATCTGGACAACGTTTACTTTCAACAAGACGACGCCACGTGCCATACAAGCAACGAAACCATTGATCTTTTACGGGAAAAGTTTCCGGACCGTGTTATCTCTCGAAGAGGTGATCACAATTGGCCACCGAGATCTTGTAACTTAACACCTTGCGACTTCTTCCTTTGGGGCCACGTGAAAGAGAAGGTCTACGCCAATAGTCCAGCGTCGATTCAAGACCTCAAAGATGGAATTCGTGAGGCTATCGCGGACATAGGGCAGCCACTTTACGATTTGGTTATGGAAAATTTCATGAAAAGGATATGGTCCTGTAGGCGTGGTCGTGATGTTATTTTCCATTATTAACGGCATACCTTAATCTTTATAATGAAATAAAGATTCGATCATTTGTCTTAAAAAATGGAATTTTTCTTTGAATATCAAAATAACACCTCTTATTGGAAAACCGTTTAGTTCGTATTGACCCTGGATAGGCGAAACATGCTGTATACATTTTTTCTACATTTAGACCTACATTTGTATCATCACAATTGGAAATTTCATAACTTGTCTTTTTAAGACATTTTCAGCTAAATAATATCTTGATATATGTATTTTTTTAAGGTTATTTGCGATTCTAAATGTAAAATTTTGGATGTTGTTGCTCGTTGGAGAGGTTCAGTTCACGACTCACGTATATGGCGTGAATCAACTATTAAGTCGAAATTGGAACAAATAGGCCTGACAGGTGGTGTTATATTAGGTGACAATGAATGTAGTAACTCCAGGATATTATTATCATCCTTCAGACCACCCGAGCAACTATCATCCATTGAGAGTACTTACAACCAGGCCCAAATTCTAACAAGAAATACTGTTGAAAGGCTATTCGGCCAGCTTAAGAACAAATTCCGATATTGCTTAAATGGTATTAATGTAAATTTAAATACTGCCAAGAATGTAATAGTAGCTATTGCAGTACTATGTAATTTATCAAAAAAAAAAATCTGATTTTGCTTCAGATGACACAACTCCTGAACCAACGGTGAAGACCCGGAACATGTTATCGTAAGTGTTAGTCTAAGAGCTAGCAACGTTTTCGAGAAATGACTTTAGTTCGCCTAGTTTTTTTATATGCCTTTCCTTACAGCATACCAATACTCGTGCGGTCCATCTGGCTGGTGAGACGCGTTGCGTTTACTTATGCGCATTCCGTTTTACAGGTAAAAAAAGCAGTTTTCAAAATCATTTTAGTTCGATTTTTCTTTTTTTTCATCTGTTTTCATAAGCATCGGAGAATATAAATTCACTATTCCCAGACAATTACCTCGTTGCTAGCACCGTGCCCGACGTTATTATTATCATTTTTTTTTTTTTCATTACAAAAAAAAATATATTTTATTAGGGCTGTAATTTTTATACGAGCTAGTTTAATTATCGAAGCACATGAAATTAATTTGCCAGGCGATAACTGGATTGCTCATTAGGTACCGAACCAATTTGAGCATGGTAAAGTGGCTTTTTTTTCTCACGATGATGTTTTGAGACTATTTCATGAACCCAGCGAGATAGCACAATTTTGTCCAGTTCTTTTTTTGTAGAGAATCTCAGGAGCTATAGAAAAGCTTCTGGGCAAAATTGAGTTATCTGGCTCAGATTTGAGGATATTCTTGATAAAATTCTGGAAGAAAAAATCCTGTATTATACACATCCGCTATTGAGTTAGAACTTGGATAGATTTCCATGGAAAAATTAATAAAAGCAATTATTTGGAATATACAAAATGGCAACTTTTACTTTGAATACATTGACTTCTGTAGATGTAAGAGATTTAGAGTGAGTATTTCTCCAAAATTGTAGATAGGTATTGGGATCTCAATAAATGCTGGCGTAATTCACCTTTGCACGATGGTAAGCTTGGTGGATTGAAATTTCTGCATATTTAACTTTCTTCTGCATTTAACTTTCACTGAAATTTTTGACTGATACGTATTAGAAAATAAATGAAATCTGACTTGGTTGACGTTGTTAATCTGCAAAATGCAAATGCACTCTTCAGTATTTTTTCATCATCGGTGGCAATATTTTGAAATGCAAGCTGATAATCTTCCGCGTCTTCTAGTAATTTGAAAAAAGCATGAGTGTAATCACAACATGTTATGGCCTAGAATCCTCTAGATATGGACGGAAGGATCCAGAGTTTTGTACAGTTCATTGACGTTGACGTAGCGTTCATGATTATTCACGCCCATGTAGATCCAAACTTTGAAAGAAGCATTAAAATTGTCCATGTTACCAAGTAGTATAATGAGATATCAATTTGGCAAATATGGTAGATAATGCTCGAATCTGCTTCTTCATGTTCTTCACATGATCATGACTATTCCTTTGCTTTAATGACTCTATTATTTTCAACCCAATAAAAGAAGCATTTGTTGAATTTTAAGTGAATAATTTTATCACCAATAAAAGACGCCATATCATCAGTCCAGTGGTTGTTAAAAAATTTAACTAATGCTTCCTTGTACTGAATATTTTTCAGTTGAGCAGTGAAATTATGAGGACGAATTTGATTTAGTCATATTGAAACCTCGCTAGCCGATTCATCTCGACGTTTACGTTCACTATTTTTGATTGATGGTGTAAAGCATCAACGCCAGTTTCTTTCAGTTCAGATACAATTTACTTTTAAAGTTTTTCCAAATTTTCCGTTTAACATTTCATTGCATAATTATGTATAGCCGCTACATTTACTCCCATGCAAGCAGGTTTGCTCGGGAGAGATATTTCTTTGCTTCTTTTACCTATTCCCTAGATAACCGGCTTGAATACTAAATCAAGAGTACTCGTGTGAGATGGCACATTCCCTATCACACTCGAATCGATCTGGCTATTGATAATCAACCGAACTATCGCCTGGAAAATTAATTTCATCTGGTTCGATAATTAAACTAGCTCGTATAAAAATTACAGCCGTAATAAAATATTTTTTTTAATAAAAAAAAAAAACGTCCAGCACGGTGCTAGCAACGAGGTAATTGTCTGGGAATACTGAATTTATATTGTCCGATGCTTATGAAAACAGATGAAAAAAAAAACAAAAATCGAACTAAAATGATTTTGAAAACTTCTTTTTTTACCTGTAAAACGGAATGCGCACAAGTAAACGCAACGCGTCTCACCAGCCAGATGGACCGCATGCCTATTGAGATAGTGAAAGAGGGGTGATAGCAAAGAATCAGCCGAACTAAAGTTCTTTTTTTCGTGACGTTACTAGCTCTCGGACTATATACCTTGAGCAATGTTTAGGAAAAAAGTCATCAACAAGTATTTCCAATAAAACTAAAACTAGCCTTTTCTTTGATTTTGAGCTTTTATTAAACAGTTTCATAAATATACATGTGTAAATTAACATCCATACAGTTAGAACGGAGCATTATTTCACTTTCAACTTTTAGAGAGTGAAGTTCAATCTCCTTATTTTTTATTTGAATGTCCTTATCGTGAAGCTTTTTACTGCATTCCAGTCTAAGCTTTTCAACTTGTAATTTTAGATTGATTGATTTTGTATTCTCTCTGCAGCTATTTCACGCATCATTTCTTTTCCAGTTTTTGCCATTCTTCCTTCTTTTGCTACTAAAACTATTGTGACACTTTTCTGGAAATACATTTCTGTTGTCTCTGATCGCAATATTTTCTTCTGAAACTGGAACATTTTCCTTATTTTTTTTCTGGCGGGGAAACATTCTGAAGACAAAAGAAAATTAAGAATAGAAAAATAAGAAAGCAAATACTCTTACCATGGGTTCAGAATCAAACTGTGGATCGTCCTTCTGACCGATTGGTGTCACACTCATAACTGAGTTAATCAAATTTATTTTCTTTTGGTAAATACCCTCCACCAGTTGCTTTTAGCTTCCGGTTGAAATGCGAAATTGCACTTCTTGATTGCATTTTATATATATTTTATATCCATATACCTGCTTATCCCTTTCAATACACTGCCATGCATCGTACTTTAGCTTCTTTGGAGTCTACAATGATAATTTTTGGTGCTATCTTTGATCGCAGCATTTCACGCTTTTCAATTGTCCAATTCCTGGATCTTGCACGAAGCTAAAAATAAATGTTTTATTGTTATATGTTATAAACAATTACAAATATTATTTACATATCTACGTACAAACTCACTTCTTCTTCTTCCTTTATTGTTTTAAGCCTCCATCCACTAGAGTTAATTGATCTAAAGTTAGAAATATGACAGTATTTGCAGCACCACCTGACTGTGAAAATTGCAAAAACCTTAACTAATTTAGTGAAAGCTTTAAAATGTTATTGGTAGCATTTGTAAGCATCAACTTTAAATTTAGTTTACGGGTACTAGTTCATTGCTAAATTAAATCTCAAATTAGCGTCATGTTATTAGAAAGGGCCAATGTATCAAGATTGTTTAAGAATACAGTGACTGCTTGCTGGTTGAATCTTTTTAATCTCAACAGACTTATATTTTCGGGTTTTTGTGAGGAAAGATCTTGATTCCGATGCATGAAATTGTAAAGTCAATCAAGGCCTGCAATTATATTTCTATCCCAAGAAGCAGATCACATAATCTTACTGCTATCAGCTAAATCAAAAACAAATTTTCTAGGAGTGAAATAAGTTAAGGCGAAACTCATTTCACTGCGTTTTTTAAAGTATGAAGCAATTTCTCTTTCTTGGTTCATAGTAAACACTTGTTGCACATTATATTTAGATTTTGCTTTGGCGCAATTATCGCCATCGCTCATCCCAGAATCGGAATCGATGCATTTTTCTTCAACCGAGAAATAAGATTTGTGCATTTTATTCCATAAATACGTGCTGCTAAAGATGTTGTTTCACGCTTGCTAACATCTTCTTTCATTGCTAACTTAATACTTTTTTTCATTTAAATCACAACGCTTGAATCTTTTCTTATGATTACGGACCATTTCTGTAATAGTAAAATATATACCTACATATATCTATATAGGTATATAATAGTTACATAGCTGTCAAAATTGAAAATTGTTATACACTTTTATAATACGTATCAGATAAAATTGCAACAACTGAAATGTGGGGTAGTTTCACCAGGTATGTGGCAGTTTCGATAATACGTCGAAAGTACCTCAGCCGTACTTGTCGAAACTGCCCCTTACTAAATTCATAACATACAAAACTATCCTTAATTAAGTTAATAGTGACACGTGAACCAAAAGTCTAGAAAGCTTACAACACGTCTCAAATGGTCCGCTGGTTAGCTACAAATGAATTCTTTTGGTAGAAAAGTTCGTGCTTGACGAAGATCAAAGTCAAAAGTTCCCCCGTCTACCCTATGTGTCCTTAGAGAAATAAGTAATCTTATTTTACAGTTATAGTGAGACGAATTGTAATTCCAATGGGTTTTGTTACGCATTAGAAAATACACAGGAGCCGCTGAATATTTTATAATACCTGAAGTTGGTCCTGACCTTTGCGCATTATCTAATGTTGTAATTCGTCTGACACCTCTCTTGAGTGGCTCGTATATCTACGAAATCGGGGTCTCTATTAACTACGTACAGTACGTATGAATGGCGTACTGAACTGTAAACTGTCCAGTGATAAACAATTGTTTTTTAAAAGGTTGAACGAGGATACACTGTAGATATGTAGGAAATGAATATGGAGTTGATATATATTTTTTTTTTTGTAAGACACTAAAAGATATCGACTTTTGTCAATTTATGTCTGTTTCTAGTCCTTTGCAATAAGCAATTAACCTTCAGAACCGAAAAAAAGGTACCCGTTTGTACAAAAAGGAAAAAGGATGCTGGAAATAGATATAACCTTATGGGAGGCGTTGACTTGATGAACGGATTGATTGGAGGCTATCACATAAGAATTAAAACAAGAAAATACTCTAACTGGCTCTTCGATCACCTTCTTGATATCGCCATGGTTAACGTTTATATACTGCTTCATCGGATAAACCCCGATATAATACAATCTTTGCCGGATTTTCGAACCGAAGTAGAAGAAACTGTGTGCAAAATCGGCACTCAGCATCCAACATGGAGAATTGCCTGCCCATCTAGTACTTCACTACATTCACCAAAGAAAACCTACGCACCTTCGGACGACATTCGGTATGACAAAATCGGACATTGTTGCATTTTTTAGGAATCGCTCTGGGAAAAAAATGTCTAAGATTCGAAACATGTTGTACAAAATGTAATCTGAGTTTGTGTAATTCACCAAATAACTCTTCCTTTTGTGATTTTCACAAAAAACATAAGTATATTTCAGCATAGAGCAAAATAAAAAGAAAACAATACGTAGCAGAATAAGCCCGCCATACGGCGGAGATCGAAATATTACTTGTAATTTGGATAATACAAAGTAAAACTTTAAGGTAGCTTAATGTCATATAAAAAGTGTATAAACTATTTCTGTAACTAATTATAGTATTCTAGATGTATGGAAATTCTGCGGTTGTCTTGCTCTTATAAGAAAATTCTAAGAGAAATAAGAAATATAACATTGTTAGCAATTTATTTAATGATATTTAATAATAAATTGCTGATTTGAGGGAACTCAAACAAATAAAGAAATAATTAACCCGACGAAACAAATTAAGCAACCCATGTACATCTGTTGACCATCGCTAATATTATTATCTCAAATCCTAGAAATCTCGAGCAATTTATAGTGCAACAATAAAATAGAGGAAAGAATCTTAAAAACTCGTATGTGCAGATCCAAAAAGGAAAATACCTAGACAAGTTTACAAAAATTGGCTTAAGTTTAATTGATTTTTTATAGTTTTTTGGTTCAACTTTTTTGAGAGGTAAGTATCCGTAAAGAAGTCATATTTCTGCAAACCTGAGGGAGGATTCCGAGATTGGGTACACGTGGGGGACGGTTTCAAAAACATATGACGTACAATTTCCTTAAAAACAAAAATAAGATTTGTTGTTTTAGGCAGGGGACAGGGACCCCACCCCCAGCACGGAGGCCATCGCGGCCTATTGTACTCTGCTAGAAGCCCATTCACCAAAACTTCCCGTCCTCTTAATGAAAGGCATCAGGTCTTGGTGAGGAAGGTTTATCAGTTCATCCATAGATATATGGGTAGACCCTAGAGTATTCAGTATGCTCCGGGCAAAAGCAAATTTGTCGGTTGTCTTAAGCTCTACTTCCAGGCACGATAGGCACGATAGGCTGTCAACAACTCCCATCCTTGTTAGATGATCTTGAAGGGAGCTTTGGTCGGTAATGATGCCAGCTACAGTGTTGCATTGTTTCTTTCCGAGCCCTATGAGAAAACCGGAGATTTTCCCATTGAGCCCATCATGAAACAGTTTTGTACGCCTGCAAGTACTCAGGTTCGCCCATCTCTGCTGATGCTTCTTATGAACATCGGCTTTTGAGGAGAGACCCGCTACTCGAGATGGCAGCGCTTACGGCGGCTTCTGGTCCGAAGATTAGAGAATCATATCCAGCCCTAGGTGAAACGTCAGCCCTTATATTCTCCATTATCCCGATGTGACCAGGAACCCATTGAAGGGGCACCTTGCTGTGTATACACAATCTATCCACAGACAGCGTGTAATTCGTTAGTAACTTAGATGTTATCCGAGGGCCACTCAGAGCCACCTAGGCTGCCAGACTCTCAGAAAGGGTAGCAATGTCCTTCCCCTTGATGTGCATATCTAGGGCTAATTTAGATGTCATTGCGATAGTGGTATGTCTTCCAAATGAGTAGTCCATCGCACTATGATGCTCAGGAAAGTAGACACCAGCCACAGCTCCCTTATTAGTGCGAGCGCCGTCGGTGGAAATTTTTAGAACGGATCGGGTACGGCTCGATAAGGCACTTCCTTCAGCCCGCAATTTCCTTACAGCCCACAGAGATGCGACGCCCAAAACAAGGCACAGGTACCATCGCATCACGTTGCATACTGTCCAGAGGGTTTTCCAAGTCCTTCGTACATCTCCAAGAGTGCTGAAAAAAAAGTCGTTTGGAATTTGCCTTAATGACAAGATCCAGGGTGACATATTAAGTACGACCTCAAGAGCACCAGTAGCCGTTGATCGCATGGACCCCTAACTCCCAAAGAGGAAAGCCTTTGCAGGCCCGCCAGTTTCCGGATCGCTGACCCCACACGCGTCCTCGGCCACCATACATAGGAGATATATGTACGCATGGGTCTAATGATCGAGGTGTACATCGAGTGCTCACCCTCGGTCTCATGCCCCATGTGCAGCAAAAGGTTCTCCTGCACTGAGCGAAAACCCTCGTAGCCGCATTAACTTTTAGCTCTACATGAAGTCCCTATGTCAGCTTCGGGTAGAGGAACACTCCAAGTTGCTTCAAATAAGGAGAGTGTTGCAGAATGTGTCCAAAAGCATTCGAAGAACAAAACACCAAAGCTTCTGTGTTCTAGAGAAGACCACCAAGCTGGTCTTTGTTGGGTTCACTGTCATATCATGACGGGTGCACTAGTCCTCAAAAATATTGACGCGTCATTGCATAAAGGTACAGGCGGCACCCATGCTGTGACTGGAAATAAACAAACGGATGTCATCCGCATACCCTTCACCTGAAAATCCCACGTTTTTCAGCACCTTGATGTTTGAGTCAACCAACATACACCAGTGTACTGGAGAAAGCACGCAGTCTTGCGTGCAACCTCTCTCCACCTGCATACTTTGACAGGTTCGGTCGCCCTCCCCCAAATTAGGTATTGTCGTCTTAACATTTGGTCGATCCATCGCACTACAGTGCGGTCCACTGATGTCCAGAAAGTCTCCCAAGGTAAACATTCCACGATCCGGTACCCAATAGTCATTGAATGCTGTAGATCTGCCCCTCCTGTAAGCATGCTGTGAAGTGTTTAAGAGAGAAGCTTTTATGGCTACACCTCTCCAGGCATTTCAAATGGAATGAAGAGTGGTTTATAGTTCGAAAACTCTTCTTTGTTCCAATATTGGCCGTCCGTCGTGCAGAAATTACGAAGTTGATTTATGCCTAATACATTTTCAGAAATACGATTTAAAAGATTAAAAGAAGTGATGTTCAATAGCTAATTACAAAAACATTTAATAATAAACATTTGATTTAATGACAGACTAAAATACAATTATTTTTATTTTTAATAAAAATTTTCCCCCAGTACGACCCAGCATTGCTATTTGGCAACACAACCCTATGACTATACCTAAGAGAGTTGCGAAGCAAACTAGTCATATTTTTACGTTTAGACATTTTTTTAATTTTTTTATTTTCATATTTATCATTTTAGTTTATGTACGTACCTCTCTGCAGTTTTATAGTTCTTGTTTAATTAATGTATCTGACATATTGGAATCAACCCATTTAACATAAATTGTCCTAAATACCTACTAAATATACATGTTTTCGTCAAGAGGTATACACAGACAGAATTAGCATAAATAATTCCTATTCATATACGGCACTCAGTAATTGCAAAATATTTTTTAAATGAAAGTAATTTCCTACATGCAAGTAATACAAAGTTTGCGTGCTTAACAGTTTTCCGTTTAGTTTTCTTCTATTTACATTCGACTTTCGAGTGCTCATAATTATGACGGACACTACATGTTTTCCTAAGCGTATTCTGAAGTATGTCCTTAAAGTCAAAAACTTTGAAAAGACTAAGAGTTATTAAGAAAGCACTACCAGCATGGGGTTAACTATAACTTTCACATTTTAAAATGCACCCACTGTATACAAGTAGACGTTAAATAGATTTCTCTAAGATTCTTTAGATGCAATTAAACTAATAGTTTTGCCTAAGTTTTTGTCGGCTACTAAAAGCAACTTATTCAAACTTTACTTTATAAGTAGAAGGGTTTAAAGTCAGCAACCACTAACAAAAACCTTGAATATTACCTTACATATCATACGTGGCCTTTACACAAAAGTAGGTACTTACTCACGCCTGATGAAAGTAAAACCGCTACCACTTTAAAGTACGTCGGCTTTTTTTTTTTCATAAATTGCATGCAATTCAAAGGTTAACCAGCCTTTATGAGACGTTTTCCAAGCATACACCCTCTTTCAAAACTTTATGGCCTTCAATGGCGGCAAAAGCTTAGGGACGTGTTGCTTTCTCTCAAGGATTTTTATTTATATATGCACCCATCAAGTATGTCTAGGAACTGTTACTTGAGCTCATATACTTAAAATGGCAAAATGTCCTGACATATATACAACGGCTTACATTTTTGCTTCATACATATCTATTTAGATTATATGTACTTAATAGGTATGTATAGATACGCTCTTTGAAATAATATATGGGTGTATGTGTGTGTATTTAAAGACTGGATGCAGCTGGATATATGTCAGCTCTTCTATTCTATAAAACCGGCGGGCGGTCTCTCGACAAAAGGAAAATTCTGTGAACACTTTTGCAGTTGGCTCTAATTAAATTATTTCCATCGACCTAGACTTCTGGAAAATAAATAATATTTCAAAACGTTCTTTATTCGTTGCTTTTAAATGCGGAAGGTTGAGTTCGGCTTACAAACTGTGCAAAAAGAACTCCTAGCGGCAAAAAATTGCAGCAAAACGTTATAAGGGGTAGTTTTAAAGATAATCAGACAGCCACGTCTAGCATAACCATAGTGAAAAATAGAACTTTAAAATGTTTTACTTCTTTTTCTATTTCATGTGTGCAAATGCAATTGAAGTAAGTTTTTACCTATGGGGAATGGTATGTGGATTTATAACTGCAAAATTTATAAGAAAAGTATCTCCTGTAAATTAGTCGCGAACTAAGTAGAGAAATTTACCTTTATTATTTCCTCCAATTGTAATTGATTTCGGAAAAAACCTTAAGGATTTTTAGTATACATCGTGCAGAATGCTTCATGGTTAAATAGATAATCTGAAGATTATTATTATTATATCCATATAAAACCACCTGAAACTCTCTAGGTGAGTTCAATACCCATTAGCAGCAGTGCAGCCTCAACTATCTATCACGGTGTATCAGTATTAAGAACAAAAAAAACACATTTTGTTCAATTAAGGAGTGGTCGAGAAAAAATTGACCCATTTACTTTTGTTTCCAGTAACTAAAAAAACTAAGGGCAAATTTCTATATTTTGTTCCTTGCAACTTAAACTTTAAAATACAAAAAAATTTTTGTAGAATGTTTTAACTTTATTATTCAAGCCGCACATTAAACTTAGAACAGTTATATTAGTAAGATTTCTATATGCTCTTTTCCAATTATTTCTGAAATCAACCTCATTTTTGGCAAATTTCTTTGGTTTTCTAAACTCCTTTTTCATTAAGAGGAGTCGGTAGCAATATTTGCAGGTTTCATACATTTTTCAATGCAAATTTCAGTCAAACTATTTGCAGCAGAATAATGATTTATATCTTAAATTAAAGGTAATGAAGAAGTCTACTAAATAACGTCGGCAAAAATTAACAAAAGTGTATTGGAATGGAGATATTAGCTCGGAAACTTGTAAAAAATTGTAAAAATTGAAGTCTTTTAAATCAAATTCCTGTTTAATAAAGATAAGGCCTAGTTCTAGCAAATAACGTCGAGTTTTTTTCATTTTTAATAGCGCTTTTTATAATTATTTGAATTTAATAGTACTTGTTTTTTCTCCCGATCATTTCACCAACGAGAATTTGCAATATTTATTTGAAAGTTGTTTAAATACAAAGCAAAATAGCATAGTTAACAATTATGAGCAAACAAATTTTAGGAGAGTTAATTCTCGTTAAAAATGTTCAATTTCTGTGAACTGCAAATTTTCATTTTTAGGTTAAACTGTATGGTTTTATCGGATGTTGGGTTTCTGTTTTTTGCGGTAGATGTCTCTAATGTTCTCTGTGGTCTAGGTCTAGGTTAATTTTATATGAATTTTCTCACTTTCAGGACACAAACCTACGTATAGTAAATTTTATTACCTACAGGTTCGCTGGTATCTAAATTGAAACTTTTGCTTTGAGGCCAGCCAGTCCCTCTAACTCGTACACGAATTTTTTCTGTCTGTATATATATTTTTCTTTTTTACTATTTTCGACACTCTCGTAGAGCAACTTGTAGCCATCATAGCGAGCTGAAATTTGGCATACAGGTTTATGTCGCATGACAATCGAATCTGTCAAAATTTGAACCGGAAACTTCTACGGAAAACCCAGAAAGTCGGGAAAAATCATTTGAAAAGATGGTACAAATTTGATTAGTGATAAAACCGTTTCAGGAAAAATGCAGAGTTTTCCGATTTTTCCGAAAACATTTTCCGACTTTTCCGGAAAATTTTCCGGTAAAAAAGCTTTCTAAATTATGCAGGATCAAGTTCCTTATCAACTGGAATCATTACTTTCTCTCCGACAATGGTGAAAACTTGCAGAAAAAATCTAGCAAAATTCATGTAAAACGCTTTTCCGGAGTTTTTCCGACCAAGCAAGCTTTTGAGCGTTTTGCAACCTAATACAAAGTTGTAGAGCGAAATGAGTTGCATAAAGTTGCTTTTGTGGAAGACTCCATGAAGAACCCGGAAAGCGGGAAAATCATCGGAAAAATTTTCATCGATATGATTAGTGATAGATCTGTTTTAGGAAAAATGCAGAATTTTCCAATTTTTCTGAAAAATTTTCCGAAAATTTCCGGAATTTTCCGACCTTTCCGGAAAATTTTCCGACAAAAAAGTTTTATAAACTATGAGAAATTATTTTTTTTCCGTCCTATTGGGATCATACTTTCTCTTCAACTATCATGAAAACTTGCATGTAGATTTTTAAAAAAAATTCATAGTAATAGGAAAAGTCTGTGGAAAACATGGAAAATCGGGAAAATTCATGTTATATGGGATCAAGTTGGAATACAGCTAAAAGGTAAATCAGTGTTTTTTCAGCCATCATAAAATTGTTTTAAAATATCTCCATGCAGCACGTAACGTTAATTACAGTTTAGTTAACGTGAAAAAGGCAGAAAATAAAATAAGTAAAAAACAAGTTTTCAAACAAAACTGAGGCCAAGTCGCATGAAAAAGTAGAAAATAAACTTTTCTTCACACATAGAGATGGACTCAGATTTTATTCGCTGACATTCACCGATAGATTTGAGTATGATCAATCAGAGGTAATAAGTGATTTGATTTATGAAGAGAAAGAATATTCAAGAGAAATGTCCCAATCAATAAATCTGAGTCCACCTCTGTGTATGAAGAAAAGTTTATTTTCTACTTTTTCATGCGGCTTGGCCTCAGTTTTGTTTGAAAACTCGTTTTTTACTTATTTTATTACTGGTCGAAGTTGGGGGCAGTTTGCGGGATTGGGTTCTCTTTGCACAATATTGACCTCATTGGTTCTGTACTATTCCATCGTTGATTTTGCGTAATGACTGGTGGCCATATCTGGCCAGAAAATAACAAGCCCTTCATGCTGTTGAATAAAAGGTAGAAGTCTTTTTTGATGTACACATTTGAGTTTATTGTTTCTTTGATGATAAATTCACTGCTTTATAGACCAGAAGAACAGATTGTCTGCCAAATCATGTAATTGTCTGGATACTCCGTTGCGACTTTTGCAGTAAAATATTCGTCACCTAGTATCTGTGAAAAGCCTGCTTTGCCATAGGTTTCATCATCTATAACGACACAATCGTAATTCGTCAGGTAGTTCTCATAAATTTTTCTCGCTATTCTTCTTGCTGTTTTCTCTTCTTCTTCTGCAGCGGCACTATTTGCACCTTATAACTTCTTAATGCACAGATTGTTTTATATAGTATTCTCAGATTTATTTAAACCAATAACAAATGATTCTAAACCGTTAGCAAATAAATATAAACCTTAAACAAATTATTTTAAACCCATAACAAATGTATTTAACCAGTTAACGAATGAGTTTCAACTGTTAACAAAAAGACTTAAACTATTAGGAAATATATTTAAACTCTTAACAAATTTATATTCAAAATATTTTATTTCAGTTCAGTAAGCATTTCATAATTTTTTTTTTTTTTTTTTTAATTTTTGGGTGCATATATAATCTGCGATACTTCCGAATTTTCAGTACAGCGGTGGACTGCCTTAGGAATAAGTAAAACGATATCCATAATAAAGTTGGAATAGTCATTGATCACTGAGAGAAGACTATGCATGTTATCCACTCATGTCACTTAAAACTGAACGTGGATTACCCTTCATTTTAGAAAACGTTTTTTCGATAGAGTTTAACATAGGCGAAACTTTTGGTGCTAAATTCGTTTGAGATAACACATGGCGAACTTGTTGTGTTTTGTGTATTCGCGCATTATCCATAATTAAAAATGCGTCACTAAGCGATGGATTTGTTTCCAAGTTTTTAGCAAGTTCGCACCTATCGAAATTGCAAGTAGAATCTGCAATTCTTTGTTTACTTATTGCGTGTGTGTGTTGTTTCTGCCACATACTACTGGAACTATAACTCGAGCACGGGTCCCTTCTACCGCGGGCTTGATATTTTCTAAGATGAAGATTAAAACCACGAATTTAACACTAACATTTTTTCTTCTTTTCTCGCCTATGTTAACCCCTATCGAAATCGTTTTCTAAAATGAAAGCACATGGACGCTCGCTAATGTGAGTAGAGAACATAATCTTTCCTCAGTGATCGAAGATAGCCTGCAACAAATCGCACCTAACACTGTTCCAACTTATAATGGATTTGGTTTCACTTATTCCCAAGGCAGTGGATGATCAGTCATTGCACTGCAAATTCAGAAGTACCTATTGCAGATTATATATGCACCCAAAATTTGAAAAGAATATTGTATGTTGAAATAAAATATTTTAAATATAAATTTTCTAAGAGTTTAAATATATTTGTTAAAGGTTTAAATGTTTTTGTTAACGTTGAAATTCATTTGTTAAGGGTTTAAATATATTTGTTAGTTTAAAATCATTTGTTCAAGGTTTAAATTTATTCGTTAAGGGTTTAAAGTCATTTGTTCAAGGTTCAAATTTATTTGCTTAAAGTTTAAACTTTTTTGTTAATGGTTTAATTAAATCTGAGAATGCTATATCTATGCACTGTCGTCATATCTCTTTCCGAAGCTCCCGGTGTCCGAGAATAAGTACCCTTCATCAGTTTTATGATGTCTGGATGTCTGGTTTTCTATTTGACCGAAATATCCTTTCTATTGACAGGTATCGCCTATACTTTTCTATTGTCCATTTTACAGAGGAATAACTTGTATTCAGGTTTTTTGAAATTTTTCAAAAATGAAATTGTGGGATTTTCTAAATATTTGGACAAAATCATTTCACGCACTTCTTTTTCGCTTCGAGACATTTTAGCTATTTCACTTCCAATACACGAATGATTTATATAAACTCAGAGTTCAGTATTCATGGAATATTTAACTAAAAATCTAGACCAGGATTATTGTAATTTTGCAGACATAAAAATAACTTAATGAGTAAATTTTTTCTGGACCAGTCCTTAGTTATTTAATTAAAATGCTATTGCTGTAATAAAATGTAGAGCACAGATTTTCGCTTATGGTTATAAATTACCGAGAAAATGTAATTTTTATCAATTTCAAGTTTTACCATCTACGAGTATACTTCAACAAATTTGAAGCATTCGTATTACAAAATCAATACTCTACAGAAAAGTGTACATCGATCTCAAAAACTTGTGTATTTTATGCATTGTAAGATAATATAGAGTTTGACCTTTGTTCTTTTTTTCAATACCAAAAAGATCGCAGATTAAGTGTCCAGTACGCTTTTGCGGCTACCCTTTTTGGTTGGATTAAATGCTATTTGCTCATAATGTTAAGCTAAAACAACCTCCTCCCTGTAAAATTTAAATTTCACAGCTACGAACCCTGAATCGATGCCTTGGAACCCAGGACCTTCGAATCGAACTATTCTGTCGAATGGAAAATTAGATTAGATGCTCTGAGGAATGAGACGATGCAACATAGAACTTGACCAAATCAATCGCACGACGCAGAAAAACATATTTGCGGAGGTGGAGAAATCTTTTTGAACTCTCTAATAAATCAAACAGAACAAAAAAATTATGGAGGCTTACACACAACTGAAAAAGACTTTCATTTCATTCCTCCTCCTTATGAGTGATATGATTTTTCACAGTGGCCTCCATAACATCAACCTGGAAATGGTTACTGGCAATCAAGTCAAGGTTGATCTTTTCATAGAATTTTCTAGCTTTTATGAGCTTGTTGCAGATAATATCTTCTTTCACCATAAAAATGTTAGTCGTGGATATCACTGGTATGAAGATACAATGCAATGTACGGTGGGAGCAATTGACTTAATTGATATCCTAGTAGAGCTTTATCGAATAAATATCAGGTAAAAAAAAATGGTATATGAGGATTGTACTTTGGACTATAAATATAGCAGTAGTCAAAAACATAAAACGAGGACGACCGTTTTCGAAAACCTTTCCAACAACCTCAATGCATATTATTCGGGGTGATGAGCCTATACCTGATAAACGGTACGATAATTTGGGACAATTACCTCTAGCTGAATTAAAGTCCCCGAAAGCTCAAATGACTAAAGACCAATAAGCATCATATGTTTTCAGTCCAAGGCTTTCGAGAAGCTACTGTACTAAATGGTCCTGGAATACTTAGATACCAATCTCTTAACCCAATAGTGTTCAGGTTTTCCACCTTCCCATAGATGTGAAACTGTTCTTTTGAAAGTGACTACCGTTATCCGTAAATGTCTGGGTAAAAATGAGTTGACAATGTTAATCCTATTGCAAAGCTTTTGATAGCGTGCATCACACTAGGCTTTTGTCGAAACTTTAAACTAATTTTAATTTTGCTTCCTCGGCCCATACTTTTACTTTCCAACTTTTTTACTGAGAGATAACAACAAGTGAGTGTCGTTGACCACCGGGATCCAAAATGGTACCACCTTAGTAAAATGCTTTGGCTTTCTTTGCAATGAAAGCTTTTAGTATAATTCACTTTCAAATTCACGTGACATGTGGAAGGCAAGCCACGTTTAATAATCGCAGAGATTTTTACTTTTCGGCATCAAATTCGATCCCCATTTTTTTTTTTTACGATAAAAAACTTTTAACTTTAGATTTAGGCTTACGTCGAAATTTTCAGTTGCAATTTATTATAGCGAATTTTTCTAAGTCTACCTTGGGAACTGGTTTCCTTGGCCACTACGAGCTTCTGGTGGACGTTAAGGAGCGCCATCTCGTTGATCCTCTAACATCACTAAAAGCTCCTGCTCGTCTTGTCAAAGCAGGAAATTCGTCGTTGTCAATTTTGTTACAGTACAGATTTCTAAATCTGGGAACTTAAATTATCATTTGCATGCATCGAAAGTTCTTTCAACTTAAGATCATGCAAATTGGTGAAATGAATTTCATCAGCGGTTCGTTCACCTTTCATTATATTTTACCTTCACTCTGTAGGTAGAACAAACAAACAAACGAAAGCTCGCACTATCTATGCGCGGCCCGTTCATTTCCATTCTTTACTTAAATAAACAAGCGATCAAATTTAACGGTGGCTAACCATATGCTCGAAAGAATGAAATGCAAGGTGTGAAAAATAAATTAGAAAATAATTTAGAATAGAAAGTGAGATGATAAAAATAAAGTAAAATTATACGGTTTCGTTTGAATTAAATAAACAAATAAACTTATAAATATTATTGAGATCTTTCTTTTAACTGGCGATAGTGATCGTAGTTGGTGTATCACAAACAAATGGAAGGTGCATTCACCGACAAGAGAAATAGCCAACAAATTAATGAATTCGGCGATAAGAGACGTATACAACAAATTGTATACAACAGTTTTAATTAAATCCACATTGGGTCCACAGGCTCAAAAGTTGCTGCAAAAATTTAGATCGATTACCAACGACAATGGCTTTACTAGATCGGTGGCGCACAAGGTGACCCACCACATTGTTACCACTGGACCACCAGTGTACTCGAAAGCACGTCGATTACCTCCCAATAAACTTACCACTGCCGAAAAAGAGTTCGTTTTCCTGCTCAAACAAGACATTTGTCAGCCCTCCTAAAGCTGCTGGTCCTCACTGTTCCATATGGTGTTACAAAATAACAGGCAATGGAGGCCTTTTGGAAATTATATGTGTTTGAATGCCTGTATTGTCCCGTATCGCTATCCCATACCCCAAATACAGGATTTCGCGCATTAACTTGAAGGATCCTTATTTTTGTTTTCAACTTTAGATCTAGCGAACGTGTACCACCAAATTACAGATGAATCTAAAGACATACCTAGGACTCTACGACTGCAATTTGCACACATGTTGGCTTATACGAATTCATTCAAATGACTTTCGGACTTTGCAATGCAGCACAATCGTTCCAGCAGTTTATTCACTCAGTGCTCCGAAATTTACCTTTCTGTTTTGTCTATCTTGATGAGGTTTTAGTTGCATCAAAATTAGTAGAAGATCATTTCGATCATCTGAGGCAAATTTTTAGTCGTTTCAAAGAACATGGCCTATTTACTGATATGGACAAATTCAAATTTCTTTAAATACAAATACTTTTTCTAGGCCATATCATAAACCAGCATGGTATAAGACCTTCTCCTGAACGCGTCGAAGCAATAGCAGAGTTTAAACGGCCTGCCACTGTCAAAGAGCTACAGTGTTTTCTTGGTATGGTGAACTTTTATCGTTGTTTCCTCCCGTTCGCCGCACATCACCAAGTAAAACTTAACTGTTATCTAACTGGTTCCAAAAAAGACGGCGCTCGAAAAGTTGATTGGTGTTTGCAAGAAAAAAATTTATTATGACAGTCTTACTGGGATTTTCGTAAAAGTAATAATGCTTGGAACAGAAAGCATCGCAGCCACCCCGCACCGAACGGCGATGAAGTGTCAAAATCGTAGCATTTCAGCTGTCAAATGTCAATGCAGATTAATTGCGGTAAAGTTGAAAAGTCGACCAACTTCTGCTTCATAGCTAGGATGCCTACGTTAATTGCGATCACTTAGTGGCATTCCCTTATAATTTACTTCTGTATGGTAGCTAGGCTCACTATGTTCCAAAGGTAACTGATTTGTTTTCGTTTCTTTTTTTGTTAAAAAGAATTCCAATAACTGGCTTACCCTAAAATACAATTTGGCATACGTAAAGCAGTTTTAACGAAAGAATTTTTTTTTTAAACGAAATAATATGGAGAGGAATTGGAGAATAGAGTAAACGTAATCAAAGCAATTCGCCACAGGGGTACCGCAGGGTTCCGTACTTCGTCCCGTTTTTTCAAACTTTATATAAACGACCTTACTGACAATATTAAATATAGTAAGTAATATACATATATCTTTACGCAGATGATGTTTAGTCGCCCTATAGGTATATTGAAGACTGTGTCGACCGCAAACTTTGATCTACATAGAGTTGGTAGGTAGGCAGAAGATAATCTGTTAATATTAAATCCCAATAAAACTCATGCACTGGCAATTTATAGGTAGTGCTTGGACACGTCCAACATACTCCTTATTGCCCTGAACTCAGTCCGCTTGACGTATTTCAACGCAATCACGAGTCTTGGAGTTATTCTCAAGGCTTCTGTTAATTGCTGCGACCAAGTTAATAGCACCGTTGCTAAAATTTACACGGGACTCCATCAGTTGTGGCTATCTGCTATGGCTATGAAGGTTGTCAAAAAATTTCTCCAACCTTATTTTACAGCGAGTTGTTTAATATTCCCGCATTTAGATTCTGAATGCGTTCGTAAGTTAAATGTAGCATTTAATGACTGCACGAGATTCATATATGGGATGGCACGTTATGACCACATCTCACCTGTTCGATATGCTTTGTCTGGCTGCTCCTTAAATACGATGCTCATCTCTACACAAATTGCTTGTGTAATTTTACAGCAAAAAGCCATCATATCTCAATGACGAATTGACCTTCATGCATTCTTCAAGGAACATAAACATCCCTATTCTACGTCACAGATATTCCGTCTATGAAAATTCCTACTTTGTTCAAGTTGTATGCATTTGCAATTAAATTCCAGCGGTTATTCAGAGGACCAGCGATGCGAGAGTTTTCAACAGATTTTTTTTATTTTTTTATTTACCACTTGATGGTTGATATTGTGGTTTTTCGGGTGTAGTTTCCAGCAGTCCTGGTACGTGTATCAGTGCGATTTAATTCCTTTGTAAATAATTTCTTTTTTCTTCACTTATCTCTATATTTTCTTAATTATCTTAACTATCCCCCTGATTCTATGTTAGAGACAAGAGCTCTTATCCTCTTTACTGGGATGTGAAAGCCCGTTAGCAGAAATTGGTATTCTGCGTAAAGTGTTAAGAGATGTCAGGCGTCAGCTGATCTCTTACCTTTCCAGGAGATTTTTTTAAGAGATTTGGTTTTAGCAAAGCTGTCAAATATTTCTTAACATAAGAGCTCCTCACTCAGATACGCCTAAATCTCTTATCTCTACTTTCAGTAATGGAAGAGATTATAGTCGCAGAAATTGTTTTGTTGGAAATACCTAAATTTTGGATAAAAATCCGGTAAAGACAGTATCTACATGGAATATATAATGTACAAGTTTGTGAAATAGAAAATAATTATACAATATGAGCCGTGCACAGAGAATAGTTCTGAGAAATATGAGGGACGACTTGGATCCATTTGCTATTTCTTAGTTTGTATTCATAAAGAATTTCAGAATGCCAAAATTGTTTGCCTTTAAGTGATTGAAATGACATAGTAGTTTAGCAACAATTAATTTTTTTGTTACATGTTTATATGAAAATCCTGTTGGACGTAATGACGGCTGTGGAATTCTTTTCTTGCGATTTAGATGATAAAATAATAATTCAGTTACCATTACGTGCCGTGAATTTATAGTACAATAAAAGACTAAAGACGCGTACAAATAACCTCGGTAATTATTCTGGGAACTATAGCGTAGCAAATATTATTGTGATGCAATGTCTGGGCACAAATTTAGCAAAATACGCATGCTTTGTGCTAGCTACGTGTAGGTTGGGTCTATTGCCATAATCGCCTTGCCAAAATTTTCTTCTTCGTCTTCTTTCTTGCCAAGTGAATATGTGTTTAATAGCTGGACTGACTGAAAAGGAAGTGTTCAGATTCTCCAAAGCCCCTTAACCTCTTAAAATTAAAATATCTCAAAAAATAAATTATGTAGAATACTAATTCTTCTAAAATCTCTTATTTTCTAAATTTAAGAGGTTAAGGTTAAAAGTTTCTTATATAGAATCGCGGGGTACAACTAAAATTATAATGATGCTTTACGTATTTTTTGCTTTTGATTGAATTTTAAATTTTGAATTATTTATAGCTATTATTTATTTTACGTTTTTGTTATGAAATAGCTACTTCCACTTTATTATAATACAGAAAAAGATTGATTGAATTGAATTCCCCAATTCCTCAAAAAAGAAAAATCTATGCTGAAACTGCAAATCAGGCCTAGTTTAAATGGGCTAATATTTCTACATAGTTGTTTAGATGAGTAGAATTAGAATTTTTTATAATTTAATGTCGCTTTTCATCAGCAGTAATACCATCCGGTTTTTATAATCCACTTTTGTCGTATACGTGACGCGAGAAATCAGTGTCGATCTAACGCTGAAACTTCTTTACGACCGTTACCGCATAGATAGTGAATTTGTGAATTGTGTGATGTGACCCCTGACAATCATCGTGCTAAAGCAAGCTTGCTCTAAAAGTGCGTTCAATCCTTGGTGGGTATCGTCAACGTTTTTCAAACCAAATTATGATTATACTATGAATATTTAACCAGCCAACATGCATAGTTGGGTTGGTTAGGGCCCATTTATACTATCTATTAGGCTTCCGGCTGTCGTAAAAAATATTTCGTAATGAACTTGAATCGAATCATTTTCACTATCGGTCCCGGACACATCACACCATGACAGTCACCATCAGTAAAATTTTATTTCTAAGAATATTTTGATGCTGTCACACTGTCGGTGATGAGTCGTAATGTTTCAGTGTAAATTTATGTGGCCAATATTACTCTGAGCTTTGCATGCGATGGAGGATATATGACGGACAGTTGACCGCCGGGAGCTTGATGAACATTGTGAGTAACCTTTAAGAGGAGTCAATATTCAGCAAAAGTTTCAATTTAGATACCAGCGAACATGTAGGTAAAAAAATTTACTATACGAAGGTGATCAGACGATCATAACATACAACGACCCCACAACATACTAATCATGAGTTCTGAATACCATTGCTGCATTCCGCAAAAAAAACAATCCACATAAAAAATGCAAGTCGCGCAAATACTGCAACTAGCGCAATGTTATTCAACTCTACAGCAATAATTGCAAGTAAAGCAAAGTCGTTCACCTTTGCTTAAAATAAAAAGAAAACATATAATATTTGGATGTAAGCAATTAATGTGTATAAATTGATCGAAGTTTTGTAATAACGTAGAGTTTTTTAATTATACGCAAAACAGTAATTACTCTTTAGAACTTTGCTACGCCCCCACCAATGGAAAACGTACTTCTACCATTATACCTACACCCCCACAAGTGGTAAGCGTTAATTATCCTTTCGGTCCCCTTACCGAACAGTAGGTTTGTGTCCTGAAAGTGGGAAAATTCATATAAAATTAGCCAAGACCTAGACCGTAGAGCACATTAGAGACATCTACCGCAAAAGACAGAAACCCAACATCCGACAAAATCATACAATTTAAGACAAAAAATGCATATTTGCAGTTCACATAAATTGAAAATTTTTAACGAGAATTAACTCTCCAAAATTTTGTTTGCCCTTAATTGTTAAATATGCTATTTTGCTTTGTGTTTAAACAACTTTCAAATAAATATTGCAATTTCTCATCGGTGAAATGTCGGGAGAAAAAACAAGTATTATAAAGTCTAATAATTATAAAAGCGCCAATAAAAATGAAAAAAAAAACTCGACGTTATTTGCTAGATCTAGGCCTTATCTTTCTAAAACAGTCACAATTTAAATAAATGAGAATACTTACCTACAGGAATTTGATTTAAAAGACTTCAATTTTTACATTTTGTTTTCAAAATTCCAAGCTAAAATCTCCATTTCAGTACACTGTTTTTAATTTTTGCCGACGTTATTTACTTGACTTCTTTATTACCTTTAATTTAAGAAATAAATTATTATTCTACTACAAATAGTTTGCCAGAAATTTGGTGTGAAAACATACAAGAAAACGATGGATAAAGAAGAATTTTAAGAACTTTTATTTTTAACGACCAAGCAAAAGCAAATCGTGGCTTAGTAGGCTAGTAACAAATTGATAAATGCAAGAGGGAAAATCATCTGTCCCGTTAGCTCAGTGGTAAGAGCAGTCGCCCGGCAAGCGGAAGGTCCCGGTTTCAAACCCCGGACGAGGCGGTTGTTTTTTCTTCTTGTATTTATTAACTTGATTTAGAATCGTTAAAAATAAAAGTTCTAAAAATTCTTTTTTATCCATCATTGACTGATTCTAACAAGTGTAGGTTCGATTCCCGGCCGGCAAAAAATAAATACAAGAAAACGGACAACAAAGTAACAAGTTTTTTGAATCAGTAAACAAAACAGAATACTTATTTAAAGTCCCCAAGCAGCCTATTTTTTCACTAAATTAATTTACCACTGGAAGTTCTACCACAAATTCAGCATCACCCTTTATGCTGCAATTAAATGCTTTATGTTTGCAGACTGTTCTTTTTTACGACACAGTTCACCTAAAAGTTATTAAAATTCATTAATAAAATGAAGAACTTAATACAAGAATGTACTAAAGCATAGTTACCTCCTGATATTTACATTTCTCCAATGACAGCAAGTAACATTACGTCAGCCAGCTGTCTGTGGTACATTCAGAAATCGACAAACATTGCTAGGGCAACACTGAGAGGCGAGTGCTCATAACTGGTTGCAGCGGCTATGTAAATCTGACGAGCCGAAGCAGAAAATCATTTTTGGTTCAGAACTCATCTAGTTTAGAGAATTGTTTTTTACATTATTAAGACAAGCTCTGCGTATACCATATGAAAGCACAGCATGATAGGAAGGAGATAGGGAAAGGATTAGGGGAAATGAGGAGAGTAGCGGAGGTTACGATGTATGTCCCCCCTAAACTTCCGCAGATTGTATGCCGGAGAAAAAACAGAAGCTGGTAAACTGTTCCATATTCGAGTGCGAATATGGAACAGTTTACCCGAACAGTTTACCCGAACAGTGGTTCGGGATTAAAAGGCATCACGGAATTTTACTGTACGACCGAAGCTAATTTGAAAGATAAAAGGATGTGCGCGGTTTGCAGTGCGAGTATTGCGCGCAGGAATCATTCAACAAGGGATTAGACTAGATATTTCTTCAGAGCATTGACCATGCATGTAGCGAGAAAGGAGCGAAGGTCAACCAACAATGCGGTAGTGCTCGAGTGAGTCGATATGACAAGTTATTGCCATATCACCAATGAGCTTGAAGGCTATTTTCTGGACAATGTCTAATGACCAGCCCCAGCCCAGATATGGAAATTGAATTCCATTCTAGGTCTAATGTAGGACTTGTAGATAGATAGAAGACTAATTCTACATTTCAGCGACTCATCTGAAAATTCCTATCATTCTGCGGAGAGATTAATCTGCAACATTTATCCTCTACATCATTTTGCTACCCTTGTGCTCTCATGTATTAGCAAAAAGCATTTTGCTACCCTTGTGCACTCACACAATAGCAGCATCAACATTTCTACCTTTATTCTAGTCTTCTTCTTCTTTTTCCAGAACTAAAGGAAAGAAGGAATCAATAAGACCAATAAGACGCAAACGTCACTGTAATTCAAAATTGAATTTTAATTTGAACTTTTATTTTGTTTTTATTTATATTATTTGAATTTTTATTGAATTTATTTTGATTTTGGGTTAACCAAATTGAATTACACACTTTATTGAATAACATTTTATATTTGAAATTTTAAACGCAGATTTGCCTTCTTAAAAACCGGCACTTCCTGCCACATCCGAGACTAGATCTGGCACTCTTTGTTGCCGTCTGCCAGGGTGTTTATCTGACGATTTTTGTCTGCCATTTCGTACATAGAATTTTGATGGCTTTCTGTAAATATTTATTTTTGTTGAAACCCGTATGATATGACGTAAGTATCGGGCCTTTATATTGACGTCTACCACTGCTTTCACGACAGCCAAATTGTCTGCCACTGCTAACATTGAACATGATTAGATTAGTGAAATGTTATATTAACATGAAAAAAAAGACGCGGTACACTAGGGTTAATTTTAACAATTTTTCTTAAGAATTCTTAAGAATTTATTTTACAAAATATATTATTACGATTGGGTGTACATATACTAAATAAATTTTTATATTTTTATTTTTCAGGTAAGTGCATCCCGCTCGTTCAAATCACAGGTAAATTGGAAATTTGATGTGTCGTATTCATACTTTATAGTGACGTAGCACAGTCAAAAGTCACATAGAAGATTTAATTTCAGGTTTTAAGCAGCTGATAAGAATATGAGATTTTTAAATTGTTTAAAAGGGCTTAAATTATTAAATTCAATATTAATTTTTAATACAAGTCGGAAGATTTATACACTCTTAAGGAACAAAATTAATGTAAAAATTCGCGAGGCTAAACGTAGGTATTATATGCGAAAGTTTGAAAGTTTTTATATATCTTCAATACTTGCATTACGAAATCGGTGTTCCCAAAAATATTGAAAACAATGCACGTACTTTCTATCCCTAAGACGGCTGCGGCTATAAAACCTGCTGATTATAAACCCATCAGCTTGCTTTGTTCTCTTTCGAAGGCTCTAGAGAAGCTACAATATTAGCAGGTTCAACAGTACACACTGCAAAACAATCTCATAAGTGCCTATCAATCTGGGTTTCGACCTAGGCATAGTTACGAGGGTGCTCTCGTTAAAGTCACAACATACGCGTTGCACTTGATAGCAGAGGGATTTGTTTCTGACGCTTTTAGACTTCTTCAAAGCTTTCGACCGTGTTTACTATGAAAACTTGCTAGAAAAATTGTTTAATAAATTCCATTTCTCGTATCGAGCTGTTCGTTTAATCAAAGAATTTCTAAATGGGCGATCGTAGATGGTTACCCTTAAGAACAAATTTTTCTTCCTCTGCCTTGTGGAGTACCACAAGGTTCCATTCTTGGTCCTCTACTCTTCAGTCTATACATTAATGATATACCTAAAATAAAACAAAATGTCAACATCAATATTTATGCTGACGACGTTTAGGTTTATTTCAGTCGTCCTCCAGGGCATATCGAAGACTGTGCGGGTCGGATGAACAGCGATTTACATAATATATACATCTGAATTTCACTACAGACTCGTCAACACAAATGTTTTTTTCCAGCGATAAAATATTCCGCAAATCTCGAATTTATATAGTTTAGAAAACTGCTTCTTAGGTCTTTGCTCGATGGATCAGGTGTTTTGAGCTGCAGTATCTGATGGATTTGGTTGAACCTACTTCTTGTAAAAATGGCTAGGAAGAAAGAAATTCTACTATAATTTTATTTATCGACCAATATTCTTGCATGCTTGAAATTGGCATTGTTCCCATATTGATAATAACCCCAATGAAACTGCAGAATTCATCTTTTTCCACATCTTTGCACGTTTGCCACATACATCTACTAATGTCATCAGTATCAATCTCAATGAGACATTTGTTCGACCAACCAAATCTTACCTGCATCTGGAGAATCAACAGATGCAAAGGGTCCCACGACGACCTGAAATAAACAAAATGAATTAAGACATGAAATACAAAGATAATATAGTTAAAGGAATTAAATGAATAAACATAAACAACAAATTGTGTTTACATAGCACCTTACAATGCATGCAAACAACATCACAAAAACGCAATAAACTTTATGCTCAGCAACATAAAGCATAAAATTATCTCAAGTACCCCCGTAATGGCTCACAATAAACCCTTTTTCAAGGAGAATTTTGCAAACAAATCTCACCTTGACAAGTAAACACGGTATTGGAAAAAGGTGGGATTTTCACAAAAGCTATACATAAAATTAGTAAAACCTTATACCAACCTGTGCAATAATATATAATTCCCACGATGAATACCTACAAGTTACACAAAAGACTGAATTTAACATATAATTTAATAAAAACAAAACTCGCGCGCGGCTGACATTTCGCGTATAAATAAAACCGGCAAACTTCATATTTTCGCGACGTTTAAAATATCACGCCGGGGTAAAACGAGACGACAAATGCAATGGGCGGTTTACGAAATAATCGCGAATTTTTTTAATTACCTTTACACCAATGAGTCTGAAAAAGACACAATGGTGTGAAAGGGACAATAATAAAGACGAAAGAAAATGAACTCGGAGAGGAATTTTGTAAATTGACATCAAATATGGCGAAACGATAAGTTATGGCAAGATTTAGGGAAACTTATCATAATTCCTCGAAATGAAAACTGATTTCTATGGGAAAGATGTCAAAAAATGCAATTTATAATTTGACATCAAATGACTACAACAAAATCATATATTGTAGTCAAATTAAGCCTGAAAATTCAAGAATTCATTTTTATGGATGCGAAATCGGAACGAAATTCTCTATAAAAAGGGGGTTCATTCTTCATTCTGCCTTCTTATTTTCAAAGTTGTCAAAGTGTGAGCATAAGCTAGGCATTCTTCCCACATTTTGCAATAAAGTCAGCGCAGCAATGAAACCAGAATTTTCAGCAAAATAATATAAATATTTTTCATCAGTGCATCGGAAATATAAAATTTATAACAGGGCAATTCTTGAAGCAGCCAAGGATGTTCAGTAAATTTTTTAGTACATTCCATCGGCTAGGGATTTTATACCAAATTCAGGGTATCCTTGCAAATTAATTATTTCTCAATTTGCGTTGAATTGATTGTGTATGCATGCCAGGTGTTGGTCATACACACATGTATGAAATTAACAAGAACGATTGGGTTCTTATTAACTATTTTCTTCATTTCAGCAATTTAGGTCTTTTACAATTATTTAAATCAATCAAATTGAGATTTCAAGCAATTATTCATCATGCAAAACTATGCCATTAGGTCATTTTTACACAACCTAATAATTGGAAACTAGATCTGCATTGAGTTCTAATCGTCCTTAAATTTCAGCCATTAGTAAATCACACATAATTAGAGCGAGAATTTTTTTGCCTGTAATTTATTAAATTTAAACGTAGCATAATCTGTCAAAATTGAAAAGAAAAATTCGAGTAAAGCATAGTCTTTTAGTATAATTAATTTTCCTTTATTTTTTACATAAGCGTAAATATAATTTAAACCATTGAACTGAAATTGAAGTTTATAAGCATACTAGTGTAAGCCATTTGACATAAAATGTACAACTTAAAAAAAAAAACTAATTGAATTAAGTTAACGTAATTGATTTTGCGTAATATTAGCATTTGTCCACTGAACAATATTTTTCTTGCAATAAATTGAGTGAACAATTGAATGACAAAATTTCATCTTTTTATTTAACCGCTACACTCCACCAGGGTATTTTATTTCAGAATACGTAGATTCTCGTTTCTAATTGCAGTTTGTTCGAAAGTCAATTATAGAATTGACAAATTTCATTAAACTGTACCTGGCGAACGCAGTCTTTTCGTAGTTGTCAATTATTGGACTTGACACATCAGCTGTGGTAAAACACATGTTTTCCGTTTTTTTTTTTTTTTTGTACTATTACTGCTAGCAGTATCAGAATATTCACTTTGTTGGGTATTATTTCCAATTGATTTGTCTTCAAGGTATTCAATATCAATTACATTTTCACTGATCTCAAAGAATTCCCAATAATATCCTTCTTCCATGTTTTCTCAAGGCTAAATGTGTTACGGTAGATTATAAGAGTGATATACTTCGGACGTTAAGTCCAGACTGTCAGCATGAGCTGACAGATCACTCGGTGAACAGCGTTGATACAGGGCGGCATGCTAGCACCTCGGCTATGTGGCGGAGAGGGTGGGAGGGTTCCCAAAGAAAACCTGCCGCTGTCACCAAACATATTACAAAAAAAAATTCCTCATGCCTACATACAAAACCTGGCACTCACTCAGTCCTGAAGGGACCTATACGTCTCTTACCTACATTCCAATGAAGGCGCAGATGGTCTGCCTTCCTTGCCAAGCCCCATCCTCCCATTGACTTTGGGTGGCACAATTGTCCAAAGTCCGTTATTGACCTGTAAAAGAGAGAGAGAGACTAGGCGAACCTAGCTGACCTTCATACTAGGAGGGCCCCAGGAGAATGGAAGGAGAGAGTGAGAAGATTAACACATTATGACGTTATAATTATTCCTCTTTATTCAATTTAACAAACAGAACTCAGTCTACCCCTGTCTCATCAGTGTATGGAGGCATGGACTCCTAACTATACTTGTGTCCATAGAATCTTACAAGCAAAAATTTCGACCTTTCAAAGACTTTAAGCTAGCTTATCAAATAAAATTCAACTCGACAACAGATATTCATACATCTCAACTTAAGATACTATCTCAAACCTAGACAAATATTATGCTGGGCACTACGATTTGTGCTTCTATGAGAAACTAGATTAAGTCTCTAATTCAAAACAAAATTCCATATTACTACAGTTGACACTGTTCATGTTTGCAATAAGTGCTTATGCTAAAAAAATTTACATTATTATCGCTGACACTGCTAAAGTTTATGATAAGTGATTAAGTATCATGTATTATTTTATATGTATTAAACTAGACCTAAGTCTTGAAATCAAAAAAAAATATGATAACTATTATGGTTAGCACAATTAAAGTTTCAGGGCGTCTACGTACAAAAAGAACTATGGATCGGAGGAGAATAACATGCCATGCATCTGTTAAGGCATGTTCGAACGTAGATAAACATCAATAGTATGGTGATCGAACACAATTATGTAATTAGTGTAATTAGCGAGAGCCCCGAATATAAAAAAAACAAAACGATCAAAGGTAAAGCAAAACTGAATCGCATAATTTTGTAATCACATATAAAACAAATATTGTAAAATGCAATATGATCCAATATAAAACAAACAATACGAAAAATACAATATGATCAAATATACCTTAATCTAATATGCACTCAACTTCAACTTACGTGTGACGTGTTCCCTCGAAGGCGCTCCCTGGAGGTGTTGGTGCAGTCTCTGAAAGTAACTCTTACCGTTCTTGACAATAGTATACTTTTATGATTTACTATTTAATTGAATGACGTGGGGAAGCAAACTAAACAAGAGAGGCTATCTATGTGCGCTTGTTGCAATATTTACAAAAATGTTCCTTGCTTCTTTTTGCACGGACAGCGACCTTCTAAACAACGGAACTTCCTAAGGCTACTTAATTACTGGCCCATACCTGCACGATTTCGACATCTAAGCTAAAAATTTTGGTTTATCTGTTTTTATTCTTCTTTTTTTTTGTTTTTTAATTGTTGATTGCTGAGTGACTCCTTATATAGCTATGTGCTGATTTAGTGCAGCGGCGTGGTTATGTCTGTCATTTCCTGATGCAGGTCAACAGATATGACCACAGTCAGTAGCTGGGTCGTTTTAACCTGAAATAGTACATCTATACACAAATGGTTAATAATACTGCTCGTGGCCTGATACATATGATCACATTGGGTGTGCTTGCGAGGCAACAGAGTGGTCCTCCACGCCTGCCATAGGTACGCGTGATTCCGTAAAAAACCCCGAGAAATTTGCTTTTCGCCAAATGTATGACGTGGTGTCCTCGGTCTTGCTTGACTGTGTTCAGGAAAATTTTTTTTATTGGATGAATGTCGAGAGATTTGGTTCTTTCTTTTCCGCGCCCCTTTTTGCATAGAATGCCCCTCGTAAGGATTTCCGCCAACCCCAAATTATTAGGCCTGTAAAAGGGATGAAACCTGGTTATAATGATCTTCCCAGTTCACTCTTGTTGTCTCTGATTTTTAAATTTTTTCCAGTTTTTAACTTTTCACTACTGAATTTCTTTTGATCTCTTGACTGTTTTTTTCCTAATTAAAATATCTTTATATAACAACCCAATCACGACTTTTACTCTTCTGTCACCCTCATGACTTCTCGAATTTTCCGCACACGAGGCAAAAAAATATCTCTTCTTCTATTTTGTCAGTCATGTCAACATGCCACCTGCGCGTGAGGAAATGCATTTCTCTCCTTCGGGTGGGCTTAGTTTGCGGTTTACTTTAAGGCCGGCATACATGCATCAGTATTTCAATGCAGCATATTGCTATATGCAATACGCTACGACCATAACAAATGTCTTTAGTATAAAAAAAAATCACTAAGAGTGCGCAGCAATTTTGAATACAGAATTTACTAGTCATTGAACGCAAACAACACTTTGTAACTATTTTGGGGTTTTACTAGAATAAGCAGTGGCGCCATAACGACGCCAACGTAGTTAGTACACTGATAGCAAAAGGGGCGGTAGCGGCGCCTGCGGAGTTGGGGCACTGATAGCAAATGGCGCAAAAGCGGCGCCTACGAAACACAAAAAGTTAGTAAATTGATGAGAGAGTTTTGGTCGAGAGATTTTTGGTGCTACTCTAAATTCATCATTAATATCTTATGATTTGGGAAGTACAACTGCATTCCGCGCAAATATAATAATATCAAACCAAACAACACACTTCGATTTATCAACGATTCTTACACAGCCATATAAATCAAGGAAGCTGCATTTCATGGATACAAACTGTGCCACTCAGCGGAATTGAGACAGATCCATACAAAGGCACACAACACCTGCAAATTAATTTTTCAGCGCCACAGCAATTCGACATAAAGTACTTCGAAAGGATAAGAAGTTTTCCTGATTTTTAGTTAAGATAGCCAAGAACAAGTTCACTAGTTCCTCAGTGCCACCCTTAAATCAGAGCGGAGATGTGTACACAGAATCATTGGACAAGGCCAATTTATTTACAGTTAAGTTTTCTGTAAACTTTTTCTTACCACCTTCTTCACAGGTACTTCCATCTCCAACAGCATGCAATCAGGAACCGTTATATCTCCGCACAAAGGAAGCACCCCAACACCAAATCAATCTATTTCCGCAGTTGGAATACTAGATATCTCGCCATCCCTTCATATCTTAGACATTGAAATATCAAACAATCTTAGTGGATCGGATCGAATTTTTGTTATTGCCTTCGCGAATCTTTCATAAGCAGAACAGTACGGATGTGTGGAACGGATTCCTATCCTCTGACCCACCCCCACCAAGCTGTGCTCCGTAAACCTTCAAATAAAATGTGCCATTCTCTGCCCCTACCCTAGCTGTGAGACTAAAAACATTCATGTAAAATGCACACCTTCCTTGATTAAACCCAGTAATTCTAAAGTCCCTATCCTTTCCTCGTACCTGACCAGGCTGAGTTACGGCATCATAGGGTATCCCATGCGATTTGGAAACGTCGTAAAAATGTGTTAATGTTTAACTATTTACCTTAGTTTTTACAAACTGCATGAAGCAATTTTGTATACGTTCTACGTCTTTACATATCGACTACACTCTAAATGCAAATTCTTAAAATTTGGTGAGAAATTGAATTATTGTGGCTTCGTTTTGAGCAGAAACGGGAATTACATATGTATGTAAAGGCACAATAAAATGCTTGTTCAAAAATATTTATACAGATGTACATAAGTCTACTAAAGTGGAATGTGGGGGAAATTACCAAACCACAAAAGTTTACAAAAAATTTCAAAACTATTCTGATCATACGGAAAAACCCTTGGTAGCAATTCATGTTGCAATATTTCATCTTTACTTAACCTCGGGCAATGTTTTCTTGACATATTAAATTATAATTTCGCACAGAACTTAAGAACATATACTTCCTGTATTCTACAACTTTTACTATAAGTTATTTCCCCGGGGTGCTATTTGACATATTTCATCTAAACAAATTATTTCTGGTGGTCTACAATAAAGTTATTCACAGAAACGCTGAGTGTATGTAGTTTCAATTCTGGTTGCCCTAGGGTCTAGAATAATTGAACCGCAAAACTTTCAACTAAAACTTCTTTCAGCCAACTGATTAAATGTTGTCATATTGTTCTTGTTTTCTGTAATAACATGCATTTCGTTGAAGATATAAATCTGACTGGCAGGTAGGACTTTTGTTAGGTAGGAGGTCGCCCTTCACTCTTGAAAATATTCAAATCTATCACAATGCATAAAATTTGTATCTTAAGACCTTTAAAAATCTCAAACAGTTTTTTTTTCATAGAGCCTCCATATAAAGATCATTGTTACATAAAAAACTCATAATGTCCTTGCTAAAATCCAAACGCTTAAGTTAATTTTCACAATTTCTTGTAAACACAAATTATTGACTTTAATGACACAAAAATTTCTGTTTAATTTTTTCATCATAATTAAATACAAATCCTAAGCAAATATATATAAAATTAAAATGCGATCCAAGGTAAAATTTTGTTACGGAATTTCGGTGGGATAACTGCAGATCGCTCGTCGGACCAGGGGTTTTTAAAAATGAAACTCCTTCAGTTACAATGAAATAAGAAATTCTTTATTAAACGAAAAAGCCTAACGTTCACAATACTAATCATATACTATCCTGGGTGTAGCTCCTATTTTTAAAACTTAATGTTTACAATGTGAACAATATTTTAACCTATGTCGAATTCGACCTTACCACTAGTATTTCATAGGGAGATGGATGGTATATCAAAAAAGTACTGGTTATTGGGTACCGGGATTCTTCACGTACCAATGAAAATATTCTAATTCGAATAATTCTAATAGAGACAGGTGGTACGGGGACTCTTCACATGATGTACCAGTGCAAATATCGAGGCGGGATATTTCTCACTAATCTCGACGCTAAAGTTCAGGAAAAGATGGTACGGGGATTTATCGCACGACGTACCAGTGCAATGTCGAAGCGGAATATTTCTCACTATCCTCGGCGCAGGAGTTCAGGAAAGACGGTACGGGGATTTCTCGCAAAACGTACCAGTGCAATATTGAGGTGGGATATTTCTCGCTAACCCCTACGCAGGAGTTCAGGTAAGGCGCGAGGATTGTTCCACACTACCTGCCAGCCTCACTAGTACGGGAAATTAGCTCACCTCTAGTACCTTTACCAAAATTGTCTATCCAACTTACTCCTTTGAGCTGGTGGACTAGACTGAATTCTGTGTTGAAGTTCAAGTTAATTATTTACACTAAAAGAAATTTTTACACAGTATTTTCTTATCTAGACCTATTTCCTGATTATAATTCCTACAGGCTTTTCTTTGGTCCTGTGTTCAATTAAGCTAGCTGAATTTTTTTACTTTCTAAATACATGAATTACTAACTAACATATGAGTTACTTCTAAACTATGGCTAGCGCTACCTACTTATAATTAACTAAAAATATTTCGAAAGTCTAATACTTAACTAACTTATTTACAAGCTACATAATTTATGTATAAATCTCCAGGTTGCCTCTGCTTTCCAATCCTGATACTGCTTATAGTTTTCTTTATTCGGGTCTTGTCTTTGGATAGTTCGCGTATATCCTGTCTTACAGGCTGCAATCCCCCTTCCTTCTTCTTCTCCTAGCCACGGTAGCTGTCTTCAACAAATTTGGAATTTCGGATTTTTAACTCGGTTTTTTAACTACTATATTTATTAAACAACACGTCATCAACACCAATTTTTCATATAGGATTTAAAAAGCTCAAATTTTCCCTTTAAAATGAGCCTTTAAACACACTTTGGACTTAAAACATAGTCCTTTCTGCGTTTTTGGCAGTTTTTCTTCAGGATACTCAGCGAAAAAATTCAATAAATGCCAGAAAGTACGCAATTATCTATTGAGAATTAGCATTTTGAGCTAGTCGATGTATATGCTTAAAAAAAGGGGAAAAAAGGCAGAAACGGTTACATTTTCGGTACAGAGTGTGATAGGTCATTTTAAAGCTTAGATACCATATGAAAAATTGATGCTGATGACGAGTATTGATAAATATAGTATTAGTAGTAGTACTACTGATAAATATAGTAGTTGAAAAACCGAGTTAAAAATCCGAAATTTTAAATTTGTGTTGAAGATGGCTTTCTTATAAGGAAGTTTTTAATCTTGCTATTGAGCAGTGGACGCCTCTAAAGCATTATTTTTTACTATTAGATTTCGAAAAAAAGTTGATACAAATGCTGATTTTATTCTGTAAGGGTTAACGCATATTCATCTAGCTTACTTGTATTTTTTATCAGATCATTATAAGCAAATCAACCAAGGGCTTTTAATCCGAAAAAAAAACATGATTCGTTTACTTTAAATTTTAATATCTGAAACATTTAAAGAAATTTTGCTAAATTTTATTAAAAATGAGCATATTTATCTTGATCTGGATTACAAAAATAAGCAGTACTATTTAGACTGGTTACAAATGTTTTTGGTTTGCAATAGAAGAACATGTGAAGCAAAACCTGCGGGAACATGAAATTTTTAATTTAAAAAATGACTTACTTGATTACTACATAAAGTTATGCGATGAATTAAAAAAAAAAAAAAGAATTGATTTTTCTGATAAAAAAGTACAATTGTTGCAATGTGTGATCCCGAAAATAATTAAAAGCGGAAATCTATCCACCATTGTTCCCATTGTCGAAGCTTTCACTCTTAATGAACCCCCTACAGAAGTATTAAATTCACAACGGAGATCATTGACAGTATTATTCAAAGAGAAATTGAATTCTATATGTGATGGAAATGTTGTTAAATTTTAGAAAAATATAGCCACAAAAATAGATGTTTTAGAAGCATTGCTGTTAAATGAATTGGCGGTTTTTATGTGTATTTTAGCTAGTCTGATGCATAGCAGTGCTGGTGCTGAACGTGTATTTTCAATTATGAATGTTGTAAAGAGTAAAAAAAGATATCGCTTAAATATTAAAACCGTGGAAAGCATTATGTGCGGGAAACAGTTAATAAGCAACTCCACCAGTAATATTTTTGAGCCCTTCGCAAATATTATTAAATATTTTGCAAGCGTTAAGTTCATAACTGGAAAATATGTGAAATAAGAGCTTTTATTGAATCTGCAATATCAAATGACCTTTGAGTTTAGTTTTCCGTTATTGACGGAAGTTATTAGTAATAATGGAATATATAATCTTTTGTGATTTTCCATTGCAGGAAGAAATTTATTAGTAATAACGAAAAATTCAATCTTTTGTTCTCTCCCATTGAAGAAAAGTATTAGTAATAAATAAAAATTTGAATTTTCTTCTGAATAAAAATTGTTAGGCATTTACATACTTATTTACTTAGCTGAAAGGTATAGAAGTACAAAACAATTTTTTTTTAAATCTGCCACCCTATCTATGACCCCCTAAACGTTAGATCTACCACTATAATTTCATTCAATGGTGGCAACCTTGGGTGTAAACCCCGGGTAAGTTGTTTATGTACAGAAAAGCTTTCAAGTTCTTTTAAAAAGCTTTTCTTGTACTTGGCTAATAAAGGGGATTTTCCAATAAGAGGTGTTATTGCAATTAGCCCGCAATTTCGGTAGACGTCACTTTTGGAGATGTCATTTTTTGACATTTGACTATAAAAATTGTGAAAATGTGGCAGACACGGTTCTTAAAACTCGAACATTTTTGGGTCGTCGTGAAGCAACTTGTCGGACCGCAATACAGAAATTGGAAGAAAAATTCGAGCTGTCGGTACAAGTTAGTGATGTGAAGAATAAAACCCGTGCACGTCACTCAAGAACAGGCGAGAATATTGCTGCTGTAGCCGAAAGTGTTGAAGAAAACCCAGGTTTGTCCATTCATCGTCGTTCTTTGGAATTGGGCATTCCACAAACGTCATTACACCGTATTTTGCATAAAGATTTGGGTCTTAAGGCTTATAAAGTTCAGTTAACACAAGAACTCAAGCCGACCGATCATCAACAACGTCGAGTCTTTACTGATTGGGTCCTTGAAATGCATGAAAATGATCCGGAATTCCATCGAAAACTCATCTTGAGTGATGAGGCCCATTTCCACCTCGATGGCTTCGTCAACAAGCAAAATTGTCGCATCTGGGGCTCGGAAAATCCAAGAGTTATTGTTGAAAAGCCTCTCTATCCTCAACATGTGACTGTTTGGTGCGGTTTATGGTCCCGCGGGGTCATTGGACCTTACTTTTTCGAAAATGAGGCCGGAGCAACAGTGAATGGATTGCGCTATCGACAGATGATTAATGATTTTTTATGGCCGGAATTGGATGGTATTGATCTGGACAACGTTCAATTTCAACAATACGGCGCTACGTGCTATACAAGCAACGAAACCATTGATCTTTTACGGGAAAAGTTTCCGGACCGTGTTATCTCTCGAAGAGGTGATCACAATTGGCCACCGAGATCTTGTAACTTAACACCTTGCGACTTCTTCCTTTGGGGCCACGTGAAAGAGAAAGTCTACGCCAACAGCCCAGCGTCGATTCACGACCTCAAAGATGGAATTCGTGAGGCTATCAAGGACATAGGGCAGCCACTTTGCGATTTGGTTTTGGAAAATTTCATGAAAAGGGTATGGTCCTGTAGGCGTGGTCTTGGTGGTCATTTGGCTTATTTTCCATTATTAACGGTATACCTTCCTCTTTATAATCATTTATCTCAAAAAATGGCATTTTTCTTTGAATATCAAAATAACACCTCTTATTGGAAAACCCTTTACATATGCTGGCGTGCTGATCATGCAGACAGTGACTATGGCAGTTTGTTTGCATGCCCCAGTGGCGTGGTTACTTGAACTTAAGTTCAAGTTGTAATTGCATATTCCAGTGGCAGGGTAGTTAAAGAATGCATTATTTCTGAGCTGCATTCCTATGCATTTTATCATTAAAATGAACGAATTGGAAGCTGCAGTAAAAGTATTTTTAAAAATTGGAATTGAATTAAATGAATTCCGTTTTTCAAAAAAATATTGAACAATGCATTCTTTTTCCTTTTAGAAAAAGAAAGATTTACTTTGAATTGCATTATTGTGGAAAGCATTGCATTCATTGAAGTCTAGCATTCACTTGAATTCAGTGAAATTATTACATGAAACCATTTTTTGATTAAGAATGAAAGAACGAATAAAGCATCAAAAATTTTTTTGAAATTTTACATACTTGGGAGAATTTGTGAAAACAAAAATACGAATTAAAAATTTTCCTTCCACAATGTTTATTTCGCGAGTTATGGCATTTTCAAAGTTTCCCAAAAATGCTGTCCTGCGCTTCTTTAAAACTTCATGTATATTTTTTTATTTCTGCTAGGACAGTGAATTATACCTCATTTAAAAGATATGATCTTAGTCTATCTAAGAAAAAAACAATCTTTAAAATATACGTGAAAAAGGACATTAGGGACAAGGATTTTATCCCTGAATATCCAGGAAAACGGACTTTTGATTTTGTTCATTTTTTTATGTTTTATACCTTATATTATCCACTAAAACGTATAAAAATTTCACCTTAGGATCTCAATGGGATCAAGGTGTACAAATCAAGAAAGTTTCCCAAAAATACATTAAATCTACCTACAAATAAAAACAAAAAAAAATTGATTCTATACATGGTGTCCCATATGTGGTCTTGCATCTATAGGCAATGGATAGGCCATGCTTAGACAAGGGGAAAATCCGGTTTTCGAGATAACGGGATTTGAAAATAGTTTAGTATATTTTTACATATCACCTTGTAACTTCTTAACGGTGCTGCCTATGATAATGGCTTAAAATTTTGTAGATTGATAATCGTTGGACCTGTCCAATGGTGTACAAATTGTACCCCTTCTCTTCTCCGTTTTGAAGTTATGGTTCAACAAATTTAAAAATTCGGATTTTTAACTCAGTTTTTCTAGCAACAATATTTATCAAAAAACACGTCATCAACACAAATTCTTCATATGGGATTTCAGAATCTCAAAAGTTTCCCTACCTAAAACGCAGCCCTTTCTGAGTTTTTTGCAATTTTTCTTAAGCATACCAAGCGAAAAAATTCAATAAATGGCCGAAAGTGAGCTTTTGAGCCAGTTGGTGGAAAAGAAAGAGTTATGTTTTAGGTACAGAGTGTGACAAATTTTTTTAAAGGGAAGCTGTTGGGCTTTTCAAATCCCTTCTGAAATATGTATTCGTGTTGATGACGTGTTTTTTGATAAATATAGTAGTTAAAAAACGAGTTAAAAGTACGAACTTTAAAAATTTTTGAACCATAACTTCAAAACGGAGAAGAGAAGGAAAGGTCAAACGATTGCCAATTTACAAAATTTTAAATCATCTTCATATGCTACAATGTTAAGAGGTTACAGGGTGATATATAAACACTTACCCACATAGTTTTAGATCCCGTTATCTCGAAAACCGTAAGGATTTTTCCCCCACCTCCCATACAATCTTTTCCTTGTCTAACCATGGTCTATCCATCGCCTTCAGATGCAAGACTATATATGGGATACCATGTATAGAATCAATTTTTTTTTTGTTAGTAGGTAGTTATAAATGTATTTTTGTGAAACTTTATTGATTTTTACTCCTTGATCCCGTTGAAATCCTAAGTTGAAATTTTAATATGTTTTAGTGAATAATATAAGGTATAAAACATAAAGAAATGAATAAAATCAAAAGTACGTCTTCCAGTATATTCAAAGATAAAAGATAAAATCCTTATCCCTAATGTCTTTTTTCATGTGTATTTTAAAGATTGTATTTTTCTTATATAGACTGAGATTCTATATTTTAATTGAATCATATTTCATTGTCCTAGCACCTTTTAAAGAAGATAAAGGCAGCTTTTTGCAAAATTTTGAAAATGCCGTAACTGGCGAAATACGCATTGTAGAAAAAAAAAATTTTAATTAAGCCCTCCAAGTGTGTAAAAGGAAAATATTTAATTTGTATTTTTGTTTTCACAAACCCTACCAAGTATGTAAAATTAAAAAAAAAAAAATGGTGATGGTCCTGTCACAGCTGTTGCCTAGCCGACATGGAATGAGCCACAGACCACACAGTTTCCATCGTCGAACATCATTTTATTAGATACCCAAAGATTATTATTTAAAATTTCTTAAGTAGGGAATCGTTAGGGTGATGCGCAGCCTTTCATCCTCCTTTGAGTCCGTTTTGAAGTTTATCCTTTTTTTTTCATTTCAAAAGCTTAAGGTTAATTTTAGTATAATCGTTTATATCCTATTACCAAAATGAAACCTTTTTGCATTTGTTTTACTTTTTCATTCTTGAGTAGGTATACCAAATGAAAATGGCTTAAAGAGCTTATTCCTCAGAGGAAAATTTTCTACCCTCAAGCATTGACTGAACTTTTTCGCTGGATATGCCAAAGGTACAGAATTTGTGATGAGTAATTTTGAAGCGTAGACTTGTACATCCTAAATCCCTTATGAAACATTTATATTTTAGTTAACTGTAAAAAAAAAAAAAAAACGGGAAATAAAATATCGCAACTTCTAGTTTGGAGAAGATAAGAAAAAAACATGGAAGTTCCAACTATCAATAATTTATCACATTTTAAATCATTATAGATAGTATAGTTCTGGAGTTTAAGGTGATTTAACGTTTAAAACCACACCTAACTACCCTCACCTATACAATGGTTATGTTTATTTTGATGAGAGTAATCACCTTGAAAGAGACGGACCTAATAGTCTGCAGACCCTATATACATATGCCCCTAAGTAAACACTCGCAGAAATAACCCAAATCGTACTTATTATTTTAGTACAATCTGGAAAATTTCCGGACCTGGAGCTCTTATAGATTTTATACTTATGCATTCCCCCAAATAACTACTTTCTTTTATCTGCACGATATTGAAATTTATTATCCTCACAGATGAGAAGAAAGCGTTGTCGGGTTAACTTCAAAACTATCTGAACTGGCGAGTTTTCCAAGCTAATGCTATAAAAATGGTAGAGATAATAAAACAATTACATACTAACAGGAAAATAAATAAGAAAGAAATTTTGAAACTATTATGTACTTCGGTTTGGAAAAAAAAAACCTTTTCACATGAAATCATTGCCAGTCAAAAAACTCTCCATCCGCCATATTTTATCTTATACCGACCACTCCATGGAATATTGCGCTATTTTGAAGCTGACCAGAGTTCATGTTCCTTGGGTTGACTGAGCATTTTTTTTTGTATTTACTTCGAGCAATGGCAAATGTCTCCACTTTTTAGCAGATGAGAATATTTCGATTCTACTCCGCGTAGTTTTTTTTTTATCCCGTCATTTTTCAAGTATTCTCTACCCATCCTTGACGATAGAAATCATACTCATATTGCGTCCTGAAAAAAGTTGTATTTAGATTTCACTGAAATTTAGCACGTTGTTAAAAACATTTCCACTGTGGTATTTTAATATACACCTCAAAACTACGTTTAAAGTCGTTATTTAACAAAAAGTTCTAAAAGTCTTGCAATACAATAATCTTGTAAAATTATTTCCGTTGTCACTAATTTTAAAAGTTTTTTGATTTTATAAAATGGATCGTGATCTAACCATTTTCGTCGTAATTTTTAAAAGGCTCCCAAAGAGTGAAATCGAATCATGTGATGTTAGTGCAGTAATAAGTGCAATTCCCATCTCTATATTCGAGCCTGAAAGTTCTCACATACGAGTACACCTATGACCCGATTTACACTGAAGATGGGTTCATTAGAAAACAGTATAAATCGGAATCGTAGATTTTTATGCGTAAAACTGTGTAAATCGAAAGCAACCTAGAATGTGTATAAAATTCAGTTATTTATTTTAACGTAAAATAAAACTTACTATTGTCTTAAAAAGCATTAAAATAACGGTCATTCATAAATTGGTAAAAATGGAAACGTAATTCATTTTGCAGATAGAAATAATTAATATTGACGTGATTCAAATTAGACTTTAAGTGAACTAGAAACTTTTTCGGTTCGGTGAACCTTGATAACGAAATCTGTAATTACCAACTGTGCATGGTTTTTTGTCAAATCTTTATAGACCTCCTAATATTGAGTTAAGCGTTTATTACCCGTGTAACAGATCTGAATTCCAGCGGGAGTCTATCGGAACTCATTTCCCCTCCTAATACTGAAACATGCAGAATTCAAGCGGAACAATTACCGAATTCCGGATTCCGAAACTTTAACCCTTGTGTTGCCACCCGGGTACCCGGATACCCATCGTCGTACGTTTTGTTGAATTTTTTTTTTTTTTTCCAAAAAAGATTGGCAAAAACCTTCTCGAATCCCCATAATTTGACCGATTCTACATCGAAATTTGCATTCTACATATTTTTACAAAAATTTTATCTTAAAAAATTTTGCATTTGAAAAAAAAAACACGTATGAGCCACCCGGGTACCCGGGTACCCCAACAGAAAAAGCATGATTTTCGTACAGTATATCGAAAAGAAAAAGTTTATTGTAAAATAAATAAAATATATGTTTATTTCAAATTGTTTATTTATGGAATTTTCTGTAAATCAATGATTACAATTCAAACATTTTGTGATTTTTGCTGTGTGCTGATCACAAATGGGCTTATTACACTCAAGGCAAGACTTCCTTGTCTTTCTTCTCTTTCGAATAGGCTGCTCGTTGCAAATGTAGCATGATCCAACTACAACTTTTCTACCACTAGCGTCTCGTTGATTGTTGTTATCAGTTACCACTTCTGTTACTTGCCTTTCACAGTAACTTTCGATTGCTATTTTCGTTGCATGATTTCGCATGACTTGCTGGTTAGAAAATCGCTCTTCTATAATTGGCATGGCTAGTTCTTCTGAGAGCTGGCGTAGAAAAAGTCTGCGTCTGTTAGTTTTTTTTGCAAGCATATAATTATTTTCATAGTAAGTAACGGACGCAGCAACACCGGCGATATCCAAAATATTGTAAAAAAAAGCTAGCGGCTATCTGCACGTTCGCCGTTGGGTGGAATACCTCATGCACATTTGATCCATAGTATCAACGCCACCTTTAGTTTTGTTGTAAAACAAAATTATTTCTGGTTTCTGGTGAAATGCATCAGAGATCGTAGCATCATTGTGCATTGTACTGAGAAGAATCACCGCTTTGATTTTCTTCGGAACATACGAACAGATGGTAACCTTCTCATGAAATCCAAAAAGCGTTGACAATAACGGTCTAGAGTTCGACGGTTTCATTTCTTGAGGAATGCATGTTTTATTTTTTTTTTTTCAAAGTACCGACGATAGTGAGCTTCCATGACAAAAGACTCTCTGCCAACGGTAAGGTCGTGAAAAATCTGTCCATGCTTATGTTCCGGCCAGATCCTTTGTAAGCTGCGACCAGCTCTTTCACAACTCGCTCTCCTTGATTGACTTCTCGAGTATTACCTTGTTTACCTGTATAGAAAATCTCTTTGAGTGGATAAGCATTACATGCGTCGCACAATCAAAATACTTTTAGACCGTATTTAGCAGGCTTCGATGGCATGTACTGGGTAAATCTCGTTCTTCCTCGAAAAGAAAAAAGCTGTTCGTCGATAGTCAAATACTCCGTTGGTCTATACACCGCCACTAGGTTTGCATTCAGCATGTTCCAAATATCAGAAATGGGTGCAGCCTTATCATTGGCTGCTCGTTCCTGGCGTGTAGTGTAATCATCAAAACGTATAAAACGTAAAAGCGACTGAAATCGCCTTCGTCCCATCGTTGCACGATATAGAGGATGTGAGTTTTTCTTCCACATTTCATCTATGTGGTCTGTGTTTGAGTTATTTGCACCAGCACCTAACAAGATTCCAAAAAAAAGAGTATATTTCAGTTACCGTAACTTTCTTCCATACACGCGATTCCTTCTGTGGATGCTTGCTATTGTAATCGTGGTACTCGGCTTCCGCTTTTTTATTTGTGCATCGAACGACAATGTCAACCATTTCCAACGTGATGACTTTTTTGAATGTGCCAGAGATCGATAGCGTTTCCGTACTTTTATGCGATCCAGCTCTCTGCTTAACAATATTTCTAGCTGGAGTTTGATGGCTTTGAGGTGGAGTTTTATTCCAAACCGTTTTGTCTTTAGCCACAAAAGTTGCACTAGTGCTGGCTGAAACATCTGAAGCTGCATCGTTGTCACTCTCCTCCTCGTCATCTTTTTCGTCGTCACCGTCTTCTTCTTCTTGAGTTCTGCCATCAATTTCGGCTTCGTCATCAACGCAATCTTCATTATCCGATGCTTCAGCACTGGCACTGGAATTCGGAGCGTTATCGTTAGGAAACCAATCCTCGTCTTCACTGTCAGAAGGGTCATCACTTTTTTCATCTTCTTTGCCGAGTCATCTATTCAAGTACTCATCTTTTTCAGCGTAACTCAATCTAAAAAATAATAAATAAATTCATGTCTTACAATAATATTACACTTATAATAATATCAAATGTATAATGCAAATATTGTATTTATTATATTTACGTTACCTCAAAAACTCATCTGTCGACAATTCCTCCATCTTTCTGCTTCTGTTTTCCATAAATATAATGCACAAGTTCAATGCTCACTTCAATAAATAATATACGGCTATACGGACTTACTCCTCCATATATATAGGCATGTTTGTGTCGACGTGCTTCAAAAGTGTTCTCGAATATTTTTCAGGTACATATAAAAGATCAAAAAAATCGTCCCTTCTTGTTCCCTCTCATGTTCAACATACCTGGCCGTCCCAGAAACGAGAATTTTACGGTGCAGCTGCGCACGTTTTATACATGCTTTAGGACTCGCAAGATGACTGTATTTCATTTAATTGTACTAGTCAGGTAGGAATACCTTCTTATATATGAATATTTAAATATTGATCGAATGCATATAATTTTGTTTAGTTACAATGGACTCTTACCAAGAATTTCGTAGGCGGGGTACCCGGGTACCCGGGTGGCAGATACTGTGAGTTTTTTTGGGTGGCAACACAAAGGTTATATTGCAGAGGAACTGCTGGAATCTATTCAGTACTAAACTTAAAATCCATTCAGTACTGAATTTAAAAACTATTCTGTACTGATTTTCAAAACTCTATTCTGCTTGAATTTAAATAAATATTAAGTACTTAAATGTTATATCGGTATAGTACTGAAAATCATAATTGAATTAAAAAAATATATTGTTTTTTTAATTTATTCAACTACCACAACTTTTTTTTCCCATTTACGGTTCTCTTATGCAACCTGGCAAACACGCAACTGCAGGGAAGAATTTTTTTGTTCACATTATTTTTAAATTACATATCTGCTTGCAGGATTGAACCCAGAACCAGAGCGCGGAAGTCCATTGTCAAACCCTTTGTGCTATTTCCCACCTTACAACAGATACCGAAAAAAACCTATATGTCTACATAAACAAATTCTTATTGCGGTGAAAAATCAAATACTGAAGTAGTACTGATAAATATTATATTACCAGGGCGGCGGGCGGTAACATAATGTCAAATGACATTGTTAAGGGAAATGACATGTCTAAGAATAGCATAGTAATATAGTATTTTATTGTTTCAATCAATTGCAAAAATGCCGCGAAAGAGTCTAATATTGGAAAAAAATAAATTGCTTAATAACAGACGTTTAATAAAACATTAAGGTCATACCCTTTACTCTACAAAGGCACATAAAATTGCTCCCCGTAAAATAAAGTTGTATGCAGATTGTAAAAGTAATTATACAGTCACAAATTTAGCTTTAATTATTCAAAACTGATATGTAAATTTAAATATAGTTCCATCTAATGAAGGTGACAACAGTAACAATGAAGTATTTGAAGAAATAATTACTTTCGGTAAATATGCAACAATTATGCTGCCGGACCAAGAATATATACAAAATCATTCAATATCGCATGATAATTCATTTTTATTGAAATTGAGAACTTGGGTTACTTCTTTTAATGTAAAAAACAGTGCTTTATCTAAATTATTAGAAATATTGGCTGAAGATGCTCATCTTAGCGTACCAATGGATGTTAGGACGTTGCTATCCACAACATTATCGACCGAATTGCGACATATAAAAACAATTGATAATGGAAAATATATTCACTTTGGCATAAGAAATTGTTTATAATGTCTTTTAGATTGTTTATAAAAAAAAAAAATATGTATTACACGCGGATGTTGCTATACTACGAATGTCGTTCAATATAGATGGAACCTCTATATCAGCAAGTGGGGGTTCTAGTTTTTGGTTGATTATAGGATGCGTTCAAAATTTGCTCCATATCATAAAGCCTGCGCCAGTATTTGCTGTTGGAATGGGATTCGGAAAAACGGATAATTTTAACAATTTTCTTGAGGATTTCGTGACCGAGATAGAAAGTCTTTTGAAGAGTGGATTAACACACAATTCTAAAAGTTATCAAATTAAGTTCCATGAGTGCGTATGCGACGCACCTGCAATGGCATCAGTAAAACAGATCAAGGGTCACGGGGGATATCATTTCTGTCCAAAATGTTTTACTAAAGGTGTTAGTTACAACTTCAAGGAATGGTAGAAAAGTAGTCGTTTATCCTGATATTAATACACAATTAAGAAGTGACAAAGACTTTAGAAGTAGAAAGACTCCTTCTGGAAGTGATGATAATGATCATCACAAAAGTAGCCGTTCGATCTTTGAGCGTCTTCCTATTGATATGATAGCAAACTTTTCTTTAGATAAAATTCATTTGGTTGATGAAGGAGTTTGTAACAAGCTAATTTCCGTTTGGCTTGGAAAACCAAGCGCACAAAAATTGAAAGTTGTTTAAACTTAATAAGAGACTTGAGCAGTGAACTCTACATTTTGTCAATTATTTGAAAGCATCGGAGCTTAGAGTTTTTCTTTTGTACACCACCGGTCCAGTTGCCTTAAAAAAAAATTATAAACAGCACGGAAAAAAATTCCTGTTGCACTGAAAGCAAAAAATGTTGCACTAAGAATATAGGAATACCTCCAATATTTTTTCGGATAATTCTCCAAAGTTTTTGTACAAAGTATTGTATCATATAGTGGTCATCGCTGTTTTTATAGGAAAAAATCAACTCAGAAAACTTTATGGAAAATCTACTATCTATATTGGAATAATCGCTGTGCGTGTTGCGCATAACACTACCACATTTTAGGTACAATACTTGTGGCACGCATCCCAACACTAATAGGAAACCTTCATACGTAGCTATAATACACAAATAAAAAATAATTAATATTTTATATAAACATTCATCTTTTGCTTATTTTAAACTGAATTACTTTTAAGCAAAATAATATGGTTATGCCAGCAGGCTGCGAAGTTACTCTTTTGAAAAAGAACGAATGAATTGCCGTTGCATTAACATAATAATTAGAATAAAAGCACAATAGATCAACCGTTAACAGTTGTCAGAATGATCTAATGATGTAATATTATATGTATGTATATCAAATAAACAAATTGTAACTCTGAATAAGTTTTTGCGATCTATATAGCCAAAGGAGCTGTAAAGAAGGCGTATAGGGCCATGCAAAATGCATGTATGGCTACTAATATTGTTTTTAATGTTATGTGAAGTGGAAAATCCACATTTTAATTTCGTTGACTTGCAGTAAAATGTTCAAGTGTACGAGGCCGTGCAGTTAGTGTTTGGCTTTGATTGTGAAATGTTGTGAAAAGTGAAGTGGCTTATTAAAATGGAATACATTAAAGTAAAATTGGAAATTATGGGGATGCTTGTCTACTTGGATAAATTCATCGGTAAGTACTAACATTTTCTAAGATTAATAACCTATGCATGAAACATTTTATAGATAAATAGATTTGTGCTTGTGACACAAAGTTCGTGATCATAATGGCGGCGCTCTCGAATAGTTTTAATTTCATGTTGTCATTTCAATATTAGAGCCGTTTTCTTTGAAAGTAGTGCAAGTCCATTTTTTAAATTTTAATTTATTTAAAAAAATAATTTAAAAATATTTATAGATCTAACAGTGAACTTTTGTGTTTTTTTGAAGTTAAAGATAGTGTAAATTTATTAACCAATTGTGTTCATTAAATAATTGTGAAGAAAATACACAGTAAAAATTTGCACAATTGATGCCACAAAGCTTAGGTATTTTTCCCTAAAATGTAGGGAATATTCCCAAAATTATAGGAAATATTCCTCTAAATTATAGCGGATATTCCCTACATTTTAAGAAAAATAGCTAAGCTTTGTGGCAAAAATTTGTGCATTTTTTACAGTTATAAAATACTATACTCAAATGGACTTGCACAACTTTCAAATAAAACGGCTCATAAAATAGGTGATATGAACCGTTTAAGCTGTGAGTAATTTCAAATTATTAAAAAACAAAGCTAGAACGCTGACGTAATTTGTGTAGTCCATTGATGTCGTTGTTTGACTCTCCAAAATTGTTATTTGTTGTTGTTTATTATTTGAAAAGAGTATCATAGAGAAAAAGAGGATTTCACAGGCACGTTAGAGTTTCTTAACGTGTGTCGCCGTTACGTTACAATAAAATTACGTAAAAATATCCAAACAACAATTTTGGTGATCCGATCACCGATGTAATTGTCTTCTGTGTAGATAATATCTCGAAAAAACAAACTAAAACGGGTTTACATTTTAGAAGAAGAATTTGATCAAAATTCATTCGACAGTCTCGAATATGAAACCTTGAAAGACATAATTCCAAAGGCTGGACCTAGGCAAGCCTTTTGGTGCCAATATAAAAAGCTGTATGGTCGAGCAGAGGTTTGTACTTCCATTTTTGTTTTACGAATTAAATTCTGTTACTGAAAATGGCCTCAGTGCATTTAGTATTTTTAAAAATTTTAAATTATACACAACTGCGCTATGTATATTTGAGATATTAATACGGCAAAGCGTTGCATCATAAATTTCTGTTATGTGTATATATTTTCGACAGAAAACTCAACCGAAAACCGAAGTCTTATTTAGAGTAAATTAATGGTTGAAAAAATTCCATAAAGTTCTTGAAAAGTATACGTTCAGTAAAGTGAATGAAAGCAACTATTGCAACCAGTTTATGCAAAGTAAAAACTACAACAACAACTATCATGTCATGTTATTGAATTTTCATTGATTTTATTTTTGTATAGATTCATTCATCAGCGTCAACAATTTCAACAGTCAGTGAGCCTCTGTCTGACTCATTTTTGTCGACCTTCACTAACTCACCCGCCACAAATATCATCAGTGAAGGTGATGAAATAATAGGAGAGACCACTATAGTAAATAATTTGGAACAAGTAAGAGTATTTTATGAAGACCGAAATAAATTGGGATTATTTTTAATATATTTATAAATATACGTAGCTTATTTCTCCACCATTCGTGTTTCCAACTTCAAGTAACTCAATACATTGTGCAACAGAACAAAATGATGTGAAGGAATACCTAAAATCAGCAAATGGTGAAATAATACTAAATACATACAGAAAATATAAAAAATTGGGTAATAAAGAACGAGGATTGTTATCAAATATTGTGATACATAAAGAATATGATACCTGCAGATATTTCAATCGACCATTCCAAATAACAAAAGATCGGTTTCTGTCATTGGTTAAACAAATAGTCGATGAATTTCCAAGTGAAAATCGATCAATTTATTTCATCCCATATAATAGAGAAACGAAGGTGCACGCATCGGGCAAATTATGGGAAGTGTACAACAGGTTGAAGAAAAATCTAAAAGCCAGTTGTTCCTCGTCATCTAATCATAATGAGTCGGTGAATACACCTGTTATTGAAACGAAGGACTTAGAGGGTAAATTAAAATACCTAGAAAGTCATGTAGAACCTGACCATAAAATTGAACTTTATTGGAAAGAAACATTTGAATACAGAATAGCTAAACTAAAGTCTGAAGGATCAGATCAAGGCATATTTAACTATCTACATACGTATCCTGCTCTAAGCAGCCCAGTTGGATGTCACTTATTGACAAATGATTTTGAACAAATGTACCCATCTGCAGTTAATAAACTCTTTACAGAATGGACATTATTGAATGACAAAATAATTGAAATTTGCAATAAAAAAGCTATAAAAGACATTAAAGAACTGATCAACTTTAAAACTGACATCACAGGTTTTCTACTGTTACCGTATCTATTAATGACAACTGCCTATGGACGAAAACGCACGAGTGGCTCTCAAAGAGTAAAATATACACGAGAAGAAATTTCCAATTCTTTTCTTATGCTTATTCCTGTAAGTATTTTGGATTAAATAACTTAAAATTTACTTAAAAAATATTTCAAAATTTACAGGACATTAATTTAGTGGAAGAAAAAATCAGCGAGCTTCGTAAAAAATTGTCTGAACGAAAATCCACGTTACAACCTCTTGTTATATTGGCGGGTGCATCACTTCGTAAGTATTTCTATTAAGTTATTAATAAATTTGTTTAAAAAAAGCTCTGTCCATCAAATAATTCATACTTTCGATTTTATTTCAGACGACATAAAAGCTTCCTACATCGTAGTAGAGGATGCTACGTACCTTGTTAAGGAATCACCTGTAGTAGCTATTGACATCTGTTTTAAGATTTTTCACAGTCTTAACGCCAAATATCCAGAGACATGTGAAGCAATCTGGCTATTTTTACAAAAAGCTGTTTACAACATTTCTACAAAATTTGACAAAAATTTCGTAGCTGTAAGTGAGCTGATTGCTGATGTAGGCAAGTAATTTTTTTAACATTTAAGGTCGAAAAGTAATTTTTTTTTTTATAAAAATGAATTGTTTTAAATGTGGAATGATGATGTCCACTCCTAAAATCTTTATGAAGCACTTACATGTATATCATAAGTTAGAAAATATTTTTATTTGTAAGGAATGTCCTGATATGCGTCAATTCAAAAGCAAGAATTCGTATGGTCGCCATATTATTAAACATTTTCAAAAAAATTCCACTGAAACAATCGAATCCACTTCAAATAAAATTGAAAGCATGTCATTAAATTTAACTATGTCTGAAAACTCCAACGAAAATTTACATTTACGTGTCCCAGAAGGATCCAGTCAGCAATTAGCACTCAAAGTATACAAAACTGAACTAAATAATCAAAACTTGAAACTAATTACCAAACTTTACAGTCAAAGAAACATTTGTAAAAAGACACTGCAAGAAATTCTTGAAATTTTTATAGAATTTATAGCTAGTGACACTATTAAAAAATCACTTACTTTAGTAGAAATGTTTTCTAAATCTAATAATATTGCCGGTGCGTCAATGGTCCATGATGCACTACGAGAATCATTCCATAATATATCTACAGAATATAAACGTCAATCTATTTTAAAACAAAATTGTCTTCTGATTTCACCAAAGTCGTTTACTGTTGGAGGGCGCTCTGATACGAAGCGAAAAGACAATACTATTATGACGCATATGATTCCTGTTAAATGCTATATTATTTCCTTAAAAGAGGTTTTTAAACAATTTTTTGAAAAACCTTCTGTTTTAGAAGAAATTCTAAATTATATGGAATCCTTAAAGACTACTAACGACACCATTGCAAATGTAGTTCAAACCAAATTTTGGAAGGCAAAAGTTAATATGGCTTATAAAGTAGATTGTTTAGTGTTACCATACATACTTTACTTCGATGAATTCGAAGTTAACAATCCACTTGGTTCAAGAGCCGGCTTACAGAGTATAGGTGCGGTTTATATATCTTTGCCTTGCATACCACCCATTTACCGTTCGAAATTAGAAAACATATTTCTTGCAATGCTTGTAAACAGTTTGGATAGAAAATCCATAGGGAATCGTATTTTCCAACCTCTTGTAGATGATATGATTGAACTTGAAAATAATGGAATAATGATTTTAGGCCGAAAATGTTTATTTGTTTTAGTAACTTGTGTTGGAGATAATAAAGGACTGAACTGTATCTTAGGATTTACAGAATGCTTTCGCGCCAACTTTTTCTGTCGATTTTGTAAAATGCATAGGAATAGTACTCAAAACCAGGTTGTTTTAGACTCTGGTTTAATAAGAGATGAAAATAGTTATAGCAAAGATTTGAATATAAGTAAAGTATCACTTACGGGAATTGATAAAGAATGTATTTTCAACCAATTAAAAACTTTTCGAGTTACAGAACACTTTTCGGTTGATATTATGCACGACCTACTTGAAGGCGTGTGTAATTTAGAGATAGCCTTAATTTTGTCATATTTCATTCACAATAAAAAATTTTTTACGCTCAATGATCTTAACAGGCGTATTAACGCATTTGATTTCGGTTTAAATGAACACATTAATAAGCCTCAAGAGATATCTGAAGATCACCTAAAAATTAATAAATTAAAGTACTCTGCGTCAGAAATACTTTGGCTAATGAAGTTTCTCGGAGTTTTGATCGGTGACTGGATACCTGAAAATGAACAAGTATGGTATTTATTTAATCTTTTGAAAGACATTTTAGACATTGCTTTAGTTGACTCAATCTCTGAACGTGAGATTAGTACAATGGAATTTCTTTTAAATACTCATCACACTCTCTTTTTAGAGTTATTTGAAGTCTCACTTAAGCCTAAGCATCACTTAATGCTTCATTATCCTATGGTTATGAGGCAAATTGGCCCTTTGAAACATTTCTGGTCAATGCGCTTCGAAGGCAAACATAAAGTTCTTAAGAGCATTGCAAGTTCTACAACTTCACGTAAGAACATATGTTGTACCATAGCTAGTAGATTTTTACTGAGTGAAATAAAAAAAACAAACGAAAATCCATTTGTTATCGTACCGTCATATGGAAAAAAATTAGCTTACATTGAGTCCCCTTTGAAGAAAATCGGTTCAAATATTCGTGCGCAATATTACAACTGGATTGAGTATTGTGGTAAGAAATATAAATCTGGCGCCGTAATTTTAATTGGAGAATATGACAACTATCCTCAATTTGCTAAAATTGAATGTATAAAAATTATTGACAAACGTATACATATTGTAGTAACCACCCTTCGAACGTTATATTATGATTTCCAAAGATTATGCCACTGTGTTCAAGCAACCTTAGATTATAACATTGTCGAATTAAATAAATTGACGCATTTCAATACGTACGTTCTGCTAACATTGAATTCTAAATTTTATGTCATATAAGTATTAGTAATAATATAAATTAAATAAGAGTATATATACACATATTATAAATCTAGTGTGTTTTTTTAAATAAATACGTTATAAGTATGCAATTTCTTTCATTCAATCAATCCTGTTTAATATACATATATACCGATATATATAGCACATATTTCACTATCTTTGCTCCTTGATTGCCAAAAAGTATAAGAATAGCAGTAACAAAATTTTGTACGATCTTATTGCTTACATAGGATATGCAACAATAATTTATTTCGCTCAAATCTAAAATATATGGCAATATTCCCTATAAAATAAGGTTAAAAACAATAATAACTTTAACAAAATGCAATTTATATAGCTGAAGTTACTTCACAAAACTTTTACAGTGCCATTTAATATGGGAGCTTTTCCAACTAAATAAATATGAATCCTTATGCATATGCGCCTGCGATGCTTTGTAAATTAGGGGTCAATACAACATTTATTTTTGCCCTAGCTATGTAGAATCACAGGAAAGGCCTAATCAGATCGTATACAGAGCTGAAAAAAAAGTGGTGAGAGTATAATATAACATCATTCCTTACTATTTAGTATAGCACACTCTGCAGAAAAATATTGGATGGTCAGCTATTTTTGAAAATATGGCGTCAGTTACTATATAGTCTACATTGTTTCGAGTGCTTATTGTATAGTGAATATTGCTTAAATTATTGTTGTATGCCCGATAAATATTAAGGGCAATAAATTCAGTTTCTTGGGCTATAATTTGTTGCAATCACGATTTCGCCGATAATTATAGCAGTAAACGATTAAAAATTTAGGCTCTATGCGCAATATTTTTTTTCCGTGAGCTCAGCTTATAAACATTTTTTATGCTTTAGTCTAGCCATTAGAATTCTGACTTCCTCATTTTGCTATTATACTTATAACGACTATGCACAAGAGTTACTTACATACTTCGTAAGACATTCTCAAAATAATAATGTCAATTTTAATGTAAAGGGTTTTCCAATAAGAGGTGTTATTTTAATTAGCCCGATATTTCGGTAGATGTCACTTTTGGACCTGTCATTTTTGACATTTGACAAGTAGAAACTACGCCATTAATAAAAATGGAACGATACACGATTCAACAACGCATTGAAATTATTAAAATTCACTATAAATATGGTGAAAATGTGGCAGAGACGGTTCGTAAAACTCGAACATTTTTGGGTCGTCGTGTGGCACCTTGTTGGACCGCAATACAGAAATTGGTAGAAAAATTCGAGCTGTCGGGACAAGTTAGTGATGTGAGGAATAAAACCCGTGCACGTCGCTCAAGAATAGCCGAGAATGTTGCTGCTGTAGCCGAAAGTGTTGAAGAAAACCCAGGTTTGTCCATTCCTCGTCGTTCTTTGGAATTAGGCATTCCACAAACGTCATTACATATATTGCATAAAGATTTGGGTCTTAAGGCTTATAAAGTTCAGTTAACACAAGAACTCAAGCCGGCCGATCATCAACAACGTCGATTCGTTGCTGATTGGGTCCTTGAAATGCATGAAAATGATCCGGAATTCCATCGAAAACTCATCTTGAGTGATGAGGCCCATTTCCACCTCGATGGCTTCATCAACAAGCAAAATTGTCGCATCTGGGTCTCGGAAAACCCAAGAGTTATTGTTGAAAAGCCTCTCTATCCTCAACGTGTGACTGTTTGGTGCGGTTTATGGTCCCGCGGGGTCATTGGACCTTACTTTTTCGAAAATGAGGCTGGAGCAACAGTTATGATGAATGGGTTGCGCTATCGTCAGATGATTAATGATTTTTTATGGCCGGAATTAGATGGTATTGATCTGGACGTTTATTTTCAACCAGACGGCGCTACGTACCATACAAGCAACGAAACCATTGATCTTTTACGGGAAAAGTTTCCGGACCGTGTTATCTCTCGAAGAGGTGATCACAATTGGCCACCGATATCTTGTGACTTAACACCTTGCGACTTCTTCCTTTGGGGCCACGTGAAAGAGAAGGTCTACGCCAACAGCCCAGCCTCGATTCAAGACCTCAAAGATGGAATTCGTGAGGCTATCGAGGACATAGGGCAGCCACTTTGCGATTTGGTTATGGAAAATTTCATGAAAAGGATATGGTCCTGTAGGCGTGGTCGTGGTGGTATTTTCGCTGATGTTATTTTCCATTATTAACGGCATACCTTCCTCTTTATAATGAAGTAAAGATCCGATCATTTGTCTCAAAAAATGGCATTTTTCTTTGAATATCAAAATAACACCTCTTATTGGAAAACCCTTTACATGGTCTTGTTCACCTAGCAAACGATGCAAAAATTCTCGGTCCTCTTTATGAGAATAGCTGCTATAAATTTGAGGCTTTCGCCCACTAGAACAATGTTATAATAGAATTCATGAATTAAATCAAACAAATAACCTGGATGTTACTGATACTAACAAAGAAAAACCAGTATTTGGTAAATTTGTTTTAGGCTTGAATAAATTAAGACTATGTAATTTTTGCAACTTTAAGATAAATGCAAACAGTTTCAATGATAATTGCTTAATGTTACGAGATGGACATATTATTGCTCGCGTAAAATATTTTGAAAAAACTAGATGTCTCCATATTCTGACAACAATTTAATCATATTAACACTTTAAATGAAGAACCAGGCGGTTTAGAAGATTTTTTTATGTTTTTGGGGACATTTCCAGAAAAAATAATGAAATATGACATCTCTGATCTTAAGAAACGTACTATGTAAAATTTGTTGTCTTTCTACGGCATATTCTTTGTTTCTCCATTAAATCACACATTGACAAATTTATAAAAAAAAGGGAATTTATAAGGGAAAGAAATACAAATGTGTGCAAAATATAACTTTTAATATAATATAATAATGTAAACATAAAACATAATTCCGTGTTTCTATAAAAAATTATATAAAAAAAAAAAAATCACAATAACAGTGAACACGAATATTCATGAATGACTCACTTACAATATTCAGTACTGCCAAGGTACTACATAGATACTTATAGAAATAATAAGAATAAATTTCTGTACAAAATTTTCCGAATATTTGTACGGGTGTTCCAGGAAAAGTATGAAATACTGAAACCCATAAAAAATGAGGTGATTTGCAATCGAAAATGTCATATTAATTTTTTTCGAATTCAATTACAGCGGATTTTAGATTTTTTCGAAAATGAGGTCCTTGCAACGCTTTTTTGGCTGTAATTCAGCTCGTTTTGCTTATTTAACCGCCATTTTGGTCTTGTTTTGTTCGTATTACTACTGGCTTTCATTTGTAATAACCACCTTTCAAAAACGTTTCTATATAAGTAAAAAATTAACGATATAACTTCAAAAAAAAATTTCTCTTCGAAAAATTATCTTCTTTGAGGGTCGAAAATCTCCTAAAGTAACCATATTAGCAAACTATTCCGTGCCCACAGAAAACATCCCTAATTTGTTACCTTTCAGGCAAATACAACATTTTTAGCTTAGCTCAAGTACTCCCCAAGATACAGGATAAGATGTCTTGCAACATACCTCGCCCATATTTGAACGAAATTATTTTGAAATTCAATTTTTTTTTTATAATGGTGAGAAAACTAAGCACTGAAGCAAGAAAATCGAGTGAAATCTACTTTATAATTTTAAAATATATGTTTAGGACTATTAATAACATATTTTTCACTATTAATTTTAATCTCCCGTTATCACAATGAAGTCAAAATAAACCGCCTTTTAAGTTCAGGTATCACACCACAAATAGATCAATCGCGGCTCAAAACATAATGGTATTTGTGTAATGCCGTAATCTTACACATATCGGCGGATGAAGAAATAATCTTGCATAGGTAAGGAATTTTCCACAGATAGAGATTTTCCACATGTAAAGATTTTTCTACAGGTAAAGAATTTTCCACATGTAAAGAATTTTCCACATGTAAAAATATATTAGTATTTAACTTTTATGATGAATTCCTACAGTAGACAAAATTTCTTCATTTGTAAAACTTGTGAAAAATTTTTAGTGCTTTCTTCGTAGTTAGATTTCAGCATTTGATTAAAGTCAGTCAAATTAAGCGAAGTTATGCCTGCAAATATTTTACATATCAGAAGTTGGCTTAAATGCACTTTATATATGGTATGTGCAATGGAAATGATTCTGCAGCTGTAGAGGTGTATAATAGGCGGTATCCTCAAAGACGGGCCCGTACCGCGGATTATTTTCTAGACTTCACTGTCAATTGTGCGAAAGCGGGTCTTTTTACGAGTTGAGATCTGCTAGACCCAGAGGTGAAGACGATACTATATTACATTTGGTAAGAAGCGATCCGAATATAAGTATCCGTGAAATTTCAAAACGCACTAGTCAGCCTGTTGTAAATGTAAGTAGGACACTAAATTTTGGTTTTATTACTTAATTATTTATTAAATTAAATTATAATTAGATCATACTTATAGGCTAGATACTGAATTGTAAATTTCATTAAATTAATAACATTTTTTATTTTGATCACGTGTTTTGGAAAAAACAATATTCCTTTACATTATTCTATTTGGCAACGACAGTTCTAAACATATATTTTAAAATTATAAAGTAGATTTCACTCGATTTTCTTGCTTCAGTGTTTAGTTTTCTCACCATTCGTTCAAGTATGGGCGAGGTATGTTGCAAGACATCTTATCCTGTATCTCGGGGAGTACTTGATCTAGGCTAAAAATGTTGTATTTGTCTAAAAGGTAACAAATTAGGGATGTTTTCTGTGGGCATGGAATAGTCTGCTAATATGGTTACTTTAGAAGATTTTCGACCCTCACAGAAGATAATTTTTCTAAGACAAAAACATTTTTGGAGTTATATCGTTAATTTTTTAGTTATCTAGAAACATTTTTGAAAGCTGGTTATTACAAGTGAAAGCCAGTAGTATAATACGAATAAAACAAAACCAAAATAGCGGTTAAATAAGCAAAACGAGCTGAATTACAGCCAAAAAAGCGTTGCAAGGACCTCATTTTCGAAAAAATCTAAAATCCGCTGTAATTTCGAAAATAACACGAATTCCAAAAAAATTAATATGACATTTTCGAACGCAAATCACCTCATATTTTAGGGGTTTCAGTATTGCATACTTTTCCTGGAACACCGTGTACAGAACTTAATAGGTACTGATTAAGTATTTTAGACTTTGTAAAATTTTATTTTTTTAATTCATAATTTCAGTAAATTTATAGTAATACTTCAGTACTGTAAAACTTAATTGTTTTACGCATCAAAAAGGAGATGTGAATTTCGAAAAATCGGAATTCTTATGATACTTACGATGAACTGAACTTCTGAACTGCTTTTTTTATGCTTAATTCAAACAATCGGTATTCGTTTAGTACTTACCCAGTACTTAAATGAGAAAAAATAATTTAATTCCGGATGAATTCATAAAAATCAGTACTGGACTTTCAGTACAATAAATTGTTGCCTGGGTAATATCTCGCTGAAATAGGAGAGCTCGTTCAACATTCGGGTCATTTTGCAGAAAATGATTACACAATTTTCGCCCTAATTCAAGACTTTCAAGGATAACTTTTGCTGTGAACGCAACTCATTCAGACTCCGATCAAATCTTTCATTAATCATGTTAATCAAATCATCCTCATCTAATTGTTTGTTCGCCATAAGTTCATCAAAATCCTAGAAGCCGTCTCCTCCCGTTATATGCGCCATCTCCGTTATCTGAGAATATTCATACTCCACTGCTAATCTAGAATTTCCACCTTCAACTACGTCTGGCCATAAGTTTTTCCAGCAGGCATTGACAGTGATGCCACTTTGCTACAATTGTAGCAAAAATGATACCTTTTTTTCATGTCATTGCAAAAATTCTACGTTGGTACCTTTTTTCTATTATTCTGTCTAAAATGCTACTTTTACATAAATTCAGACAATCGAGTTTATTAGATACTCAACGTAGTGGAAGTTCGAAATAAATTTTCTAACAAAATATTGGAGTTTGGAAAATTTCAGGATTATGCTGGTGTAAAGCAGAAAAAAGTCCTTGACATAGCTCCAACGAGCTGGCTATCTTTATAGGAAGTTCTTGACAGAATTTTGGAGCAATGGCAAGCTCTTCAATTATTTTTATATCATCTTCGTTAGAAGACGAAATCCTTTAAGTAAAATATATTTTTACTTTTTGTCACAAATCTTTCAAGTTGTAACTACCTACTATTAACTTAGAGTTTCAAGCAAAAAAATTTAGGTTACATAATTATGCAAAACAATTGAGACAAATTACAAGTTAATTACAAGTTAATTTTGTCGTTTTTCATTAAACCTGACTTAATAAATGACTAAGATTGCCTGAATGACATTAACCTACAGCATCAAGAGAATTATTTGCCGCTTAATGAGATATATGTCAGTACAAATGCTGATTTATTTATTGTAGAAAAGGGTTTAGTGGATTCAGTTTTGACAACTGTAAGGTCACACATCTTTTTGTTTTATGTTGAATTGTGTAGTCTAATAAGAAAACGCTTGGATTTGAAAAGCGACGTTTTAAAACACTTGTGTTGTCTAGATCCCGATAGAGCATGCAAATGTAACGATTCTATTTTGCCATTATTAAAAGCATTTCTAAATCTTTATAAACATTCTGAAGTAGAAAAAATTAGTAAACAAACGCGAATCTTAAAAGTGCAATCGAATTTATGTAAATCAGTTGACTGATCCTGAAAGTTTCTTGACTTATCTTTCGACTGTAAAAAACTCATTGGGGCAATAATTATTTTTTTAGAGCTTTATTATTTCGTAGTTAATTTAATGTGTCTAACACACAGTTCTGCTGCCACTGAACGAGTCTTCTCAGATCGCCAACTAACTAAACCAAATAAGTCAAATAGATTTGACATAAAGACCATTGAATGCATAATGTTTGCAAAAAGCAAGTAGAAAGTCAAAAAGAAAAATACTTTGTTTGGACACCGTAATTACATAAAGCAACTTAAAATCGCGATTAATAGTCATAAATATCGAGGTAAAATATTTAATATACATATATATATGTACTTCCTAATTTATTATGTACTGTAAAATGGAATGAATTTATTTAAGGAAAAAATCAATATTTCAACTAAGCTCTACATATTATTCTAATTCTGCGACTTATTCAGTTTTATTTTGTATGGATTGTCGTAATTTTTTTTATTTGTTAACAGAAAGAGATTTTACATTTTTTTTTTTTAATAAAATGTTACTATTAATTTATACTTCTTTTTTGCTACTTTTTGTTTTGCAAAATTTTGCTACTTTACTACTTTTCCCTACGAGTCTTGCTACTTGTATTCCTACCTCTTTTGGCAACACTGGGCATTGAGCAATGAATGCTTAACCCTAGAAAGATAATCTTATGACAACATACGTTAAAGATAACCATACGCTTTAGAGGCGTACAATTTTCAAAAGAGTGTATTTATCCTATTTACTTATGTTTTTTTTTTAAAATGTGTCTTATTATTTTTAAAGTCGATATTTAATTTTATAAATAAAATACAATTGTATGTATTTGTTTATTTCATAACTTTAAAACTAAATAAGTAGACCTCTAGAAAACAAAAAAACGAACAAAAACATAAATCAACATTCTTCTGTTATAAGGATAATGTAGTATAAATTATAATATAAAAAATATTTTTTCTTATAAACTATTAAACAGTCCAGTCCCAAATGGAAATCACTGCTAATAAAAATATGATTTAGAGACAGTAATGACAAACGTTATTCTTGTATTCACCACAAACTATCTTTTTACATTTAGTGTAGGTCATCTTTGACATTTTTTTTTTAGAATGCAATAATCGCAGTAACGCCTTTTTTAGTCGGACGCTCTTCTTTATTACCTCTGGGAACCTGTTCAAGAGGTTTGGGTAGTATATTCCATTATATACTCCATTATTTTCGTCATCCAAGGTGTAGTCAGCAGGGTACTGAGTTTATTCAGGAATTCTCTCCAATTCAACGGCTTATATCCTTTCGATAGGACATTGTGACAGTAAATCACATAAGAATTAACGAACGCCATTTATAATATACCATAGAACATAGCCATTGACCACCTGTTCGTTTTCCTTGAGCACGACGTGTTAGTCCACATTTGATCTGAAGGTTTCGACGCCGCCTTTGGTCTGGTTGTAGTAGATAATTCTTTCAGGCTTTCAGGTTTACGACATCTTCTTCATCAGATGATGATAGTAAAAACCATCTTTGAGGGCTTCGGTCTGTATGACCCGAGGGTCAAATACCTATTGTAGCGGAACATTGAAGTGCCTATTGGTCGAGAGCGGGTGTTCTTCAACTCTTTGGGGATATCGCGTTTATTGAATGTTATAGTACCAACAGGGGTCCCATTATACGGTTCTAGGAGCCTCGATTTCACTAGAGGAACCGATGTAAACCAATTATCGCAGGTTATGTTACGATTTGCCCCATGAATAGGTTGTGATAACTCCTTCACGTAGAATTCTCCTTTTGACAAACCATTAGTTTTTATGGCTTTCCCAATGTATGGAATAGCATTCAACATATACTTCGTGCCACTATCGCGCATCATTGGGATTTTCATGCTATATTTATTTGGCTTATTGGGAATGTACATTCTGAATGAGCACCTCACTCGAAACCCCAATAGTTGTTCATCTATCGTCACGTGCACTCCTGGTGAGTAATTCTGTTTACATTGGGTTATGAACGGAATGAACGGGTCTTCTTTTCGAACTGCAGGCCGTAAAGACTTGTCATCCATCCTTAGGCATCTAATGAGAAAATCAAATCTATCCCTGCTCATCACTGTTGCATACCTTGTACCCGAAACAGCTCATCAGTTGATAAGTGATTATCTTTCATTGCCGCACTCAAGGTTAGGATTCCAATCAAAGCTTGAAGTTCTGTGAAATTTGTGTCTCTATATGTGGCGCTGGTCATATTGACACGGCGTTTGACTGATATCTCAACATTCGTCCATTAAACAATCTCATGAACTATTTCGTCAGTGATGACGAGACCAAAGCATAACACTGGATCCAAGATATTTCGACACATACGTGTTGGACCTCTGTTTGAACGAAAAATATTGATAGCAGTGGTTCTTCCATGGCTTTGTCCCTTAATAGTCGCCCAGCATTGTCTGTTCCTACTTCTAATCAGTCTTCCAGTTGGAACAACAATACGATGGTCGCACTCTGATAATCTCGCGGGCTCCGAAGTAGTCGACTGGGATGAATTGTGTTCATTTTGTGTATTATTCGATTCTACTATAGCTTCATCATTATACTCGTCAAGTCGCTCCGTACATAGTCTTCGCTCAGGTGATCTTCGATCTCACTATCACTTCCGAGGGGACCATCACTGTCATTATCCTGTCCTCATGATAATAGAGCATATATGTATATTACCGTTTTCAAGTGCCCTCATGCTTGTCATGACAAGACAAAAAAATGTATAAATAAAATACGCCGTAATAAATCAAAATTACAAATCAATACTCAAATGGTAAACATATGCCTCACGAGCGCATCAACTCGTCATAATTGCAAAACTATAGTAAAGGGTTTTCCAATAAGAGGTGTTATTTTGAAGAAAAATGCCATTTTTTTAGATAAATGATCGGATCTTTATTTCATTATAAAGAGTAAGGTATGCCGTTAATAATGAAAAATAATATCAGCCAAATGACCACCACGACCACGCCTACAGGACCATATCCTTTTCATGAAATTTTCCATAACCAAATCGCAAAGTGGCTGCCCTATGTCCTCGATAGCCTCACGAATTCCATCTTTGAGGTCTTAAATCGACGCTGGGCTGTTGGCGTAGACCTTCTCTTTCACGTGGCCCCAAAGGAAGAAGTCGCAAGGTGTTAAGTCACAAGATCTCGGTGGCCAATTGTGATCACCTCTTCGAGAGATAACACGGTCCGGAAACTTTTTCCGTAAAAGATCAATGGTTTCGTTGCTTGTATGGCACGTAGCGCCGTCCTGTTGAAAGTAAACGTTTTCCAGACCAATACCATCCAATTCCGGCCATAAAAAAGCTTTAATCATCTGTCGATAGCGCAATCCATTCACCGTAACTGTTGCTCCAGCCTCATTTTCGAAAAAGTAAGGTCCAATGACCCCGCGGGACCATAAACCGCAACAAACAGCCACACGTTGAGGATAGAGAGGCTTTTCAACAATAACTCCTGGGTTTTCCGAGCCCCAGATGCGACAATTTTGCTTGATGACGAAGCCATCGAGGTGGAAATGGACCTCATCACTCAAGATGAGTTTTCGATGGAATTCCGGATCATTTTCATGCATTTCAAGGACCCAATCAGCAAAGACTCGACGTTGTTGATGATCGGCCGGCTTGAGTTCTTGTGTTAACTGAACTTTGTAAGCCTTAAGACCCAAATCTTTATGCAAAATACGGTGTAATGACGTTTGTGGAATGCCTATTTCCAAAGAACGACGAGGAATGGACAAACCTGGGTTTTCTTCAACACTTTCGGCTACAGCAGCAATATTGTCGGATGTTCTTGAGCGACGTGCACGGGTTTTATTCTTCACATCACTAACTTGTCCCGACAGCTCGAATTTTTCTACCAATTTCTGTATTGCGGTCCAACAAGGTGCTTCACGACGACCCAAAAATGTTCGAGTTTTACGAACCGTCTCTGCCACATTTTCACCATTTTGATAGTGTATTTAATAATTTCAATGCCTTGTTGAATCGTGTATCGTTCCATTTATATTTATGGCGTAGTTTGTACTTACCAAATGTCAAAAAATGAGAGCTCCAAAAGTGGCATCTACCGAAATAGCGTGCTAATTAAAATAACACCTCTTTTTGGAAAACCCTTTTCTTATCGCATAGATACAGCTGTCCCGCGACAGATTTGAACGACGACTGAGTTGGCTAAGAAGGTCAAATGTATATAACTTATATTTTCTGTTATTATCGTTATTAAAAAGTAAAGACATATGTAAAGAAACAAAGTAATTAATTTAAATCACTAAAATCGTTATTCTTCTAATAAAATATCTTTCACCACACAAATATTCTTAAGAACACTTATTTTTTATAATTCACACTTTCGCTTTTCTCTTAAAAGAAAAAGCCCAATCGAGATTCTTTTTAACTGAACGATCTAAGATCCGATCTAAGATCCGTCTGGGAATTTGCTGACTCCATGGGAAGGGATATAAAGATACAGCAATATGTTATTCACGCGCACAGTGTGATATTTTGGCAATCTAGCTGGATTTAATTCAATTTTTCGATATTCTAAATTATGCCCAAAAGTATTTTATCGTAATGGCAACTATCCTAGGAGGTATAAGCCTCATTTTTATTTTCCAGGAATTCACCCATTCATAAACGAAGAGGTCCTGAACAAAGGGACTGCAGGTACATGGTAAAAGACACCGTGCGAATTTATTTCATTCGTGTGATTTTTATCGACGAATGTGCTGTGTTTATGTGCTTTGTTTTATCTGTACTTATTTTCTGTGTGTTTTTGGTCTTACACGTAAGTATAATTTTTTTTATTTTCTTAAATATAATTTGGAAAAATCAATATAACGATCCCTTAGTACTCTTGTAATGTAGTTCAATATATTGTAGATTTTAAATATATAGATATGAGCGAATATGGAACTAAGAATATATTTATATAATAGATTAAGATGTTTACTTTAAGGAATTTAAGAAAATAGTTGCGTATATTTGCAACGGTCATACAATTGTTTTTCATTTTCAGAATGTCCGCGGAAGGACATTTTTGAGATTTGGCGAATTTCTAATAGCAAAATCCGGTTCGAGGCGGTTTATACCTATGTTTTGGAACAGTTTGGTGATGTAGTGTTTCCTGATGTGATAATCAAGTGTATTAAAAGACAATTAGGAAGTGTATGCCAGCAAATTAAATTGAAATGGAACAAATGTGGACGAAATCACGAGCGCTTTTTGATAATGTTCTCAGTATGGCTAAGTGAACCAGTGAATTTCCCAGATATTGTTTTTAAAGCACTACCATCATCGTCATCTGAATGTGCCACTACAAGGCGTGGGAGGCCATCAAAAACATTTCTGGAATGCAGTGACCGGACGAAGAAGCGTAAACTAAAAGAACTTGTTGAAACAACTACTCCGGAAGAAATATCGGTGGCTGCTGAAATGAAATTGCGAAAATTAGGTAAAAAAGATTCAGCGTCAATTGTAAAGGAACTAACAAGTGCTTCACCACAGCGAGGAACTAATGTTAAAAAGGCTAGATTAACTTTTTCACACAAACCGAAAATTATTCCTGCCGATAAGGCACTGGCTCTGATCATTGACTCCAATCTTTCTACACACCAATACAATTTAATAAGGCAGCAATCAAATGAATACTCTCCCAATTTATTTCCATCATATAATAAAATAAAAGAGGAAAAGAAAAAATGCTATCCAGCAGAAATAACAGTATCAGAAACTTCAGCTGAAATTAAACTGCAGTCCTTGATTGATCACACTGTTCGAAGACTGTGTAAGAAGTATTGCAAAGCTTGCAAGATCTGCCTAATGAAATGCACATCATAATAAAGTGGGGGTGTGACGGTTCGCAACAAACTCGCTATAAGCAAAAACTGAGTGTAGGTGAATCAGATGAAAATTTATTTAGTATCTCAATGTGCCATATTCAAATGTACTATGGAGACAATTCTAGAATAATTGTCTGGCAGAATCCTGCTCCGTCATCGACGAGGTATTGCCGCCCAATTAAGTTTGTTTTTAAAAAGGAATCGACTGATTTAATAACGAAAGAAGTGAAAAATGTTGAGGACCAAGCCAGTTTACTGACACCTGTTCCTGTTACTTTTGGAAACCATGTTGTTTTGATTAAGTCTGTTTTAGTTTTAAGTATGATAGACGGTAAAGTATGTTCAGCATTATCTGCGTATAATTCTTCACAGACCTGTTACTTGTGTGGCGCGACACCAAAAGTAATGAATAAACCTGATATTATCGAAACTAAAACAGTAGATGTTAGAGCTCTAGCATTTGGTTTATCTCCTCTTCATTCATGGATTAGATTTATGGAATGTCTACTCCATATATCGTATAGATTAGATCTGAAAGTTTGGCAGGTAAGAGGGGTCTATTAATTGATTTGCCCACCCAAGAAGCAGGTAACACTAATGACGGGAATACGGCTCGAAGATTTTTCAGAAATGCTGAAACATCTTCGATTATAACTGGTATTAATTTAGAGTTAATCAATAGGTTTAGAATTATTTTAGAAACTATAAACTGTGGCTACTCTATTAAAATAGATGCATTTGAAAAATATGTTGTAGATACAAGAAACATTTATTTAAGGGAATGCTCTTGGTATTACATGCCGAGCATTGTACACAAAGTTTTGTTCCACGGAAAAGATATTATTGCTTCCTGCATTCTTCCGATAGGCCAGTTATCGGAAAAATCGCAGGAAGCTAGGAACAAAGACAATCGGAATTTCAGGGTACATTTCACAAGGAAATCGTCAAGAGTTAATACTACACAGGCTACACAGGCTTCTGATTTCTTCAGATCCTTACTTAACAAGTTTGAGGCATACTTGATACTTTCTGTACGTTCGGCAGAGGACGATAACGAAACTGATTCCGATTAAAAATTAGTTATATGTATACCTATTATTTTATAGCTTTTTATAATAAAATTTATTAGAAATATACATTATGTATGTACATATGTATTATGTAAAAATTAAAAAATTTAATAAAGATTTTTTATTTCATTTTTTTTTAAATCTCCAAGCCAACTACGGTAAATCATTAGTTTCAAGTAAATGTAAATAATATGAAGTTGTTTCAACACAATTATCAAAAAACAAAAGTTATATCTTAAGGGCAGGAATTAAATCCCGCTAGATTGCCAAAATATCACACTGTGGGGCGCCTCTAAGGCTTAGGTTATCTTTCTATGGTTAATCTCGGTATATGACACTCCAACATGTTTAACACAATTTAAGATTATAAATTTTTTCCAAGCATCCATAATTGGAAGAGCTTCATGATTTTCCATTTGTTCTAAAATATACCTGTGTGCTCGCTCCATACACAGTGCCTTAAAAGTAGAAATTATCCCTTGATCTAACGGCTGCAATAAAGAAATCGTATTCTTGGGTAAAAATACAACTTCCACATTTTCGTGTTGTATGTAATCAATTAAAGAAAGGTCCTTAAAAGGCAACCCCTTTTTACACCTTTTGACGTCTGGGACAAAAAAGTTATGAAACCTTTCATTGAAAAGTGTGCCACAGGCCAAGGCATTTCTATTTGCCATTCAATAAACGGGAAGGTTGTTGATGTTTATTCCTTTGAATGACCGTGGAATTTTTGATTTGTTAATAACCAATGGTTTCATTATATGTATAATCTCCTGAAGGGTTGCTGCAGAATAGAACTGCTATACGACTTTTCGCTGCTTAATGGCTACTAGCAGATTTCTAAGCTTTAACGCTCATTCAGACTCGAAAAGTTAGTTACACAATAAAAAATTCTCTTTACTTCCCTATGTCCCTCGTAGGTCCAAATCCTTACTTGCGGCAACTTGGAAATCTTGTTCCACTCCTTTCTACTTGTTGGAGCAAGTTCACACTTTTAACTTAAATTTTGTGTGAATTTTAAACAAGGAAGATGGTCTAAATTATCAGATGATACAGATTTGTGGAAGTTGTCAACCTTGCATCAAATTAAGAAAAAAAATAAATAGTTTAGAGTTTGCATTCCTCAAAATAAGTAGGAAGAGGTTAATCCAAAAAAGAATTATGAACATATTTGAAGTGATGAAAAACAAAATTGCGGGCATATTAAACGAAAGAGAAAATAAACGTGTTAGGTTATGAAAATGATTAAACCGAAGATAAGAATTAGATGCTTTTAGTACTCTTTTCAAGAAACTAATTCTTAAAGATAGGCAAGCGTATCGGAATCATTTACAGCTATCTCCGTAAAATATTGCTGTTAATGTCATTTTAAAATGAATGACAGGAATCAGCTGTTTAAGTTAATGTTCGATTTTAGTTCCACTTCAGACAAATTCCTACAAAAGTAGTTCCACTTCAGGCAAATTCTCGCAAAAATACTTGAGGATTGTAAACATGAACTTGGTCCTATATAGCAATCTAATTGTGCAAGTAACTTGCAGATTTTGAATGGGCCTTTTGCCAAATATGATCTTTCTGGAATTTTTTTTTTTTTTCAAAATAACCCGGATGCATCAGCATTGAAGACCTGGTTAGGAGTATAGGAATTAACGGCTATAATTTCAGCAAAATTTCTAAGATATTGTTGCGCTACACCTGAATCAGCAGATGCTTGCTCATCTTTCAATCTTAGAATATGTAAGAAACTCATTGTTTAAATCTTTTATATCAACCATGGCTTGCACAAAAAGACAGCTTCCTTTCAGCTGAAGAAGTAGATGATAATAGATTCTTAATTTTTTCATAAATCTTTGAAGCCTTATTTGTAATTGCATTGGTATCAATTGGAATCCGCTTTTGAGTGTTGTCTTCTAACCATACAATTAATGCTTTTTCCATCATTGCAATTACGTATGAAACTGTACTTATACTCGTAGAAGATTCAGCTGATACACTGTTTCTAATCGAGTTATAATTTTTTCTTATCGTCCTTATTGTAGCTTCTGTCATGGAATAAAATTTAGCAACATCTCTTACTCTTTCTCCATTATGTAGACGACCTAAAATTTTAATTTTGTTTTCTAAAGATAAAACTTTTCTTTTCATTTGCTTCTTTTGTTTTATTACTTTTGGCATGGTAAAATCCCTAAAATTTTAATGTAATTATAAAAATGCTACAGAAACTATAATTGTTCATTACTAACGATTAAATATGAAGTTTTAGAAAACTCTGAATAGAAAAACGCCCTGTACACCTCTCTGCTGCTAAAAATTTACTGCACTAAATCACATAAACAGAAAGCTTGATCCTTGATTGTTCATACAGAATGCGGAATCCGCATTTTTATATTGGAATAAATGGAATTCAGAAGTTACTAGTAGTATAAGCACCAATGTTATCAAGCGAAAGGAATTCAAAAGTGACGGCAACATTTTTTTTTGCAATCCCATATTAGAAAAACCGTGTAAAATGAAATCGTGTAAATCGAGGTATAGATGTATATGCATATTTCAAGTCTGTTGATGAGCTCAAAATTATATAGTATGTCTCAACAAGGCTGTTCGCAAATTTCGTCTCACGTTGTTATTACCGAGGCATTCAGGGCACCTCAAAAGCTTAGCGACTCCAAAAAGCCTTTTCCAAGAATCATAACAACGGTATTGGCTCTCTCAACCATTGTGATGGAAGCCTTTCCTGTAATACCAAGGGAGCGCTAGAGATTCATCTCAAAATGCACTTCCTACTCTGCAACTTTGTGATCAAGGAGCCCGACGTAGACGCCAGATAGTGACACCAGTGGTGCTTAAGAAGTGTTACCGATCAGCAAAAAGATTGTCACCGAAGCAAAGGTGTGATAGGCTGTCAAGTCCTTCAACTTTTTAAAGCTCCTGGTGGTGACAGAATACTTCCGGTATTACTGCAAGAATCGCTTGAATACACTAAGCCCCTTATCACCGAGATATTTAGGGCCATCCTGTGCACGGGATATATCCCTAAGGTATGGAGACTAACCAAGGTTGCTTTTATTCCGAAATCGGGTAAAAAACCGCCCAGCGAGGCAAAGTCATATATGCCTATCAGTCTAACATCATTTCTTCTGAAAACTCTAGAGAAAACAATAGACAGCCGCATTCGGACCACGTCCATCAAAAGCTGTCCACTCAATGCCAATCAATATACATACCAATCCGGAAAATCCACCGAGGACGCTCTCAGCAGTCTGTTAGAGACTACCAAGAAGTCCTCACAGGAAAAAGAGGTCCTTATATGTTCCTTTATGGACATACAAGGCGCATTCGACAATACTCTCTTTGACTCGATCAAGAGAGTATCCAAAGATTGAGGCATAGAAACCTGGAACGGCAGATGGATTTGCAACATGCTCGAGAAACGCTGCTTAACAGCTACCATGAACGACGAAATCTCAACAATCATGGCCACTAGAGGTCGCCCACAAGGCGGGGTTTTATCTCCACTATTATGGCTCCAAGTTGTGGATGAGATATTAAATTTACTCCAAGAGGCCGGCTTTAAGACCCAAGGATACGCTGATAACATTGCCATCTGTGTCAAAGGACAGCTTGAATCAGCTCTACCCGACCTTATACAAACTGCTTTTAACATCGTTAGCCGACGGTGCCAGAATAAGGGACTTTCAATAAATCCAGGTAAAACAGTGCTAGTTCCTTTTACTAGAAAAAGGAGCCTTCAGATCCCATCTCCTAAGTTAAGTGAAATTGCTATAGAATATTCCAAAGAAGCAAAATATCTGGGAATAATCCTAGACAGCAAGCTTATCTGAATTCCCCATCTGGAAATGATAACTAACAAAGCCATGTGGTCATTCAGTTCTTGCCACAGGCTTTTCGGTAAAAGTGGGGTCTGAGCCCCAAAATGACCTTGTCGATCTTCCAGGGCATATTTAGACCCATACTTTCTTATAGGGCAAATGCGTGGTGGCTTAAAACATTGCAGGCAACTACCAGGAGAACCCTTGATAAGGCGCCTTTACATCGTCTCCTCAACGTGCACTTGAAGCCATTCTTGGCTTGCAGCCTCTCTAACTCTTTATTCAGATGGTAGCAGCGGTATGCTTCGAAAGGAGAGTCCAGATGAGCGCACCTATTCCAGGCTGGGTCATCTCAGTATCTTAGAGCAGGTCAAAATTAACGACCTAGAATTTCCACTAAATACTATGGCAAAAGACTTTCTTTTGAAAGAAGTTACAAGGTGACCATAAATGAAAGAAGACAGAGGACTCCAGCTTCTGCAACGGGCCCAAGTCTGGTATACTGACGGATCCCGGAAGGACGGGAAAACAGCCGCAAGGGTGGTTGGTCCAGATGTGGAACTATCGATTCCACTTAGAGCTTCACCTTCCATTTTTCAGACAAAAGTGTTTGCTATAGAAATTGGAGCTCAGGAAAGCCTAAATAAGGGCTGTAAGGACGCCAATATTAACATTTACTCAGACAGTCAAGCTACGCTTCTAGCTCTTTTCTCTCAAGTGTTTGAGTTTAAATTAGTCTAGAGGTACTACTCGAAACTTCAGCTATTGTCTAGGGACAACCAAGTAACCTTGGTCTGGATCGCTGGTCATGAAGGAGTAGACGATAATACAAAAGCGGACGAACTGGCTAAAACCGGCGCTTAATGTCCGTATACTGGTCCCTACCCGACATTTGGCCTACCAAAAAGCAACTTTAAGGGGGGAAAACAAGCAACTGGCGTAGCGCGCCCGGTATGAGGCAGGCGAAGAAATTCTTCAACCCCTCTCATTTGCAGACGCGCCAACCTATTGGACTTAGCAGACAGTCGCTCAGACTATTTGCTACCGCAGTCACTGGTAATGGCCCCTTCCGTCACCTCCTGAAGAAGATTGGCAAATCCGACAGTTAACTGTGTCGGCTGTGCGAAGAGGAAGACCAAATCTCGATGCACGTCAAATGTGAGTGCCTAGCACTTGCAGGTCTAAGGCTGTAAATGACTGGGAGAAATATTATCTCTCCAGATAATGTCTCCAAACTAATTTCAAAAGCAATAATCGAGGTCGTTAAAAGACTCGATTTTGCCTAACCACTTCAAGGGAAGGCACAATTGACCAACTATGGTCGCGATGTCCGCCAAGTCCTGGAATCACAGTCGTCCCTACTCGTAACATTGACATTCTTAATATGTTTACCTAGAGGTCACTGCCATTGTTACTTGTTACATGTTTAATTAATTTGTACAGCATAGTTGCCATTGAAAAGTATTGCATTTGTATTTCAAGGAATTATGTTGTATTCTCGAAATACTTTTGTTTTGTTTGACATATCTCTTGTGAACTTTTGTACAGATCACATCGGGGCAATAAATTGGCAATATTATTTATTTCTGCAATTTTATTTCTATAAAGAGAAACATTGTCTAGAACAAGTAAATATCAATAACTGTTGGAGCCAGTTGTTGCTCGTAATACAAGGTATGAAATTCATATGGGGACGTAGCAGAAATTCGCCACAAAGATTAAAGTTCGGTCAACATGCGGACTTGGTCCTTCGCATATTTATTCAATTTATTTACGATTATTTTAGTTTTAATCAGAAGTACAAACTACGCAATTAATAATGGAAAACAATATCTACCATCTAACATTCTTTTTTTATCACGATTTTGCACACTTGCGCCTTTTATGCGTGAATAACAGCCCTGCTATTGTTTTTGATTAATTCAATTAATCTTTTTCCATCTCTGCGGTCAATGGAAGTCCGCTTTTCGAGTATTTACATTCCCAGCAAAGTTTTCGCCATATAGAGTGCCGACCTGTTGAAAATATAGTTTGTTCATATCCATAGCATCCACTTTGGGCCTAAAAAGCTCTGTCAGCATCTCACGCACGCCATTCACCATCATTGGCGTAGCTTAGTAGGGGAACTGGTGGGCACGGCTTCCCCAATGAAGAAACCGGTACAGCACCGGCATCGATACGGGTGGGCACGGCTTCCCTAGTGAAAGCGGTGCCCCCCCCCCCTCCAGAAAAATACCGCACAAAATTATTAAATTCAATTAATCGATCAATTATATTCAAGTGTAACGAAATTTTTTAATAGTGACCTGCCGCGCCATCTGGAATTAGTTCCAAATTCGTGAAAAGTGTTGGTAACAACTTAAAAAATGAATAGAACCTTAAAAAACCACTCAGAATCATCGCCTCACTCCTGCACCTTATATATTATTCTCCACAACAGCTTTGAGGGTATGTGGTAGTAAAAGGTTCGATTTTCAACACGGATCTTCTCCTGCGACTGCTTATGGTTTTATTTTACACATTTTCTTTGAAATATAAAAAAAAAAATGCTTTAATAATTTTATTGCTCTTCTTGCTGTGTGACGTGAGCTCCACCATGCTGAAACAATATCTGTGGTCTATTTCGAATTACTGAACGTAAAAAATTCTGAGGCATGACTTTGTATCGTTAGCCAATAACAGTTGTCACGCTACCATCATCATTTGAAAAGAAAAATATTCCGCTAATTCACCCGCTGATACCTCGTAAAAAAGCGCATAAAAATTATAAGGAACAAGGTTAATCGGAAGCAAGTTTTGTGGTCGAAAATGGTCAATAATGTTGCGAATTAATATTATTTTTATTTCTTCTGCTGCTAAAATAACACTATACTCTCTTTGAGCTTTCATTAATTATGCATAGTTACCAGGCTCCCTAGGTAAAAGTCATGATTTTCGATTCTCAAGAGTTTGTTATGAATCATTACCAGTAATTATGCGTACTTAAAGTAGAAGTAATCGTACACGAAATGAGGCACGTGTCTCAAATTTGTTCTTTTAGAAGACACAAGACTTTTTTGATTTCATTCTTAGTTGGTAGAAATGATATAACTATTTTTATAATAGACCTCCTTTGGGCAATCGTTCTTGCAGAAAAATACTTTAGAGACAGTAACATAACACCTAGTTTAACTGATATATATATTCATGAAGTGCAGTATTAAATTTCCTCCCACCTTCATAGTATGTAAAGCAAAACTGAATAGCTTGACTTGGAAGGGGAACGGTCATCCACAGTGACGTTAAAACAATACAAGTGAATGCACATTTTTTAAATGGCTTAAGCCTGCCATATTACAAAGGTTTAAAAAATTATGTACATGAGAAGATTACAAATAATCCACTCTATGTGTAATCAGAACTAAGCGTAGTAATAATTATGTCTTCCTATTACTAAATATCCCACAATCTATGGATGTGGCATCAAACTAGACTGGAGAAAATCTCTATCACATTGTATATTTACTGCTTCAAGATAGATGCATGCGATAACTACAGGAAAACTTTCCACACCTATGAAAACAACTCAATGCAGAGCCTGAGCTTCAAGCAGGCTTTCGAAAATATGTTCAAAAGCTGTTAAATTGTTTCTAATTGCTAGCTTAATTTGGAGTAATCTGAAGGCTTCTTTTTGCATTTCTCATGTGCTATACAAGTCTGATGGTGCAGGAACTTCGAACAAAGCAAAAGTTAGAAATAAATTCCACATTTCTGCTAGTAAAAGTATTCCTCAACATTGAGATTGGAATGATGTTTATAATGCCCACCTCCAACATTTCCGCTTCAATTAATAAACTCCGGAAGAACATCAATAATTTGGAAGAAAATTTTTCTTTCAGCATTTTATATGTTTTCTCGAAGCTCAGGGGATACCCTATGATGCAAAGCACAGCATGGCAGGAAGGAAATAGGGAAATGATTAGGGGACATAAGCTGGTGTCGATGTATGTCACTCTGGAACCTTCGCAATTTATGAACATAAGGAAAATCAGGAGATGGTGGCTTGTTCCTCATTCACACAGTTCTGGATAAGAATGTAGCAGGGAATTTTAATGTACGGCCGAAAGTAGGGTGAGAGGATGTGCGCGGCTTATAACGCTTGTATTACTTTCAGGAATTAATCTACAAGGGATCAGACTAGATATTTCATCCGAACATTGGCCATGCGTGTGGCGATTAAGGATCGAAAGACATCCAACATTCCAGGGGTGCTCGGGTGATCCGATATGACAAGTTACAGCCACATCGCCAATGACCTTGAAGGCTATCTTTTGGACAATACCCAATGAATCTAAGGCTGTTCTACCAGCCCCAACCCAGATATGGGAATTGTATTCCATTCTAAGTCTAATGTAGGACTTGTATGGGCTGAAATATTTCATATAACTTTTCAGAAACCCAAGACATTCTGATGCTTCTTTAGCAACAGAGAAGATGTGATCTGTCCAGCTTAACTTACTGGAAATATTAATGCCAAGAATGCTTAGTGACGGTGAATTTGAAAGTAATTCTCCATCAAAAGAGACGGGAGTGGTTAAGTTATGATCTTATTTTAATGAGATGAAACACATGCGGCATTCCCTCTGCAGTCCGCAAGAGTATCAAAGGAGTAAGTGAAATCAAGGGCACTGTCATCGCCAAAGCTATAGATGGGATTGAAAGTTAGAGAAAGCAGATCATTAATGATAATTGGGAAGAGGGACGGAAAGATAAGGAACCCGAGGCACTCCGGTATTTATAGGGTGAGGTTGATATGTAATGCCATCTGATGCAACACATATTTGGCGACCTTATAGAAAACTTTCAATCCATAATAGAAGAGGAGAGGAGCGACTAAGTGCTTTAAGTTTGGCTAAAAGGGCAGGATGGCAGATTCTATCAAGGGCCTTTGAAATATCTAGGGCAACGATCTTGGATTCACCAAAGTTGTGGAGAGTACGGTTCCAACGTGCCGTAAGAAAAGTCAGCTGTCTAGATGAGCGTCCAACCCGGTATTCATATTGGCGATCGTTGATTGTTTTCTAGAAACATACTTCATTAATTTGAAGTTAATGATAGATTCAAAAACCTTTGAACGAATCGAAATGATTGCAATTTGTCGATAATTTGAGGGATCGCTACCCTATTAATTTTTGGGAATAGGCTGAATTTTGGAAAGGTTCCTGTATAATAAGACAAATATAATAATTTACGCAGAGTTTTAGCCAAGGATTAGGCGCAGCTATTAATTAACAGGGGCGAGAACCCATCGGGTCCTGTAGCTTTGGATACGTCGATCCCCTTATGTACCTTGAACACATCTCTCGTACGAATGTGTATCTGCTTTTGTACACATCCGCACCGAGGATGCAAAACCGGTGTCTGTCAGGTGGGTGGAAGCCGAGAATGTGCTGCAAATACAGAAGCCAGAATATTAGCCTTATGCAGGGCGTCAACTATGAGTTCATCACTGTTAAGTAGTGAAGATATTGGGGAAGTTTTGAAGTTGATCCTAATGGTTTTGACGAGAGACCAGAAATCTTTGCTACTTTTGCAGTTTCCCAAGATTCTTTGTCTAATACTCTGATCGAAAAGAAAATTTCTTTATCTATAAAGTGTCTACAAAGTGCTCATGGTGAAATCCATTATCAGATAAATATTCTTCAGAAGTAAGTGAACCTAAAAAATGGTTATAGGTCTTATTACGACCGATAAAGATAATGGCGCTATAATAAGGTCAGTAGTAAAGTCACCTTAATGCATATTTGGCATGTGAATATTATCCGGTATGGGATAACGATCGACTGAATTTTCGATGACTGACATTCTTCATAGGTGGAAAATTATTTCATTCCTAATTACATGTATGGCATTAGACAGAAACAATCTGTGTCCTAGAAAGGCTGCGCAGCATTTTCCACATGAGTGAAGATACTAGGTACTCATGAAAGAATTCTATTACATGATCACTATTGCTATTTACTATACTATGACTACATTACTGGATTTTGAGTATTCCGTTTTTGTGGCTATAGAAAGTTGCTTGACCAGGCTGTCGTTTATCGCCTCACTTGACCCTCGTTTCCCGAATTTCCCTGGAGTTGTTCGATTTGTACTACCTTCTCTACTATTGGTCTTAGGTGCTAGATCAATTTTACAAACGGTACATCTAGCTTTAAAGACGCGCTGTGCACCACAAGCAAAACATTTAATATTTTGTTGATAAACCCTAACAAAACGATATTCACGTTCGCACTTAAAACGTATAGGGCGAGACCTTTGATTAGTATTAGGACTGCTTAACGTTGAAACATATGGTTGATTAGGTACTATATACACTACATTTGCTTCTAATCAGTGGGTGTTCTTCCCCGGTGGAGAAAGAAGGAAGGCCCTGACAGTGAACTGCTCTACACCAATAGTTTCAAGGATGTATAGACTCCTTAACTAAAATCGGAAATATTCTCTAGCTAGCTAGAACCATCTGGGTTTGAAAATAAGGATTAACATTTCGTTTCAAAAGTTTTAACGGTTCTATCGAATTTAATTGGTCGATTAGCCTAGAAAACATGTGTAACATATTATAACCCACTGGGAAAACGAGCTCTAAGAGCCCTCCTGAAGGGCTTCCCTGGAAGCTTGTAGCGCTACTGTTCCCTATCCCGGCGCGTTGTTTTTTAACATAGACATGTGCTTATATCTGCGCTTCAGTACTGCTCTTAAGAAGCGCTGTAAGATGATGACCGAAGAAGTTTTTTGAATATGTCTTTTCGAAAGCATTAATGAGATTTTTTGGAGAATCATCGCAGTGGTTCTTCCTTAATCTCACAAGAGGGCTTCAAGACAGCAAACAGTAGTAAGGTGCTTATATTGGCTCGTGATTATTTGTGGTATTAAATCGTATGAAGTAGATTAAATAAACCAAAATTCTCCATTTTATTCCCACTTATATTAACCAAAACTTCAGCTTGCATATTTCTAACCACTCTGAACATCACATTAAATATGAGGTATGCCCTACTTCGTCAATAATGGAAAAATCCACAGTTTAGATTTGTAGCAAATTAGATCTCGTTGCACTTCAATCTGCTGGAGCTCATCAAATAATCTTCTGTTTAGCATCCAAGGGATGGCTCTAGAAACACTTGAGTTACTTACTTGCACGTTTGATTATTTTTCATGATAGATCAGTGAATATGCTTCTAAAGAGCTGCCAAACCACACAACCGCTAAACAAATCTAGTTCAGAATAAAATAGTTGTCTATTCGTAACTTCCCTAGCTACTCTTAGCTCAATAGTGCGATCTAAACAAAACTTGAGTGATTATCCACGCTCACCCGAAAATTGTATGCCCCATTTATATACTGGGAGCGCTGGCTGTGAACTTTTTAATATATGAAGTAGTCAAAGTAGTTCCTCGAGAGAGAGAGTATCAGAACCCTAACTACCAGTGTCGTTTTTAGCTTTAATGTATTTTTTTCCTTTCACCTGAACTCTTCTACTTAAGTTATTATTCTCCTATGTTCCGAAGAGCTAGGCCCTCCCGCAAAATCAATTTATGAAATCATTTATTTCCTGTATTTTATTGTCTATCATCAGAGACTGATCACGCTTCTCAGATTTCAAGACGGCTCAGAGTGTGCCCTTACGTGTTCAAACATGCCTAATCGCATTTCTCTGATGGCCATTTCGTACATGAGCTCATATTGATTGAGTCGGTTAATCTCCGTGGTGCCTACTGTCGATAACTCAAGCCTTACTTCAACCTTCTAAGATATACCAGTAGTGTAGTGTATTTATATCTCGGTGGATTACGATCCTCTTCAAAATAATCTGCAGTTAGACCAGTATCTTAAAGACGAATCAGCCGCTCATTAGCCAAATCAATTAACTCCATAAAAGAAAAGGTGGGAAATATTGATCCATTTTTATTTTTATACATTTCTTGTAAAAACACATATTTATTATTGAACAGCAATAAAAATGTTTGTCATGAGAGATGAGTGGTAAGCTGCAGAAACAACATAGCCAAGACCCGATCCCGGCCATTGACAGTAAGTAAATAGAAACTTCTTTGAGTGTTCTTATAGAACATCAGGCTAATCTTAGCTCAATAATAGAACATTTCTCCTTAAATTTGACTATTTCTAACTTTTAATGGTTGGACACGATCATCGTATTTAGATTTTATATGAGAAACTACATGTTTCTGCTATATTTTCATAAAATTTCATGTGATTTGAATTGTTTTTACGAGAGAAAAAAATAAAAAACTGAAAAATCGGTTTTCCGCCATTTTCTCGAAAAATTTGAGGTTATGTTGAAAAATGCCTTATATGAAAGTTTTAGATATTTTTATTATCTATAACTTTCGTTAAGAACATATTCCGCTAAGATGTCACCTTTCGCCGAAAATTTCAAAAAAACACTTTCAACCCCTTAACACACCTCCCTCCCCCGAGGACACCATTTCTCAATTTCATTTTATCTCGAGTTTAATTTTTGGTTTTTATCTTAATTATAACCTTAACTCAATTTTCCGCCTGGTCCTCGCCTGTTATTAATTTTTTTGCGTTTTAGTCTCCGTTCTGGCACCAGCCTATAAAGCCTTTCACAATTCACCTACTTATTTTGATGTAAAAATTTGCTTTTATAAGCAAAGAAATTAGCTGGGTTATACTGTATACCACAGTTAGTTAGCGTAAGTATATGTATACATGGGAATCCAATGGATCTAGCATTGAAATTAGGGGGAGGGTCATCTTACAAATTAAATTGAAAAAAATAGCAAAACAATCAGTGCCGTAAGTCGCTTAGTTTAAATTAAATTTAGTTTAAATTAAGTTTAGCCAGCGCAGTACTGTAGTAAGCTAGGAGCGTGTCTACATTAAGCGGTGTGGATAATGTGTCATTTTGAATAGAATAGTAGTGCAAACTACAGGAGTCATTCAAACCAATGTTTTCCCAGTTTCACACTGGTATAATAATATGGACTGGTCGATATACTATTTCCTGCCGGTCCAATTTTTGTGTCAAAAATAGTGCTTCTGTCGATTCCATCAATGAAAAAATCATTGGCGGGAAGTTGAATAAAGTCTTTCAAATTTCTATTGAGTATCTACATATGAATAAATTGGCTTTGGTAAGATACTATTTATCACTAATTAACCCAAATAATTAACTTTAAAACATTTATTTTTACGAACCCACTTATTTATTTGTTGTTTAAATCTCTCTCTCAGTTGGTATTTGGCTTTTAGACCAAAAGAGAGCGCTATATAGAAATGAGCCCTCTTTCTGCAGTCCAAAAACTTCGTTCATTTTTTTCATTTTCTAGTTCTGCATGTAGATTGATCTGGTCGTACCTAAGTGGTCACTTTCAGAGGGTTTTTTGTAATCAAACTGCATCCGATTTCCTTCCTGTGAACAGTGGAGTTCCACTAGGATCCATTCTTCGCCCATTACGTTTTGCCGTATTCATAAATGATCTTCCATTAGTTCTGCGAAATTGTAACTATTATCTATACGCAGATGACGTCCAACTTTATATTTCTAGACCCATCGGACTTACTGAAGATGCTGTCTGCCGTATGAATGAAAATCTTGGTCTAGTATATCGTTATTGTTATTGTAGGTGTGTGAAGTTGTTTGTAAATTAGACTCAGGTTCTTCACGGAGCTCAATATGGCTTTCAACTCTGTAGTGCATGATACGTTTTGTTTGCAAAGATATGATCATATTCCTCCATCTTCTAAATCGATTTTGGGATGTACTTTTGATAATTATATTAAATATTGTTCAATGATTTTTTTAAAGTACCTACCTTATGATAAGTAAGGAATCATACTACTTGCACTGTTAACTTATATTCTCCCAATCTTGCAGACATGTTCACTGATCATGCCACGATTTATAATTATTCATCGAAACGGAATTATAAATTAATATGCTTCGATTAATAATTAATGATACAAGGTCACTGGTTTATCTACGTATCCGTTGATTCAATATCGTGGATTGCAACTGGCAACTGCCTATCACTATTCCATCTCATAATTGGTTTCTTGTTTGTTGTTGTACTGGATTTCGTTTTTTTTTTTTTTATTTGCTTCGGAAACCTCAGTGTGCTGTAAAAGACCAAAGCCAAGAGCAGTAATACTTAAAAAAAAAAACAGTTTTTATTTAATCATAGATACTAAGCCCTGTTTGCATCCACAACCACGCCATCATCCCTACCTTTCCACAACGTAACATATTGGCGAAACACATGGCCAAAATAAAGGATAGTCTTCAGATAGACGCTAGTAATAGCTACTGTTTATTGACTGAAGGATCATTCTTTTTTGGCTATCTCAATCTCCTCGCCATTGGAAGACATTCATTGCCAATCGAACATTGTGAAACTTCTTCCAGGACTAGAACGGGTCACATACTATTGGCACAGGTGCATGTTTCTGAAATTAAAAAAAAAAAACAGCCTGCGTAGGAAATTTGTGCAATATAAATGCACACTTTCTGCCTATAGCAATTCAATAGTATCCTAAAATGAAAATCATAGTTTTGGGGTAATTTCTGACAGATTACTATAATCTTGAGCTTCAATATACATAAACTCATCCATAATTCCATCTGTTGTAATATAAATATTTTCGAAATCAATCTACTATAAATAGCAAAGTAATATTAATTGATATCTGTTACCGGCTGGACCAGAAATTAAAATTAAAAAATAGAGAAAAAGTTGATCAAAGTATACACATTTTATAGTAGGTACCATAAAATTTTTCAGATTTTGCATTGATTTTAGTCAATAAAAATATTCTCTTCAAAAGGTTTTTATAGACATCATTACCGCACAGAATTTTCTCGATACTTATAGTTAAATAAACTTTCGATTTTCCCTTAGATGTTATACCACTCCACCGGAGTTTTGAGCACTTTACAATTTTCATGTATTTCTAACTTCCGGAACGGCAAGAGTTACCATAATTTCCTCCTGCTCGAAAACTTTTTCGATACTTTAAAAGTAAATCAACAGCAGTAGAGAATGTGCAAATCATATAGGTATCTATGGGAGACCCATACATATAAATATATACCTACACTTCTCAACTCTAAACCACAGGTAAGCTTTCTATATGCCAAGCTATATGTCAAGGTTAAGTGTAAATTTCTACAGTGCTCTTCTTATATAGGGAAACGGAAGTCCAATCGTTTGTAATGGTGTGAAAGTATCTTGATGAAAGGATAAGAGGACGGTTGAGATAAAATAAATAAACTGAGCCAACATGTTGAATTATTTATTAGGGCTTTCAAATAGATGAGGATTGAACTATTTCCATCCGAGGATCCTTGATGTTGCCGTTTGCTATACTCCTTCCTGGCAAAGGCTGTGTACTTCTTAAGAATACGCTTCAATGCCCACATGAAATGATTGTACGCATAAATAGTTCCAAGTGAACTTCCTTTCCTGCAAAAGTATAAATAAGGAGAGAAAAAAAATGATACATGTACGGAAACAATAAAATTCATTAATTAACAGGATTTCTTACCAGTGATAAATAAAGTACATGCGAATTTATGATTTGAGAAATATACATATGTATATGTTTATGAAGAAAAGTATGTGCATGTATGTATATGTGTATGATGCTAATATGTATAAAGCAGTTATGCACCTTTGCTTTTATATCATTGGGATAAGTTTAGTGAACATTTCTAAAAGTTTTCCTTGACAGACGAAGTTTTAAGAGAATTTTTCAACAGGGGGTCAGGTTCATGCACTCTCTCAGCACTGCATAAAATATTTATTTGCATTCGTAACTTCTTCGAAAGTTACTAGTTTATTGAAGGAAAATATTTACGGTTATATATGGTTGAGTGAACTTGTTAATATCAGTTGTTCTTCTGTTCAGGTTGGAGGAAAGAGCAACGGAAATAACTATTGCAAAATGTTAAAAGTACTGCTAATGAGGAAATATTTTTTTATTAACACCTGCTTTTCGTAAGTCATAAGAAGTGACGTTTCACTACGACCGAGGACCAACACTCGTTCGAGGATGTGTGCGTCCAAGTTTCCACACAGAGATCAAGTCTCTACGAATTTAGATTATACAACAAGGGTGCTAGCACTGCAGTTCAGTACCCCCTTTGAGGCAATATGGGTAAGTCATAAGAAGTGTATTTATTGGTGTCATTACTTAAATGGGCAAACTATATCAAAAGTGTATTTGTTGGTAAAGTAGATAACATCTTGCTCATAAAAAAAGTATATAAAAACGCTAATTATACCTCTTTGAACTAATGTTAAGGCTGCTTCGCCTACTTAATTGCTTTTTTTCTTAGGCTCTATGGCTATTACGCTGATTTGAATATTCAGAGGCTCGTACGCTGATAATAATTGATTTTTTTTTCCTTCTATGTTATTGAACTACCAATTTTATTTATTATCACATCAAAATATTTAAACAAAATTATTGCTTGCTCTTTTACATTTTAGTAAAGTAATCGAAACCTGGAAATAAGAAAGAGTGTTAATTAAATATTCAGATTATATCGAAGGGAAATTAAATGTTATCTCTTGCGATATTCTTTCTGTATTGCCAATCATTAGGCAGAGTAATGAAAGATCCGAAGTATGGAACGAACACCTTCCTCTTCTCTTAACCCTTATGTCAATCATTGGGTACTCGGGTACCCTTTAGCACGTACTTACATGAATATCTGATATTGTTGAGCACAGCTGAAAAGAAATAAAGAACATCAGTATGAATTAAGAAAAAAGTACTTTTATACGTCCTTATATGTTCCCACCAGTATCTTATGTCCATGTATATCCTGTAACTTTAGGAATAGTCTGAAATAAAAAAGAAATATATCAATTAGCTATAATTAATTTATGTAATGAAGTGGTAAACAAAACTACAGAATTACGACATCTAGTGCTATACTGTCAAGAAACCTAATTTCTTGGCAATACAACAACAATACTATGTAATCATAAACATAGTAGGGGTATTCACGCAATGTTGTATCAAAGGATGTATCGTTGTAAAAGATGTATTTGATTACAACCCAGTAAATTCATTCAAGGTTTATGCATATAAAATGCAATACAAGGGTCTTGTATTTTTACATTAACAAATTGGTAGTGTAAACCGGGTTGTATAGTCATACTTAGGAGCTGAGATTGAACGTCACCGGGTGCAGCTGGGGAGGGGAGTGCCTTAGGAAAATTTCCAGTGTGCCAAATGAAAGATCCTTTTGAGGACTACCGACTGGTGTACTCGTGTTTTCTCTAGGTGGTACTCAGTTGATTTTGTAGGGTGTTCAATTTACATTACAACTTAGAATATATAGAACTTAGAATATATAGAATAGTACTCGAAACCTCTTCGTAACCACTATAAACCCCTTATAGAGCTTAAATGGAGGATTATATAAAGGTTACTGTGACTTGATTTAGGTAACATTATATAACTAAAAGTTTTATAAAATGAGTAATAAAAATATTCTGGTTACCTTAATATAACTTCTTATATAACCCTTATATAACCTGAGGTACTCTCGATTAATTTACTTCGGTCACAGCAGTAGTTGCGGTAATGTTTCAGTTACCTTTATAAGCTTTGTATATAATGGTGTTGGTAACGTTTCCACAATGCTTGGAATTTTTTCAGACTGATTACTTTTAGGGATTGAAACGGTAGGGAAATTATTTTTTTGTACTGCGTTTTTATAATGTAAGGGTTTAATATTTTTACATCTTAGAGTTACAATTTATCGGCATGTAGGTACGTGGTGAAATTCAGCTGCAATTAAAATTTTACTGTGAATATCATTATAGATACTTCTAAAAAACTACAGACTGCTCCAGAAATAAGCAAAATTTAATTATTTTAATTAAACATAAAAAAATGTAAAATTTTCACCTGATAAAAGTAACATTGATAAAAGTAACATTACATAATTTAGAAATGTTATATGTATAACTAAAATTATGATTTTCTTCATATAAAATTAAAACCGAAGCCGTATATCAGCAATTTAAATAATTGGCTTACAGGTGTTGCGTGCCTCTCTGCAGATCTTTTTAAATTTCGCTGAATAGTACAATTTATATGCCTGAGAAATGTAGCTTTCTTTTCTCTTGTGGTTGGACTAGTCATTTTTAAAACAAGATTTATGGTTTGGTTTAATATTTTTGTATTTGTTCGGAATGAACCTGTGCATTCCAAACCACGAGATGGGGTAAAGTTTTTCCCAGTAGGTAAACGCAAAATATTGACAACACCAAGAAGAGGTTTGAAGATTTAGTTCAATTTTTAAATGGTGTTTATTATTTTCTCGAAAGCCCCGTATACAGAACTTCAGGTCTTTTAATTAACACGTTCTCGGTTTATCCACAGATGGACAGATAGACGAACAGACGGACTAATAAAAACTAAAATAACTTTTAATATTTTATACATCTGGCTCAAGTTCGTTTTCATCTACCAGCAATATATACACCTACTTGTTACAAGTGGAATGGCAAACTAAAGCCGCTTTCGGCAAGCACATTCTCAGTGAGACAAGTGAGATATTCTCAGGTGGCTCGCTGAGACTGCACTTTCGGTGAACTGTCTTAGTTCCATATTGAGCTACAAAATTCGAACGCAACCACTGAGCAACTGAGACAAGTGAAACTGAATTTTATTGTCTCAGTTGACTCAGTTTCGTTATTTTGTGATTTTAATTACTAATTAAAGTTTAATGAGCTATTTAAATAAACTAAAAACACTGTCGTCAGTTTATTACTATCCATTTTCTGTGGTCAAAATTAATTAAATGACAACATTGGCAAATCACTTGATTGGTTTGAACTGAGACAACTGAGACGGTTGATCAAAGTTATGTCTCAGTTATCTCACTGAGACAGTGCTTGCCGAAAGCCCCTTAAGTATGCGCTATGAGATTTCACCAAAAGTATAAAAATAATTGCAATTATTGCTGGTGTAGTGAATTAAAACTGAAAATTATTTCTCAATTATATTATTTATATAAACTAATGTAATTCGTTAATTTAGAAAATTAAAAAAAAAAATCAAATCAATTTATTTGTTGAAATTATTAATTGAATAAATTCGCCAATATAACAAATCATACTCTGAAAAACAAACAAATAGTTTTGTTTTTTTTTTTGGCAAAAACATAATAATTTCATATGTTGATTTTACTAATACGTCTACTGAAATCTGATTTGTTAATTTATGATCACATATTTGTTAAATGAAATTACAATTAGAAACTAAAACTTAAGTATTTTTCGCAATAACTAAGCGGAAATCAACTAATTCCCATTAGAAATGACAATTAATTACGATTTTTAATTTTATTAATCACTTAATTGTTTTTCCAATTTAATTTGAAGTAATTAGGAATGTACAATATAAAATACTGAATTGTCATTTTAAGTAATATTTTGTTTTAGTACTCTAGAATTTGATGAATCAGAGCAACAATCCAAGAAACTATTTAATTATTTTAAAATAAATTATTTATTACCTTTTACATTTCTGAATCATTGATGTTAATTTCGTTTCTTTGTCCATAAATAAATGTTGCTTGAAATGAATATTAATACAAATCTAATAATAAGCATTTTACCTTAATTTTTCACTAATCGGCAATCAAGAATTAAATGAATACATCAAACAAAATATTCTTCTTTTATAGGAAATTATAATACATCTTCATTTGATATAGAATACTTGAGAAAGAATATTCCATATTGCACAGAAAAGATAATACATAATTACCATAACTGATCTGGATGTTCATTTTGCCATTACCATTTGATACTGGACAGTCTAAAATAAATGTGTTTCTAGTAGAGTACTGATATATAAAATGTTCAATATTGTTAAAAAATAAATAAATTGTACTTCAACAATCGGGTTAATATAGGTTTAGGCTTTCTGGATAAATACGTAAAGTACTTACGTTAATTCACACAAGATCAGAAGATTCTACGTATTCGAAAATATAATTTCAATATCAATATTTAAAAAAATAAAATAAAATAGCTTATTGTGCGCTGCTCTAGGTCGAACTTCCAGGATGAGGCATATCAAAAGAACTACAAAGAACAATAATTTTAATTATTATGTATAGAATGATAAACATTCAATCATCAGATCAAAATTACCAGAGAATAGTCTGGAGGAATAGTCCCAACAAAGCCATAAAGGACTATAAACTAACAACGGTGACCTTTGCTACCAACCTTGCTCCTTATCTCGCCATGTGAGAAGCTGGAGTGAAATCTATTAAATTTTATTTAAATCAAGTCTTAGGAAATTATCTTCAAACTTTTGATGAATTTGGAATAGTCCTGGCTCAAGTCTGTTTAAACTCTCGACATTTGTGATGACCACAATGCATTAACACCAGATAAAGTTTTGATAGGAAATTTGTCAGAGCCTGTACTTCCCAATAAAATGTCATCATCATCAATAACAAAATGGAATCATGTACCACACTTTTTGCAAAAATGGTCAACGGATTACCAAAGTTTCCTGCAAAATAGACCTAAATGGCAACAACCAACTTTAAGTCCTTGTGTCGGAGCTTTAGTCTTGATTAAGGAACAAAGTATACCAAAATGCAATTGGTTAGTAGCAAAAATACTCAATTGGATGAAGGAAACGATAACTATGTAAGAGTAGTTACTGTAAAAACCAACAAAGGAATTTTAAATAGTTCGATTACGAAAATATGCATCTTCTCAAAATCCATAGAAAGGGTGAATTCGTAATCAACAATTGTATACAAACAAAACCACACAATTAAAATATATGTTTGTCGTAAAAACAAAAATAAAACTTTGCAAATAATTCACAACATATGTACCTACAGATAGGTATACACCAGCAAGTCCGAATAGATATAAAAAAATATATAGATTTTTATAATTTGAAATGCATAACATTTTCTCTGTAGAAAAATTCTATCAAATGACAGATTCTGCAATATCGGCCGTTAGCCCTACTCACAAAAGTTTCATCCCTACAAAATTCGAAAACAACAACCGCAAATCTAAACAAAGTTTGAAAAATTTCGATTTGTGTCAAATTCCAAGAGCGACCGTTAGTTCTGCCTACAGTTTTGAAACGAAACGTGAAATCATTAGCCGTTACGGTCCTTTAAATAACTTGCACAAAATCGAAAAAACATCAGTTTATTTATATTTAAACAAACATGAATATAATGGTGGTATCGACCGGCATGACCAACCCCCGGACGGAACAGTGAAGCATTTCTGGAAGAGCTAAGATTGGAAGAAATCTCTCAGCCACCAGTAATTTATGTGGAAGACTCCCCGCCAACATCCCCAGCCCCATGGTAGTAGGAAGTATCCCAGATGCAAGTCGAACAAAAGGTGCCAGCAGCAAGATTTTCGACTGCTCCAAGACAGTGGCCAGATATATTGGAGCAGCAGCTACAGACGCATAATGCATCAAAAGCAAGTTCTTCGGGAATCCAGCAGGTCAAATTGGCGACATCTTCACAGTCTACATCAGATTTCAGGTCAAAGATTCTGCACGATGTCGTCCTTCTCTCCACAGGACAGGCCTAGAATAACATACACCTGGTCGTTGTCGACAACGTGCGGCTAGAGTTATTTGAGCAGATCACGGTCTCTTATGCATCCTTGACAAGGTCGAAGAAATGGAGGCAGCGCTTTACAACATGTGACGGCACAAAAATAAAAATAAAATTATTAGCGAACGGAAGAATTAAAGTTCTCAAATAAGTATTTGAAATTCAAACTCCATCTTTCTATTAGTTTATATTTTCCCTTTCTCCATTTCCTTTTTCTTTTTCAGATTTTCTCAGTGCGTCATTTCAAAAATTGTTTTCTGGTGATGGGTTATCAGGTCGAAGCCCACCCACAGCTTACGACAAGCTTTCATGAATATCTCTGATGGTTATGAAAACATGATTCCTTCACTTCTGATATCTCTAGAACATATACAAAAAAAAAACATATTTTGTTCGCATATGTAGTTAGTTTAATGTGGCTTGGGCTCGAACCAGGGTCTCGAGGGTGATGTCCGACATCATATTAAACATCTCGACTACACACGTCAAGTGGATCTCAAAAGGCGTAGTATGAAGACGAAAAATATAAAAATGAGACTGTATATGGAACTCACAGGCAGTAAGCATGATTTTGTTTTTTATTTTTTTTGCTTACATTATTTTACTTAATAATACCAGCAAGAAAAAGATGTTGTTATGGAAGGACTGAAGTCTTAAAAGAAATTATTTTTTAAACGATTTCAACCTTTCAATGGGGGCAGAATGTTTGAATTAGATCTAGAACGACGAGGCAACTCCTTCGTAGGGTTTCCGTACTAAAATTTCGTTTTTCACTACAAATTTGAGCACTGCCTGAGAACGCGTCGACGTAAAGAGCTGAAATCTGGTACGTGGCGTTTTTATGCCAATAGTAAAAAAACTTAGAAAATATACAAAATCGGGCTACCCCTCCTTGGTGAAAACAATCAGTCGTATACGGTTTTAATGCACTGAAAAGTGCTTCAGAATTCAAAATCCTATGAAATTGGTTATAATCATTTTTAAGGTTCGACTAACCACTTTAGAAATATATGGGATAAACCACTTCAAAGATCATACATCCACCGAAATGTGACCATACAAAATTACATACGGGCTTTCATCTAGGGTATCATAAGAATTGGTCTTATACCAATTCCAGCTTTTTTTCTTGTTATTATTATGATTAGCAGATGATAGTTTAGCAAAAAACATTAAAACCTTTACTCGTACTTACTCGAAAACAATTTAGGAATGGCCACATACATGTATAAAACTTTTGTCGTCGTTATGTGAGCATACTTTGTACTTGCTACGCACATCTGCTACGATCGATGTATTCTTCTGACCTACGCACAGCTGCTAAGGTCAACGTACTTTAATTTCATATGCATAATTTAAAATAATTTATTGGTACTGTGTGCATTTTGTAATAAGTTGTTGGTGCCGTGTGTATTTCAGAAACAATATAAGTCGCATGCTAGCTTGAATCGCTCTCTTTTTACATCAAGCGCTTAGGGAATGTACATCATCTCGGAATCGACTTGGCTTCAATATTGTTAATAAATTTACTTTATTCCGGGTAACGACTGAAATAAATAGTACTAACTTACCAACTTTGTTTTTGAGTTTTGACTGAAAGAAAGTATCTTGTTCTGGGACACGACTAGAGCAAGATAAAGGGTTTTCCAATAAGAGGTGCTATTTCGGTAGATGTCACTTTTGAAGCTGTCATTTTTTTACATTTGACAAGTAGAAACTACGCCATTAATAAAAATGGAACGATACATGATTCAACTACGCATTGAAATTATTAAAATTCACTATAGAAATGGTGAAAATGTGGCATGTGGCATTTTTGGGTCGTCGTGAACCACCTTGTCGGACCGCAATACAGAAATTGGTAGAAAAATTCGAGCTGTCGGGAGAAGTTAGTGATGTGAAGAAGCACGTCGCTCAAGAACAGCCGAGAATATTGCTGCTGTAGCCGAAAGTGTTGAAGAAAACCCAGGTTTGTCCATTCCTCGTCGTTCTTTGGAATTAGGCATTCCACAAATGTTATTACACCGTATTTTGCATAAAGATTTGGGTCTTAAGGCTTATAAAGTTCAGTTAACACAAAACTCAAGCCGGCCGATCATCAACAACGTCGAGTCTTTGCTGATTGCGTCCTTGAAATGCATGAAAATGATCCGGAATTCCATCTTGAGTGATGGGGCCCATTTCCACCTCGATGGCTTCGTCAACAAGCAAAATTGTCGCATCTGGGGCTCGGAAAACCCAAGAGTTATTGTTGAAAAGCCTCTCTATCCTCAACGTGGGACTGTTTGGTGCGGTTTATGGTCCCGCGGGGTCATTGGACCTTACTTTTTCGAAAATGAGGCTGGAGCAACAGTTACGGTAAATGGCTTGCGCTATCAACAGATGACTAATGATTTTGTATGACCGGAATTGGATGGTATTGATCTGGACAACGTTTACTTTCAACAAGAGGGCGCAACGTGGCATACAAGCAACGAAACCATTGATTTTTTACGGGAAAAGTTTCTGGACCGTATTATCTCTCGAAGAGGTGATCAAAATTGGCCACCGAGATCTTGTGACTTAACACCTTGCGACTCCTTTGGGGCCACGTGAAAGAGAAGGTCTACGCCAACAGCCCAGCGTCGATTCAAGACCTCAAAGGTGGAATTCGTGAGCCTATCGAGGACAAAGGGTAGCCACTTTGCGATTTGTTTATAGAAAATTTCATGAAAATGATAAGGTCCTGTAGGCGTGGTCGTGGAGCTCATTTGGCTGATGTGATTTTCCATTATTAACGGCATACCTTCCTCTTTATAATGAAATAAATATCCGATCATTTATCTGAAAAAATTGCATTTTTCTTTGAATATCAAAATAACACCACTTATTGGAAAATCCTTTATATAATAACTTCGTTTTAATGCCACAAAGTCGATTCCATAATCTAGATTGGGTGGGTACTACCTTTACAGCGATCATATATTATTTATATTTGCATATATATTTATCGTTGCCATTCTTGAAGAATGAACAGTTTTGGTTTACAATACTCTCTGCAGTTATCATAATTTTGTTTTATTTAAATTACACTGTAAAAAATATTTGGTCTATTCCCTAAAATTTAGGGAGAAAACTTTAAAATTTCAGGGGAAAACCTGTATTATATGTAATATTCCGTAGAAAAGTACGGAATATTCCCTCCTTTTTAGAGAATATTTCCTAATCTTATCGAAAAATTAATAAGTTTTGTGGCAACAATTTGCGAAAATTTTTTACTGTATAGTTGAATAAGTGTGTGAAATATGATTTTGTTGGAATTGTATATATTTAGGATAGTTTACTAATCTCGAACGTTCAACTGACGATAAAATAAACCACTGCATTTTAACATTACATCGACGTTCTTAATTACAGCTCCATTCCTTTGTACCATTTTTTTAGTGTTTTCCACACGAGCAGAACATGCGAACACTTAAGATCCTTATTGTGCGTAAATCCAACATTCTTACATGGAGAGTATGTATACCGATTAAGGGGGGTTACCGCCAAAAGAAAAAGCTCACGATTGCAATTCTCAAAACTACAATGGAACTTAAATGCATAAAAGTATGCAATTTGAAAATTGAAACAAAGCACTTAATGTTCATGTAGAAAATGGACCGCAAATGCTGTCCGAGTATGCACGGTACATCCCGCAGAGCTTTCAGTACAAGTGAAAACTTTCGAAAAGCACATTATTCCATCTGGCGGTGATCAAATGAATTAAAAACGCCAAAGTGTATGTAAAATTTATAAAAACTAGAAATTTTTGCCGTTAACATGGTTAGCATTATTGACTTATTTTCATTTTTCATTACACTAAACAATTTGAGCTTTTCAAAACAAACAGCAAAAGATTCGTTCTTTGTTACAATTTGAACGTTCTTTGAAATAATATTAAAATTTTGGTGGTTATTCCTCTCTGAAAATAGCAATTTTCAAATGAAAATATATAGGTAACTAAAACTGTTTTATTCCGTCTGTTAAATACCTTTTTACGTGTATTCCTTTTCTTCGAGTATTCCTGTCGGGCTTATCACTTAACTGAATTAATAACACTTGTTTCTTTCCTTTTACAATTTTCTTTTATTTTTTTTTCTCGTGGGTTATAATTTCACTATTTACACTTAATCCACTTGGACCCCTTATTTTATCGGTACGTATTCACGTTTCTCTTTTTTTATTTTACAAATTCACACTTTTAGCCCTGCCGAACCGCCGAACCACACCAGATCTTTTTTCTGGGATCCAACCTTTTTTTGTATTTCACTACTTTAAATTTCAACAAACTAATTTTTACTTTTCCGTTGCTTCTTCAGATCTCACTCTTTTTGCTCAGAGCACGCGCTACCGCTCTACAAGAAAACCGACGACAATTTTTCACGTTCAAAAATCAACTCGCGCTTAGGAAATTTAAAATTCAACTCGGCTCTTGATAACTTTCGTCGCGATCAAGAGCCCTCGTTCAGGGTAGAAAATGCATAGTTGCATTTCTACCCTGAGAAAAATTTTCATTTATTCTGGGCTTGTTTAAACAAGTCCAGAATATTTTTCGTTGGACGGTGGCTTGAAAAAATGAAATTTGATGTTTTTATAAACATCAGCCACCGTCCCGTCGATTGAAATTGCGGCGCGCGTATACATATAATGTAATTTCGCGGCGCGCATTTCTTATCGCGAAAGCTTTTTTTTTTGTGATATGTATGTACGCTCGTACATACATATTGTGATTTTCACGACAAATCGTACTGAAGGTACGATTTGTCTTTTGCTTTATTTTTTTTAAAGTAATAATTTCTACTGGCAAATTTTGCTGAAGGCAAAATTTACCATGGGAATAATTTTGTTTTAATTTATGGAATGTGAAGAAAATTGCTGATGTAATTTTCTTCACTGATCCAATAGATAAGCTAACCATGTTTTAGGCATGGTTAGCTTATGTTAAAATTTTATGGATGAAACTTTTTTATATATTATATATATTTGTATACCCTTTTTTAGGAATGATTTTAGGTATAATTTACGTACATAACAATCCTTCCCCCTTAGAAAAAGAGAATTATTCTTTGAAGATGAATAATTCTCAGGGGAAGTTATTGTGGGTGCTATTTTGGCGGCTCGGATTCTGGTCGGTTCGGCTAGGCTTTACAGCCTTATCTTTATTATAGCGTGTTCTTGTTAGTGCTAATTTTTAAAATTTTCTTCTTCTAACCTATTTAAGGCTTATTTATTTTTCTAATGGTAGCCTGGTATTTTATAATCTCTTATTTATGCTTTATTTCTACTTTTAAGAAATGTTTTATCTAGTTTTAGTACCTTACTGTATTTTTATAAATCTTTAATTCTAATGTATTTTACTTTTCTTTTGCTGCTTTGTGCATTTTTAGGTACAATTTATTTCTATTATTTTATTCTAACTTCATATAATATCTTTTTATTTTAATTCTATTTTTTCATCTATCTTTTCTGTACATTTAGTTTTAATGGGTTTTAGGACTTTCCGCCTGTTCCATATTTTAGTATATTTTACTTTTTAGGTTAACATTTTTCTATGTATACCTTCAAAATTAATTTTATTGGTATACTATTTCTCTTAACATTCTTTTGTTTATTTAACCATTTTTATTTTGGTTTGCTTCATCTTTGTTTTTATTTCTACTACAATTTAGTTTGTTATTTATTTATTATTTAGTTTTAATATAACCTTGTGTAAAATTTTTTTTTTTTTTTTATTTATTTTCATATTTATTTATTTGTTGATTTATGTTTAACTAACTCTAAATCATTTCCGTTTAAAGCTATTAGCTTAAAAACTTCCAATTATAATTAGGTTTTAAATAATTTTTTTAACTATTCTATCTATGGTTATTTCTATTTTGTTCATTTACGTCCACCTTCAATTTTAATTTTATTTCTACTCTAAATTGGGTTTATTTAAAATTTTGTTTTATTTTTATATGTATGTTTACAATATATTTATTTAGGCCTTGCTGCCTGTAATACATGTTGTTTTATACCTTTTACTTTTTGTTATGGTACATTATCGCATCTATGTACGTTTCGTCTTTTACCAGGTCTACCTTTAATGTCCTTAATTAAGTTGATTGTCCATATTGACAGTGTCCGTGTTCCATTTTTTAAACGATTTGGACTGATTTTGTTTTCGGGAGGCTTCTGGCTCGCCTTAAACTGGGTTGGGGAGCATTAGCTCGCTCTAGAGTAGCTTGGGGAGCGTTAGTTCGCTCTTCCATAGGAATTCCCTCTGATAAAAATTCGGGGTTACCTTGTGGGTGTTTTGACCGCTGTTTCATTCTTGTGACAACAGGGTGTACATATTTCACTGCCACAACAACCATTATGGCCAGAACTAATAGGCTCGTAAATGATAAAGAGGTTGTGGACAGGATATGGGATTGTCGGCTTGATACCTTTTCCTGGTATTTAATGATTTTGTTTTGGATTTCCTCTAAGGAGTGTGTACCCTGGTAGACTGATTTGTGGATATCGTCCCCCGTTAAAATTTCCATTGAAACTTGCGTTTGGTTTTGAGGTTCTGGTAAAATGTCGGCCAGACTCAAATTCAATAAGGAATGATTGAATTGTGGAAATTGTTTGGGTTGAATTATATTCAGCGGGCGTTTACTTTGACCTTCGTATTTGAGCACCTTGTCACTTATTTGCACTTGACATGGTTGCGTTATCTCTAATATCCCTTGTCCTTCCAGTTTCGAGATCAGAAAGTGATCTGGACATGTGATGTGTAGCACCGTTGAGGTGATAAATGAAAATAGCCACGTATTTGGCTTGTTTAGTTTAATCAACATGTCCTTTTGGGGAGCTTGTACTCTGGTCCTGCATTTGGGCACTTCATTTAAAGGATTATATAGTAATTTAATGGCACATTCATTTGATGTTGCTGCCTTTATTATGGGCGTATTTAGTCGGCCTACATACGTGTTTTCTTCCAAATTACTTGTTATTTTCTTAAAGTTGTTCATGTCTTCGCCTTTTAATAGGAGAAATTCCTGGGTTTTAGCGCTATTGGCTATGTATGAATAACCAGGGTCTGGAATTAATGAATAATTTGCTGACTTGGGTACGGGATAGCATTGAATCTGTTGTAGCCTCATTTTTGGCAGATTAAAAATTGGGAGAGTAATTCTCACCACCAAGTTGTTCCGCATAAGGAGTGATTGGGCTCCTGCTGTTTGGTAGAGGATGGCTAAACAATTCTGATCGTTAGGGCAATACGAAGTTGTTTTGCGATATATCTCCAGTAGATTTTTGGGAGACATTAGGAGTGGATGAATATGATTGGTCCTACTAGCCATTATTATATCCAGAAGGGCTTGTTGTCGATATTCAACTTCGATGATTTGGAGCAATAAGCTTGATATAATCTCTTGTCTTAGCTGCCTTTTAGTTAAATCATCGGCTACATGGTGGAGATCGTTTATCTGGTGTGCTATTTTTTGTTGTCTGTCTATTAACATGGCCAGCGGTTTTTGAATCTTTTCCAAGGTTGTTTTAACAACACTGATTTGTTGTTTCTCTAGCTCGGCTAGGGCTTGTGTATTCGATTCAAGTTCTTCTAACCTGCTGTAAATTTCTTTTTCGTTATTGCTGTCCATAGTGCCAAACAAATAGTGCATGGCATTGCCTATTCCATCAAATAGCGATCTGGCCTTGCGTTTTGCTGGTGCTAGTTCCTTTATAGTTTCCGTGCGCTTTCGTACGCTGTCTATTATAGCGTGTATGTGTAGTTGCTGCACGTTACACAGGTCTTCTGGGTTGGTTACATTTATGCAGAGTTTATGCACTAAGTGCTCCGCATATTCTGCTAGCTTTATCTGGGCATCTAATTCATCCAAATCTATTTCGGTGAGGACATTCCAGGTGTCATGATATACCATGAGGCTTCCCAGGTCCTCGAAAAATATACCCGAGCCCTTTAGTTGGGTCCTTATATAGGGTTTGTCAGCGATTTCTCCTGTTGTGTATTGGATGAGGAGGGCAAATACGATGAATTTTAGTGCCATTTCTGTGGACAATTCGGAGGAAGGAAACAATTATTTAAGTTTATTTGTACTTGCATTGTGCCGTTTTAAACTGGGCAGTGGAGTGACTCCACCGCAAACGTTTCTGGGGAGGTATTGAAATGACGTTTAATGGACATTGAAGTAGGAATTTCAAGTCAACCTGGTTCATTTTTGTACAACATGCTTTTATTCGAAATATGGTTTTAAACGATTATTATGTACCGTCACCATTCGCTTACCAATTTTGATTGTGGTATTCACATCACTTGGGATTGCTATTACCTGATAAGGTCCTACCCAGATTTGAGAAAGCTTATGTTTCCTGCTTTCGTTCTTGATGAGGACCTTGTCTCCTACATGGAAAGTTTGGGGCCGTACTGTCTTATCGTAGTACCCCTTTGAGCGCTGTTTACTTGCCAATAAGTTCTTTCGTGCCGTGGCATATGATTTTTGGAGCTTATACTTCAGTATATGATAATAGCTCTCATGATTGTAAACGGGTTCGGGATCCCGTTTTAAATTTGATGGGACATCCGCTGTGAAGCCGTATAGGCAGTCCATTGGGGTAAGTTTAGTACCCTCGTGTACACTATTATTATACACGAATGCAGCGGTTCGTAGGAATTGGTCCCATGTTTTGGGATTTTCGTCTACGATTGTTCGCAGATATTCAATCAGCGGTCTGTGGGCACGCTCTAGTGCTCCGTTAGACTGCGGGTGGTATGCCGAAGTCTGTAACTTCTTTACCTTTAGAAGCTTACATACTCTTTTGAATAATTCACTCAGGAAATTTGTTCCCTGATCGGTGAGTATTCTTTTGGGTATGCGATAGCGCGTAACGATTTCATCAAAGAAAACCTGCGCTACTGTGACTGCTTCTGCATTAGGTATTGCATACCAGTCGACAAATTTTGTTAGATTATCTTGAAAGGTCAAGATATATTTGTTACCTGATGTCGTCTCTTCTAATGGACCTACAATATCGAGGTAAACTTTGTCGAACGGTTGTTCTGCGATGTCCGTGATAACCATTGGCATTTTATATTGTGGAGAAGCTTTCATCGTCTGGCACTTTGGGCATTTTTTTATGTATTTCTTGATGTCGCTAAGCATGTGTCTCCACCAATACTTGCGTCTTATGCGTTTGTAAGTTTTTATGACACCTTGATGGCCACCAAATGGAGAATCGTGATAATCTTTTAAGATTGTTTGGATCTCCGTGGGGCTCGTAATAACTTCGGGTGTCTTATCAGTACTTACTTTTTGCTCAAGCGATGCTGGGTTTAGTGTTACCGCCTCTGTGAGTTGAATTTCGTTTTGGTCCGCTTTCGTGTGCTCTTCTGTCTCCACACTGGAGCTATTTATTGTCTCTTGAGCCCTTTGCTTCTGAGCTCGGGTCACGACGAAACAATGAGCGGATTTCTTCTTTCTCTTATTATTTGTGGAATTGACTTCCTCCACATCTGAGTCCATCGTGTGGTGGACTAGGGCTTTTACCGTTAAGGTATTGCCTAAACTGTCTTCCTTTAATGCTTGAGGGATGCGACTTAGTGCATCGGCATTAGTGTTGTACTTCCCTGGTTTATATTCGATGTTGTAATCGAATTCAGATAATTTGTGGTGAAATCTCACCAAACGGGAAGTAGGGTCTTTCACATTGAAGACACCTATGAGAGGTTTATGGTCAGTGTAGACCGTGAATTTCCGGCCTTGAAGATAGCACCTGAAATTCTTCGTAGCCCAGACAATAGCCAATAACTCTTTCTCTATAGTAGAGTAATTTCTTTCGGCTTTGTTTAATGTGCGGCTTGCGTAGTCAATGGGCTGGTCCTTTCCGACTTCTCCTTGAGAAAGAACAGCTCCTAGAGCCTCGTTACTTGCGTCCGTAGTAAGATTAAAAGGTTTTGTAAAATCGGGGTAAATCAAAAGTGGTGGAGAAATTAAAGCATTTTTTATGCTTTGAAATGCTTCTTGGCATTTCTCTGTCCAAGTGAACTTTACATCCTTTCGGAGTAAATTCGTGATTGGACGTACAATTTTGGAGAAGTCTGGAATGAATTTCCTGTAGTAATTGGCAAGTCCTAGAAATGACTGAACTTGCCTTACTGTTTTTGGAACAGGAAATGTTTGGGCGCAGGCCGTCTTACTTGGGTCTGGTAGGGCTCCTTCGCTAGAACATTTATGTCCTAGGTAAACAACTTCTCTTCGTAGAAACTGGCACTTCTCTGGCTGCAGTTTCAAGTTGTTCTCTCTCAACTTGTCGAAGACTTTTCTCAACTTTTCGTTGTGGTCATTTAAATTTTTTCCATAGATGACGATGTCATCTAGGTAGACAAAACATTCGAGGCCTTGTAGGCCTGTTAGTACGAAATTCATTAGGCGTTGAAATGTGGCAGGGGCTCCTTTGAGCCCGAATGGCATACGCTTGAACTCATAGTGCCCATAGCTTGTGCTGAAAGCAGTTTTATGTCGATCTTTTTTGTCGACAAGAACTTGGTGATAGCCGTTGTCCAAATCGAGTGTGGTGAAATACCTTGCGTGACCTAGTTGGTCGAGAATATCCTCGATTCGGGGTAGCGGGAATGCGTCTCCAATTGTCTTTTCGTTTAATTTACGAAAGTCGACAACGACGCGCCACCTTTTTTCACCGTCAGGTCCCGCTTTCTTGGGGACAACTAGTAGAGGTGAATTCCAAGGGCTTTTACTAGACTGGACTATCCCGCTGTCTAGCATTTCCTTTAGCTGCTCGTTAATTACTTTCCGCTGTGTTTCGGGTAAGCGGTACATTTTTTGATTGATTGGTGCTTGATCTTGCACCAATGGGATGTTATGCGATATTGCATTTGTATAAGTGAGTTTGTCACCTTTGAGGAAGAAGATATCGGTATACTCTTCGCAGAGCTCTGATATCGAAATTTTTTCTTCCGCGGTCAAATTAGGGTCTAGGCTGAGTTCTTGCTCTAGCCTAGAAATACGCGGGTATTGTTTTGGATCGTCCGGAGTCTCATTATCCGGGTATAGATATCGTACATGTTGTAAAATTGCTGATTTTTCAGCTGGACCTTGGTTTGACTTACTATTCCTTGTAGATTTGTGTCCTGAAATTGGATTGTATTTAGTTAATTCCTTATGAGGCTTTATTTTGTTGTATTTAGCATGTAACAGGGTACTTGCTTCCTGCTTTGCCGACAGCTGAGTTTCATACACCTGTGCGGTCTTTGCCTTAGGTTGTGTGGGATACTCATGCGCGTCATTACTACTGCTTTTTGACCATGTAAAGTCTTTTGTGTTGTGTGACGGTGGAGTAATATGCACCTTTAATATAGGCTTTAGCGACTCGCTACCGTTCTTATATGGCCGTTGTTTGTTTAAGAGTGATTTATGCCTCGGGATTTTGGACGGAAGAGTTATACGCACCTTTTTGGCAGGCTTTAGACACTCATTACCGTCTCTACTTAACTTGGATATTTCTTTTGCATTCAATATAGGAGTGTGCGTAGTGTTGTGGTCTTTTGTACGCGTTAATGGGACTATGGTGTAGTCGTTTATGGGATATAGCTGTAACTTTAAGCTATGTATGACTACTTGATGACTGTTAGCGTTGAGAATACTAACCAGCACTAATTCTTCTCCAGATGACAGCAAACTGTTTGCCAAGAAGACTCCATCGCTTATCTCTTGGGATAAACAGAGCATTTCTTCTTGAGTTTGTAACGGCACTGGGGCCACAATTTGAGAGCGCGCAGGTATGCAGATTGGTTCCTTAAAGGTAACCAATTGCTGCCTGCCTTCATCGGTCTCTTGCTCGCCCAGACAGCTTTTTTCACATTCCTTGGGTCCTTTTGGAGCTTGGCAGCCAGCTTTTCTCGTTTGAAAAGCCTTGAAGACACTGCAGGTGGATAGTTCAGCCTGATTAGACTCTACCTCTTCTGCAAGTGTTCTTACTTCCACTGCTTTTTCAGAATGTAGCTTGTCCGTTTCAAACTCTAATGGCAAAGCAAATTCGTCTGGATTAGTTTCCGTGCGAGGAAACCTTAGTGCCTTATTAGGACCCTCAACGTTACAGTTTTTTGCTAGGAAATCATTTCCTAGAAGTCCATCATCGGAAAGGCCAGGCAAGCTCTTTACGACCTGAAACTTGCAGGGAATTTTGTTTTTGAAAACGAAGTTTCCCTGGCAATTTCCCAGCGTCTTTCCCGTACCAAATGGGGTCTGAAGTGTACATGCCTCATTGTGGTTAATTTCTTTGAGGTCTTTTAATGACCTTTTCTTTATTATACTTACCTCAGCGCCTGTGTCTACTACTAGTTTAGTTTGGTCGTTCAGGCCTATGTCTAAAGGAAGTTTTACTGTAGCGAAACTGGAATCGGGCTGCTGAGGGGACCCTAATTTATTAGATGGGAGATTTATAGTCGAGCCGGGGAGTTTTGGGTCGACTGTACGTCGTTTCCCTGACTCCGGGCTTCCCATTCACGTTTTTGTTGGCAGTTATTTACTGCATGTCCAGAACGACCACAAAATTCGCACTTTTTACGCACGTTATAGACTCTGGAGTTGTTGGGGTTTTGCGGCTCTCTAGGACGTTGGTTTGTTGCTTCTCTGTTTTGGGGTCTTTGAAAACTATTGTTGTTCCTTCTGCAGTCACGCACGTCATGATTATACATTTTGCAGTTCACACAATAAGGCGTATTTTTCCTTTTGAGGCAATCAGCATATGTATGGCCTCTTAAGTTACAAAAACTACAACTGATTTTATTTAAATAGGTATTTTTATTATTTACATTATAATTTTTATTTGGCGATCTTGGTTCCTGTTTGATATATGCTGTGCCTCCCTGTGTGAACTGTGACGTTGGTATGTGACTGCTTGGGTTAATGGGCATATTGTTTTGGAGGGGGGCCTGTGAGTATGAGATGATGCCAGGATTGTATACGCTTTGATTTACTAGGGTACTGCTTGGAGTTAAATGTGTGTTACTGGGTACACTAGTACAGGCAGAATTTGGCAATGTATTCTGCATCATATTTGTTTGGAACTGTCCTGGAGGTTGCAGGAATAGAGCACTTTGCTGGAGACGCTCCATGTCAAGCGCTCTTTGTACGAGGTCATCCACCGTGCCGTCTGTCATGGTCAGGAGGTATTGGCACATATACGGGTTATTGACTCCTGTTTTTAGTGCGTTTTTCGCGAAATCTTCCAGCTGCGTTTTAACAGCTGGCGCTGCTGTGGCTCCGTATTTGGATTCTGCTGCTTCACTGCAGAGTGCCAGCATTTGTTTCACTCGTGCCGTGAAGGCTGTGAGGTTTTCCAAAGGATACTGCCTTGTAGTGATTAATTTATTTACCAGTTCCTGGTAAGTTTCCCTAGGCAGGTAGGTACGATTTAGCCGTTCTTCTACCTCTTTGAAAGTAGTAGGCATATTTGAGGCAAAAAGCTGGTAAGCTTCGCCTCGAAGTCTGGTGGGGAAGATTTGCAGAAAAGCTGCTAGTTCTTCCACCGAGATGCACTGTATTACTTGTCTGCAGCATCCTAGGAAGGTTTGGAGCTCAAGACTCAATTTTGGGTGCTGTTCTCCCGAAAATAGGGGAACTAGCTGGGCAGTTAGCTTTGCTATTTTCGCGTAATCTGCCATATTTGGAATAGGGGGTTTCGAACTCGAAATTGGCACTAATGGGGAGCTAGTATCTTCGTTGCTGGTTTCCAGAAGGGAGTCGCCCAGCCAATTTAAGAGGATCTCACTCGCGGTGGAATCACTGACACTGTCTTCGTTGGCACTTTCTCTTAAGGCTACACTATTATTTTGTGCTATATCTACTTCGAGGGAGTGCGAAAATTCTCCAAACTCCTTTAAGCTCTTTTTGAACTTCTCTGTATTAATTTTAAATCTTTCGATTGTTTCCAATCTTTCTTTTCTCGACTTTTCGATCTGCTTTTCTACTGAGTCGCACTGATTCACAGAGAGTTCGGAGGAGTTTCGCACTTTCTCTTCCAAATTTTTTAAATATATTTCTAAATTTAAAGTGTTTCTTACTTGGTTGGGACCTGTCAGGGTTGTCCCACTCCTTAACGTGACTCCTCTTGTTGTTGAATTTGTTGGGGGCGTTTGTTCTCCACCCTCTGTTGCGGATGTTGCTCCCGCGTTGCCTCCTTCGTACCGGGACGGATCTTCCTGTGCGTCGCCCGGCGAGGAAGATTGTTGAGGAGTTGATGGAAGTTGGATTTCCGGCGGTATTTCTTGGTGGGAGCTTTCCTCGCTCATGGACCACCGTGTGTGAAATTTGCAGCTAGGGGGGCTTCTGCCGTCTTAATTCCCTTGGTTCAAATTGAGAGGGGGGCTTATTGCCTTCTTCGAGGTCCCTCTCAATTCAGGATCGTTGGTTTGGTTTCTTGAAGTTCTTTTGCTGCCGGGGGGGCCCGTGGCCTTCTTAAATTCCCCTGGATAAAAGCTGAAAGGGGGGCGCGTTGCCTACTTCGAAGTCCCTTTCAGCTCTGGATCGCAGATAGCGGATGGTTTGCAAACTTCCTTCCTTCAAGTGTAAATTTTAAAATTTTGGGATGTGGACTTCTTTATCCTGGGCTGGGATGAAGCCCGCTATTGTCCCACGCTGGCACTTTGTGCTTTGATGAGGGGGTGGCTGCGTGTTTTTCAAACAGAGGCAGTTAAAGCTGTCCGACCCCGAGCGTTGGGAGCCGACAAGATCGAATTACTCCTGAAGCCAGACTCAACTTCAGGCGAAGGGTAGGGTGTCTTGCCCAGTATTTGACCTCGTCCTAAACTCCTTTTGATTCGTAGGATAGAGGCTTTTCAAGCGCTTATACCTTTTTTTTTTTGTTTTTCAAAGTAGGCTTCCTCTATCCTACCGGCTGCGCCAATTGTTAAATACCTTTTTACGTGTATTCCTTTTCTTCGAGTATTCCTGTCGGGCTTATCACTTAACTGTATTAATAACACTTGTTTCTTTCCTTTTACAATTTTCTTTTATTTTTTTTCTCGTGGGTTATAATTTCACTATTTACACTTAATCCACTTGGACCCCTTATTTTATCGGTACGTATTCACGTTTCTCTTTTTTTATTTTACAAATTCACACTTTTAGCCCTGCCGAACCGCCGAACCACACCAGATCTTTTTTCTGGGATCCAACCTTTTTTTGTATTTCACTACTTTAAATTTCAACAAACTAATTTTTACTTTTCCGTTGCTTCTTCAGATCTCACTCTTTTTGCTCAGAGCACGCGCTACCGCTCTACAAGAAAACCGACGACAATTTTTCACGTTCAAAAATCAACTCGCGCTTAGGAAATTTAAAATTCAACTCGGCTCTTGATAACTTTCGTCGCGATCAAGAGCCCTCGTTCAGGGTAGAAAATGCATAGTTGCATTTCTACCCTGAGAAAAATTTTCATTTATTCTGGGCTTGTTTAAACAAGTCCAGAATATTTTTCGTTGGACGGTGGCTTGAAAAAATGAAATTTGATGTTTTTATAAACATCAGCCACCGTCCCGTCGATTGAAATTGCGGCGCGCGTATACATATAATGTAATTTCGCGGCGCGCATTTCTTATCGCGAAAGCTTTTTTTTTTGTGATATGTATGTACGCTCGTACATACATATTGTGATTTTCACGACAAATCGTACTGAAGGTACGATTTGTCTTTTGCTTTATTTTTTTTAAAGTAATAATTTCTACTGGCAAATTTTGCTGAAGGCAAAATTTACCATGGGAATAATTTTGTTTTAATTTATGGAATGTGAAGAAAATTGCTGATGTAATTTTCTTCACTGATCCAATAGATAAGCTAACCATGTTTTAGGCATGGTTAGCTTATGTTAAAATTTTATGGATGAAACTTTTTTATATATTATATATATTTGTATACCCTTTTTTAGGAATGATTTTAGGTATAATTTACGTACATGACACGTCACTTCCCCTTCACACAGCAATGGTTTCCATACACAAGTTCAGATTTATCTACTTGATATATCATTTTTACGTAATTATGCACCAAAATCTGCAAATTTCATGAGTTGTAGAGTTTCTAAAGCTAATTACACACATAAAAAAACCTCACATCTTTATTTTTGACATGTCATTACCTTGGTTTATCCTTTTTTTTTTTACTGTATGCAGTTTTGATCATGATAATACGAACAGATTTGACGCGAAGCTGTACTAACTTCTCGTGCTTTTTAAGACTTCAGGGGTTATCCCCTTTAAGGAGAGATTACGAAATATACTCCAAAATATCGGAGAAAAATGTAATGTAGTTCCGTCGTATGTTTTTTTATGTTGCGTACGTACTTTCGAAACTGTGATCCGGTTGTCCTTCTACAGCATCGTTCGGCGGAGCCGAGTTAATTACGCCAAGTGGGGTAAAAATTAAATTTTTGTGGTATACTGAGGACTTAATATGTAGATATAAATAAAATTATATAGAAAATATGTTCCTTGTTATGACAGGAGTTTTTTTCTTTTCTGGAAACACTGCGTCTGATAGTAACGTCATTACTCATCACGTGTACAGATACAAATACCTAAACTACCCAAAATGCTCGAAAATTTAGATGGTGTTTTTTTGAGGAGATTTTATTATATTAATAAATTCAAAAGCCGTAATTCAAAAATTTAACGAGAGGACAGTAAATCCTCCAAAACGCGCCGATGAGGAGGAATCCTCCACACTGCTTTACAGATTTGCGAAAAATAACAATTGAAGAAATATCTCGTCTTATTGGTAGAAAAAAGAAACGCCCAACGAAATGTCAGTGCTTCAAAGGGAATAAATATATTTTCTTAAAAATTGTATTGTATTTGACCTGAAATTGCCCTTGGCGGAGAGTTGAAGTATTTTCAGTTTCTTTTATTTCTATCGTAATTTAAAATAAAATTATTTCTATAAAGCTTTATTATTTTCAAGTTGAAAAAAAAAAACAACAAAAAAGACAATTACACATATTGTACATACGGAGATTTCCTCCTATTTACCTGTGCCCTGGTGTAACTGTAAAAAACGCGTTCCTCAATTATGGGTTCAAATTAAAAATATAAGACAAAGGAAAAATCAAACCAGAGTGTGATGCCGTTTGAAAATATTGACTGTAGAATTTTTCTAAAGAGTCAATTGTATAAACACTGCTGGAACACTTTGTTAATTTGGAAATGTCTTCCAAAGTGTATAGAATGAACAGCAAATTGAGAAATACATTTTATAACGTCCCAGTGTGCCAAATTCGGAATTTTTCTAAGTATTTTTAAAGAAGAAAAATTTAAAAAAAATCCCGAAAAAATTTCGGATTCATTAACTTTTTCCGAACAAATTCTTTGCGAGCAGAATAAGTAAGTTTTTACAAAAACACCGAAAGTGCTAAATATTTCCCCTCAAATCAACGCGAAAAGAGTTAGTCTATTCTTACGAATTTTTAATGATTTCCGAAAGAAAATTCTTAAGCCTCTCATCTGAATTCCAATTGAAATCCTAAAGAATTTACTCCGAATTTTCAAAAATATTACTTAAGAATTCTAAAGGAAATTCTAAGATTTATTAAAGAAAATTGTCAAGCTTCTTATCTGAATTCCGATTGTAATCCTAAGGAATTCATTAAAAATTCTCAGAAATATATAGTATATCAAAAGTTCCGAACTGGTAAAAACTTAAAAAAGTTTTGAAAATGTTTTAAATTAGCAGTATTATTTTCAAATTGGAAATGTTTATTAAATAATAATGACGTTAAAATATTTTTAAGATTTGAGTTTTGCCAGTCCGGAAGATAAATAGATTGTAAAGATCAAAACGATAAATGTATTTATGTTTTGTACTTTTTTATTGAACGGAATTTTTTAATGCTCTTGTTTTTGGTTAAATAAATTTGCGTTTTACCTTATAAAACACTGCTTTTATCTATGTCGTCCATACTTGCTGATGGATACAAAGTAAGGGCCGCTTCTGTAAGAAAACAATTATATTAAATGTTTGACATTTCAGTGCTATTTTGAAATACCTTTGAAAACGGAGACAATCGAAATTTTTTATCTTTTAATCTTTTGCCCCAGTCCCGTCGGCGCGAAGTGCTTACCAACTTCAGTCATCAAGATCTTAATTGATCTCTTGATGACAGTGATCAGAGTTGAACCTTCCAAGAGTTGAAAGAAAAAAATGCTTTCTGCAAAATAATAATGATAATAAAACATTTTTCATTGTTAAGTAACATTCCATGCGCACCAATCTTTCAACAGCTTTTGCTTCTTCTATTCCACTTATTTTCCAGACTTAGAAATCATCTTTTGAAAATGTAAACAACGAAGGAAGCATATCACTTAAGGTTACCGTTCATGACGATAAAAATTCGATTTTTTTTACATAATTGTTATCATTAAAGTGTTTAAAACACGTGGGTAAAAGGATATTTTCATATCTAAACTATTTTAGAATTCACAGCCTGCTGAGTGCGGAACCGTCCGCCCCAGCTAGAAACCAGGTAGCTGAGGTACTCGGAGCTCGCCCGAGAGACCTTTTCTTGCTACTTGAGGTACTCCCATAAATTTCGGGAATCTTCAGATTCAGCATAATCAATTCTTGAAGGAAGAAGGCGGGCCACTGTATGGTGTTGGAATAGCTGGAGTAAGCTGTCAAAGATTATTTGTAATGTTAAACTTTTTAGTTTTTCTGGGAACAAAAATTTTCTGCGTGCTTCAACGGATGAACCGATTCGCATGAATCTTTGCGCAATTGAAAGGAAATTCATATTTTTGGGAAAAATTTATTTACAAATAGTGTTTTCGTCCGTTGAAAAAAAAACAAAACAGGGCAAAAACTGTTTTTTTTTTTGTTTTTGGCAAACGACTGGCTTGTTTTTATTCAGAGTTTTTTTTTTGAAAACGAAACGCGGTAAGGCGCCCAAATTTTATCAAGTTTAATCACTTTGAACCCTATTTTTTCGAATGAATTGACAGAGCTATGGAACGCCCCGCGTAGACCAAAACACGCCATGCACTGTGCACTGAGTGCTGGAGCCGTCATTTTTTACTCTCCATTGATAGAAGAATAAAATACGTTAAAACTTATTTGCAAAAGTATTATTTTATGTAAAACAAAAAAAAAAAAAAACAAAATTCCAAAGTTCATGCGTTTCTCAAGCCTCTCGATGGTAACCTCCCCTTAAGTTTCATTTTTCATTATTCTTTTATAGGTGGCATTGTACAAAAAGATATAAAACCTTATTTTAGTACAAGATTAATAGGTACATTATCCACTAAGATACAAAGGAGAACAAAAAATGAAAAATGAAACTTATACTTATTTACAATGCAAAACTAAAAACTACATTTATTTTAAGTGCTCGAGAACTTTGCATTTAAAATTACCAAATGTACCTGACTCAAACAACAATCTCAAATTTATTGGCAGAGAATTCCAAACAATAATGGACTGGATGAAGAACTGACGCTTAGATGTTAGACAATTATGTCTAGGCACTATTAAAGTAGTGACTCGACTTTATCTCGCAATCTGAATTATATTATACAAGTAGCTGGGGTTCCGAGACTTAAGAGTCCCAGCCAATAAAATAACAGCGAGATATTTGAAATAGACCATAAGGCTACAACCATGGATGGACTTGGCGTAAGGAGAGACATGGTCAAAACGACGGAGGCCACAAGCATACCTTATAGTAGCGTTGAATGCAGTATTTAGCTTTCGAATAGACTCATAGTCAAGAGAAGCAAATATTTCGCACCCATACGTAAAAAGAGAGACGAGAAGCTTCCTGACCAGCTTTAAACGGGTTTTTGCTGGAGTGAAATTACTAGTCGCCCAGAGTGAACGAAGCCCACCATATACTTTTCTAATTAAAGTATTAATATGATGGCCCCAGGAAAGAGTTATATTGAAGATAATTCCCAAGTTAGAGACGGAATCAACAATTGGAATTTGCGTTCCATTGATTACAACAGGTGAGAAATAAGAAGTATCTAAAATTGTTTTGTATATAATTAAGCATTTAGTTTTGGTAGCGTTTAAGTGTAGCATGTTGTCAATGGTCCACAAATAAATAGAATGGAGATCATCATTTATACAAGAAACACCATCTTCAGCTAATCCAATTGGTCTGGAGATGTACAATTGAGCATCATCAGCATAAAGGTGCAGTTTGCTGTACTTAACACAATGAAATAAATCATTGATGAAAATAGAGGACAACAAAGGACCCGATATAGATCCCTTTGGCACTCCTGAAAATACCAATTGAAAAGAGGAATTTAATTTTTTAGAATACACAGATTGATACCGATCACTCAAGTAACTGCCGATAAGGTTTGCAGCCTGGGGAGAGAAATTAAACTGCATTATCAGTTTTCTACATAGCTTGCTATGATTCACCGAATCAAATGCCTTAGAAAAATCCAAGAGCACTAATATGGAGAACCCATCCCTGTCAATAGCAATCCGTATATCATTGGTTATTTTAAGAAGAGCAGTAATACAGCTATGCTTAGGTCTAAAGCCTGATTGTTCTTCATTTAGTAAATTATGATATGCAATGTATCTATTTATTTGGGCAGACATAATTTTTTTAATCACTTTAGATAAAAGGGGTAAGATACTAATAGGTCTGAAATCGGTATTAGATGAATTTTTCGGAACAGGTATGACCTTTGAGAACCTCCACTGGTTCGGAAACTGAGATGACGTAAAACACGTATTACAAATGTGTGCAAGAGGAGAAACAATATAAGGCACGAGCATTTTAACAAATTTCGGGTTTAAACCATCACATCCCGTGCTGTCAGACTTAATTTGTGTCTTTTGCGCTTTCTTCAAAGCCTTCATTTCCTTCTTCAAATAGAAGACTTCTCGCCCTAACTTTTGAATAGTGAACAGGATAGAAAGATATTGGGCTCAAAGAACTGGAAATATTTGCGACTAGTCAACTGTGGCATCGTTTATATAGCATATAGATCTTGAACAGCTTGTTTCACTCGCCAATATTTCAGTCGTGTTAACATGATCTGTACCACAAACTTATTCACGCAATTAACAAAAGTACTGAAATATTTATTAATAATAATTCAACTATATACTACTCACCTTTACCACTATTCAGAAAGTCGTCATCCACTTTCAACTATTGATTGATTGATTGAAAAATGGGTTTTGGATCCCAAGGGGTAGGCCAAATCAAGGTTCATTGTTTACCCTCCAGACACATGAGCAATCCCTCATAGGTCCCAACAAGGTGCTCTTATAAATTTAAGTACTTTCAACCAACTCTGAATACATATTGATGCAACTTCAAGCTTAAAAAATGTTTCTGTAATGCCTTTAAAATTTAGAAAGAAATCAGTAAAAAATCCGAATTCACCCTTCTTTGAAGACTCTTTTTGAATTTTAATAGTTATCTGAATACCATTCCGAAACTTGAAATAGGCCTGAAGAGTGGGGATTTATTTTCCGCTCCGGCTCTTTCGCACACTTTCCGATTTTGTTCTTACCATTCCGAAGTCACGAATTTGGCACACTGGGGTTCAGCATAAAAGGCTAGCTTTGAAGTAGCCTGGTTGATTGCCTGAAACAAACGACCATATGCTATCGGTGAGGAATTGGTTAAACCAGCAGCCTTGAAATATCAACATAAAAATAAAATCAGTGACCTTCTCTACAAAGGTTGTGGAAAAAGGAATTCTTTTTTAGCAGAAAATGTAAGGGAAGAAATTATGAGTTTTCGATAAAAGATAGTAAATGCCTTGCTATTCAGTTTGTTGAAACTACTGCTTCATGACAGCGATATTAATTTATGTTATCGAATTTATTTTATACTTTAAATATTTATAAACGGTATTCTTCGTATAAATAAATTCAATAAACCATTTCAAATTAAAAATTCTGGTTTTCTTCCTTTCCCATCAAGGCGGTAACGTGTTTCGGTAAAAAGTTCTCCAAACCCTGCTCTAGAAGAACACTTTGGATTCTATTAGGGGCATGTAAGTTTTTTCTCCCCGTGATCTTCCATTATAAAGGTTATAATTCAACTTAATAATAAAAAAATAAATCTGAGTAATTAGTTTTAGGCTCCATTTCAATTAACTTCACGTCCAAATTAAGTTTTACATTTCTATCGTTTCTATGGTGGTGCTGGGACTATATTCCCGATAGTGGTTGCATTAAGAATACCCCTATTTTCTAAATATTTTCATATCTGGCAATTGTCTTCCTTATGAACAAACAAACTGAAACCAATATTTCAATTCTGATGTGTCATCCGAATCTCCGAAATTTACTTTCGTTTTATTGTACTCAGAAGGAACTTATCTTGGAGGCTCCGCCACTGCTATTGTGCTTTGCAAATATTAGTATAAGATATTAATCAATAAGAACCAAAATATATATAAAATATAAATATGAAACGTAACTGTAATTTTTTGTGTGCCTCAGTAGTCTTATTTCTTTTACTTTTTTAATTAAAAATAGTGAAATAAACATAAACACTCTTCTCTTCGCCTTATCTACCTTTTTCCAATCTTATTTCCTGGTTTAAATCTCACACCACACGCCTATTCAATACTGTCTTTAGTAATAAGCATGTACCTCGGTATATCAATCAGAGGGTCCGGGTAGGGTTCCGACTCTAGGGTTAGTATATAAAAATCACGTGTCATTGTGTTGGTTTTGTTTTTTTTAATATTATTAAGCCAAGCTCAGGGGATACTCTATGATGCAAAGCACAGCATGGCAGGAAGGATATAGGGAAAGGATTAGGGGATGTAAGGAGAGTGGCACAGGTGCCGATATATGTCGCCCTTAAACTTCCGCAGATTCCATGGTGGAGAAAAAACAAAGGATGGTAAACTGTTCCACATTCTCACTCTTCGGGATAAAAAACATCACGGAATTTTACTGTAAGGGCCAAAGGAATTTGAAGGATAAAAGCATGTGCGCGACTTGCAGCGCGAGTATTGCGTGCAGGAATCACTCTACAAGGGATTAGACCACATATTTCATCAGAACTTTGACCATGCATGTAGCAATAAAGCAGCGAAAGGCATCCAACGTTGCGGCGGTGCACGAGTGAGACGATATGACAAGTTATTGCCATATCATCAATGAGCTTGACGGCTCTTCTCTGGACAATGTCTAATGAAGCTAAGCCTGTGCGACCAGCGCCAGCCCAGATATGGGAATTGTATACCATTTTAAGTCTAATGTAGGACTTGTAGAGGAGCGATAGATTTGACGGGCTGAAATATTTCTTACACCTTTTCAAAAATCCAAGACATTTCGATGCTTATTTGGCAACAGAGAAGATGTGATCTGTTCAGTTTAACTTACTGAAAATGATAATGCCAAGAATGCTTCGTGACGGTGAATCTGAAATTAAGGCTCCATCAAATGAATTGGGAGTGGTTAAATGGCGATTTTTTTTTAAAGAAATGAAACAGTTTTGCGTCTTAGATGCATTGAATTCGACGCGATTTGCTTCTCCTTAATTAGACTGAAATTCATTTAAAAGAGAAACGTTGTTTTCCCAAATGAATTTACAAAATGCATTGAGATGCAGAAAAAATATCGAACTTTTCGACCCAACGATCAGAGAGGTCTCATAAGTGTGATTATCTCTGATCGCTTACCACATGCGGCATTTCTTCTGAAGTTTGTAAGAGTGTCATGGGAGAAAGCGAGATCACAGGTACTGTTATCAGCGAAACTATCCATGGGATTGAATGAAAGGGAGAGCAGATCATTAATGAAAATTAAAAAGAGAGTTGGAGAGATAACAGTGCCTTGAGGCACACCGGAATTTATGGGATGAGGCTCAGTTGTAACGCCATCTAATACAACACGTATTTGGCGACTAGATAGGAGACTTTCAATCCATAATAGAAGAAGCCTTTGAGATATCTAGGGCAACGATTTTGGACTCACCATATTTTGATGACTTCGGTACCAACGTTCCATAAGAAAAGTCAGCAAGTCTATAGATGAGCATCTAACTTGGAAGCCATATTGGCGTTCGTTAATGAGATGATTAGTTTGCACATAATTCACTTATTTGTAGTTAGTTATATCTTCAAAAATCTTTGAAAGAACCGAAGTGATTGCAATTGGTCGATAGTTTGTAGGATCGCTACCCTCTCCTTTTTTTTAGAATAGGTTGAAATGGGTTAGTTTCCAAGCAGTAGGAAATTTTCCTATCGAACAAGACAAGTAGATTAGTTGTCGCAGAGGTTTAGCCAAGGATGAGGCACAGCTCTTAATTAAGAGGGGCTAGAAACCATCAGGACCTGCGGCTTTGGGACATTGATTCCCTTAAGGAATTTGAACAGATCTCTCGTACGGCTGTGTATTAGCGCTTCTACACATCCTCATGCGAGATGTAAAACAGTTGTTTTTGAAGTGGGTGGAAGACGAGAATTTAAAGTGAATCGAGCAGCTAAAATATTAGATTTATCCGCGCTATTTTCCGAAAACGCCCAACTGATTTCAATGAAATTTTATGAATGTGTTTGGTTGGTTCCAGGTTGAAAGATAGGATAGTTTTGGACACGATAGATGGTGCTATTGTTGATATCTAAAAAACTGCCTGCGAACGCATCGACGTGGAAAGGTAATTTTCACTACACGGTATTTTCATAAAAAGTGGAAAAATAAGTTCAAAAATGAACCAAATCGGGCGTCTTGTTTTTGTTGTTGCCATACAACACTTTAGTTTTTCACTATATACTTGGAAACTGCCTGAGAACGCGTCGACCTGGAGACCCCAAATGTTGTACACGGCGTTTAAAAAAAAAAAAACAATGTAAATTCAAGTTCAAAAATGGGCCTGGGTAGAGTTGCCATACAAAAATTTTGTTTTTAACAATAATACGTATTTGGGCACTGCCTAAGAACGAGTCGAATGTATAAAAATGGGACCAATCGGCAACTGCTTCGTAGGCCATACAAAAAATTTGATACGTGGTGTTTTCATAGCAATGGTAAATCAGATTTCAAAAATGGACTAAATCGGGTTATCCTTCTTGGTTTTCAATACTGCCTGAAAACGCGTCGACGCCGAAACCTTAAATTTCATACACGGCATTTTTTAAACCAATGTAAATTTAAGTTCAAAACTGGGACAAATCTGGCAACTTCTTCATAGGTTTACCATACACAAATATCGTTTTAACTATATATTTGCGCACTGCACGCATCGACGTGGGGTAGTAAAATTTTGTACACGGCGTTTTCATGAAAAGTGCAAATACGATTTAAAAATGCACCAAATCGGGCGTCCGGTTTTTGGTGTTGCCATACAAAACTTTAGTTTTCAATATATACTTGGCACTGCCTCACACGTCGACGTGGAGAGCTGAGATTTTGTACATGGGGCTCTTTTGAAGAATTGTAAAATGGGACCAATCGGGAACTCCTTCCTAAGGTTGCCATACAAAAAATTTGGTACGTATTGTTTTCATAGCAATGGTAACTAAATATTCAAAAATGGAATAAACCAGGTTACCCCTTCTTGGTGTTGCCACACAAAAATTTTGTTTTTCATTATATACTTGTAGCTGCCTGAGCAGGCATCGAGGTGGAGAGCTCAGATTTTGTACACCTTACCCCCACCCCCACCATTTTAGATACCTACATTATCAGCAGGCAACTCCGCCTAGTAAGTACTAGTACTATGCAAAATTGAATTCATTATGAAATATACACTTTTCTAGTAAATTTCTTGTTTTAGTACACGACAAAATATTGTAAATCATATGTACGTTACCATTCTAAATAATTATCATATAATTGATGTCAGACTCTAAAGGAAAATACATATAAAAAACTTTCGGATTTTACTAATGTTCTTTCCTCTTCCGAGCTATTAAGGTAGGAGGAATGGTTCGAAAGGCAAAAAGCAATTCTTTATAATCCAAAATTATTCTAACCTATATAAGTATGTATGCATGTATGAATGTATGTATGTTTTATGTAATATAATATCATTCGTCTCAGATTTATTTGAGATAATTATATTTTGGAAGTAATATGTCCATAATCCATATATGTTGGATTTTTTATCACATCCATGAATGCATATAATTTCAGATGATGATAAAATCAATACAAAATTCAACCCTTAAATGCTTTAAATGTAGCAAAAATAATCCATTAACTTCGGTCTTTACGATTTTAACATTACGACCTAAGCCGTTAAAATGGGGAATAATTCTGGGGTTATTTCAAAATGTTTACCTTCGAAAAAGTTATTACCCTGCCTTTGTTCTGAATATGAAGGCGAATTTGAGTTTGATGCCTTGATGGTCTTTGACACTAAGTTTTTACTTTCCACTTTTGTGTTTTATGGCTTTGTAAAATATTTCAAGAGAAGATCATACCCTTGGGCTTTTGATAATGGGCCTTAGAATGAAGACTTTTTCAAACAAAAAGTATTTTCGAGATGGAGAAGGAATTCAAAAAATGTCTAGTTCTTTCGTTGATGGGAAGACCTGATAAGTAGGTGCGTAATTAAAGAACTTCTGCAGAGATTAGGTTAAAGAGATATGAAAGATTTAATTGGATTTAGGTTTAATTTTGACTTCCTGTAAAATCTTTGGAGAATTTTCCAGGACTTTTACTTACCTTTCAGAGTTTGTTTGGATGTATTGAAATTTGATTTCTTGTAAGGCTTTAAATTTTATTTAATTAATTAATAGTTAATTTACGTCTTCCTCAGCACATACAGTTCAAGCTAAATAGAGAAATGATTATGGTAAACAAATTTTGCAAATGAATGCCATGTGATTTTTCTTGTAAAGTAGGATAAAAACTATCAATTGTGACTTATAAGTATATTATTTTTGGATTTTATTACCATAATATTTATTTATTTATTTCTTTATTCAAAAGTTAAGACGACAGTATACAGATACAGTTGTTCCATTAATATACTACCGTATAATTATTACAATCTTTTAAAAATTATTTAGAGAAACAAGAAATAAAGAAGAAAGGAAACAAGTTGTATGAAATTATGAACATTGTTTTTTTGTTTTTTTTTTTTTAGATATGCTCACCACACACTACTTCGTTAAAAGTTAATAAGAAATTCAGGTTTACAATTTCAATTAACAATAATTCTGGAGGTGAGTTAGGGAGAAATAATATTAAAAATAATAATACGAAAAGTAAGAAGGGTGAAGAATGATGAGTTACAAGAATATGAAGGAAAACTCAGGAACGTGAAAATTATTTAGTAACCATTAAGAAAGAGAGGATATAACATATTGGTAACCTTAAATCGCAGACCCGTAATATGGAAGTATATAAAATTATACCGGAAATAAATTGCTAGAGGATATTTCATTAAAAATTATTTGCTTGAAACTAGCGAGGTTTCTATTATTAAATAAATCGACATTCTTAAAGACAGTATTATGACTTTTTTGAATATGGAAGATGGGTGATTTATTTCTTAAATTACTTCTGGCAAATGGAAGATTAAACGTGTTGAAATTACGCGATAGACGAGATGGAATATTAAACCTTAGGTTCGATATTAATTCAGGACAATCCACTATGTTGCTAATAATCTTATACAAAAAAATTTCATCCAAAATAAGTCTGCGGTTTTGAAGTGTAATCATTGAAAAATTATTTAGTCGTTGAGGATATTCGCATACCGCAGTACCGGATACCGCAGTACCGGATAGTTTGTATTGGAGTTATCTTGTGAAACGCCTTAATGGAAGTTCCAGTTTATTTATATATGGAATAATACGGATTCCGTACTGGTGGGGCATATTCCAAAATGCTTCTTACAATGGAGTTAAATATTGTTATATGCGAATGCGCAGAGTTGAAAGATTTACATGATCTAAATAAAAATCCTAAGACTTTGAAAGCTCTTGCAGTTATATAGTTAACATGAGAAGAAAATAATAATTTATCGTCAAAAATAACTCCAAGATCTTTAGTTTCATGCACCAAAGACACGCGGCATTATTTATTGAATAATCAAATTGATGTCTCTGCCGTTTCCTAGAAAAGGATATAAATTTGCATTTGGTAATATTAAGGCATAGGAAGTTTTCTTCGCAACAGTTTTTCAATTTATTTAGATCATTTTGCAATATTAGGCAATCATTTACAGTAGTTATCACACGAAAAATTTTCGTATCATCTGCATAAAGAAGGCACTGTGATTCCATGCTTTCCGGCAAGTCATTAATATATATTGTAAATATGAACGGACCAAGAACTGTACCTTGCGGGACTCCCGAAAGTTGTTTAAAAGGCATAGATTGAAATCCATTCAATACTACGACACTATCTCTTTCGCTTAGGTAAGAAAACATCCATTTAATAACATCCTCATGGAATCCCAAGGATCGCATCTTTACTACTATCCTTTTATGTTGAACTTTATCGAAAGCCTTAGTAAAGTCAGTATGTATAGAATCAAGTTGCGTACAATTATCCAGTGCAGTTGCAATAACATACGTGAAAATCGCCAAATTAGTAATGGTCGAACGCCCAGGAATGAAACCATGTTGGCATTGATTAATCAAAGCATTCGTCCGGTGAATTAACTGTCCATGTATAATTTTTTCAAATATCAAAGCCAAGCTGCTAGAGATAGATATTGGTCGGTAATTGATTACTAATTTAGGGTCACCTCCTTTATAAATAGATGTAGTAAAACATCTCTTTAAAATCTTAGGAAAAAAATTTTTTCTAATTGACATATTGAACAGGTCGGCTATAGGGATTGAGAGGGCTGCAGAGCATTTTTTGTAAAACAAATTGGGAATTCCATCAGGGCCAGCCCTTTTATTACCATCCAATTTAAAAATAACCTGATCCACATCCCATTGAGAAACAATGTTAAAACAAATAGATGAATTATAGTTATTCGGAGAAATGTTATCGTATACTAAAGCATCAGGCACCGATTGATATACTGAGCCAAAATATTCAAAGAGCATATTACATATAGTATCAGGGGAGCTAGATATGTTGTCTCCATACATCTTGTATTTGGGAAACGAATTAGTGGCTTTAAGGCCTTTAGTAAAGTTCCAGAATCTCTTAGGGCTATTATTAACGGCAGTCTCTGTGTCCACTATATAAGCTTTGTAACATTCTTTTAACAGTATTTTAGAAATTTTTCGAAAATAGGAAAAAGTCTGATAAATCTCAGGATTTTTAGTGCGAATATACATATTTCTATACTTCTGTTTCAATTTCATTGCCATACGTAATTGCGGAGAAAACCAATTTGGAAAATTATTAGACGAATTAGGCACTTTCGGAACAAAGATCTCAATACTTTGATTGAGGATATTATACAAATTACCAAATGATCTGTAAACATTATTTGTAATGACTTGTGCGAAATCATATGAAGATAAAAATTCATTTATTCTTTCGTAATTAGCTAATTTGAAATTTCTCATACTCGTTTTACATTGGCCCATGTGCTGGAATTTATCAAAAGTAAGTAATACATCAAGAGGACGACTTAGTGGCGTTTGAGATTTGTGAACCGATATATTCTCACTTAGTGTGTCCGATAATACCAAATCGAGAATTCTCCCATTGCCATTCAATTGGTCATTGCATTGATTTAATCCACAAAAAACCATACAATTTTGTAGACAGTTACCAGGACGAGTTATGTTTCCCGAAATATACATACAATTGTTAATATTGTCATATAACCAGTTTAAAGATGGCAAATTAAAATCGCCCACAATTATTGTTTTGGAATTAGATGGCAGTAATAATGATTTGTCACAGACATTTTCAAAAACAGAGTCATAGACTTCGCAAGAACTTTGTGGTGATACACCAAAAATAAAGTGAGAAATTATTAAATGTAATTAAGACTACTAAGTCTTCATTGTTAGTTTCCAGTGCCACTTCCCGGCAAGATTTAAATCTATTATGCACAGCTATTACTCAGAAAAATATTTCGTATTTTTTTTACGAAAAGCATCGTTAAATCATATTTTCAGCATTTCTCGTAATTTTTACTAAAATTTCTTAAAGTTTAAGATATTTTCGTATATTATGTGAAGAGTATTTACGAAACGATCGTAATTTGTTTTCGTAAAATATACACTAACGTCAATACTACGAAAATTTCCTAGTTTTAAGGATGCAAATATGAAATTACGAAATGCCTAAAATTTTACCAAATGTTTTGATCACATCAACACAAATTTGATTGATTCGTATTGGCATTTTGTACTTTTGAACGAGTTTTTCGTAGACTTTACGAAACGGACAATAAAGTCAATCAGAACTTCGTAGCAAAACTATTCTCAAGTGCGCATTGTGTTATCATCGGTATTGTTAATAGCTGTCTTGTTTTGTGCGCTAAATAAATATTTTGTTTTTGGGTAATTAAAACTGACTATAACAGAAGATAATTTAGATTTATGCACGAACGCAGCATTAAATACTAATGTGTATTTAAATTTCGAAGAACACAGTGAAGTGCAGCCAGTGCCAATAATTACAGAGCCTTTATTTGACTTGCTTTGTGATTGGAATATCGTGGAAGTGTATCAAAATTTAAAAGGTGTGTTGTGGAGTTATTTTGTGGTTTTGAAATAAAATTGAAATATAATGTTTTCTAGATCATGGAATTGATGATGAATGTTTAAGGGATACAATAAGGATACTCTAAAACCGAAACACCACCTACTTGTCCATTATCCTACAATCATCAAGTTCTCAGGACCCTTAAAATATTTTTGGACATTTAGATTTGAGTCTAAACATAAAGAAATAAAACGTAACGCAAGTTACCTCCCGTAAAAATATAAGACTTACTTTGGCCTTGAAAATGTGTGTTAAGTTCTCAAATAAAATTCTTCAAACCACCGATTTTCCGAGCATAACGCAGAATTGCAAATACTCCGAAAATTTAAGTGAGAGTGATTTCTCAGCTCTAGTTTTAGAATACTTCAATTTAGAAACTTTTGAATTAATTTTTTTTTAAATACGTTGACTATTTAGGCACTACTTATAAAGAAAACTATATTCTATCAAAAGTAAGTCAATTAACTGAGTTTTTTAAAATTGTATGCATATTTGAATACGGAAACCCTGGTACACTATTTTCCTCAGAATTCATATAATTGTGTGCGAACACTATTTAAGTTATATTATAAAAGTTGATTAAAAAAAACTGGAAATTCGAGTTCTGAAAGAATTTCTTAATCTACCAAAGCACTTGTACTATCTTTCGACAGGTAAATGTGTAGTGTGAATACAAAAACTTTTTTAGTCAATAATTTCAATTACCGTTATTTACTGTGCTATTCGGGCACCACTATGTATGTTATAGGTACTTCACTTCAGGTACTTACCAAAAAACCCAAAGATATGTATAATGAATTAAAATAAAATATTACGTTTACAATGACATATTTTATTAAAATATGAATGTAAAACATTAAAAAATTCATGGATATATGTACATAATGTATATACATACATATTATGTACTCTGCAGGTAAAGGTAAGTTTCCTGAATTAAATGTTTGTGGTCTTGGTACAGAATGTAGGCGGCAACATTAAATATAAATTATTTTGCATTAATAGGGTTACATTTTGTTTAAAAAAATCATCAAACCTTTGTCGCTAGATGCGATATTTTTAGTAATAGTATTGCAAGAGCATAGTGATCAGTTTGTTTTTGCCGTATAACTGTCCAGAACTGTTGAAAAAAAACCTGGCAAACATGAATTACAATAACAAATGAATAGTTTTGTCCTTGCAATACGCTTATAGGCGAAAAACCCCATCTAATAATAAAGTAACGAAAATACCAAATTTTTAAATATTTATCAGGATAATATTATGTATGTAATAAAAACTAAGCCTAAGAATCTACTAAAATAATCGTACTTTTAACGCACCGTTTTAATTAAATTAAATCATTATTTCGTAAAATCAATCAAATTCTCGTAATAAATATGGGGTAACCTCGTAAAATCCCTTTTACAATGTTTTAAGTAAAAATTTCGTAAAAAGTACGATGCATTATGTAAACTGTTCGAATTTACGAAATGCTATTCGTATATCTTACGGAATTTTCCATTGGCTCGAAATCATGGGTGATTTTTGTAGATTCTATCGTTGTTTTTCGTAAATCTTACAAAATATTTTTCTGAGTGACGCACCCGCCACCGTCTAGTTTATTTGTTTGTTCATAATTACGATCTTTTCTAAACACGGTATACCTACATATTATCAAAAATTTCACTACTCATTACTCCATTCCATAAAAATGTTTCTGTAAAACTAATAATATCATAATCGCTTGCCAAGTCTAATAAAATCTATAGATTCAATGTTCTTGATAATGTGAGAGATCGAGGACTCATCCATCTTCATATATATTTTCCCATTCTTCACCCATAAGTACTTAAAGTTAAGTTGCGATTTACATAAACCAGCTTTATAAAACAAAGTTCTCTTAGAAAAGTAGAAATTTATTCGCAACTAAAATGTTACTAGTCAACCATGGGCGAACAAATTAGTCTACAACGAGCAGAAAAAAGAATATATTCCGCCTCGGAACTACTATCTTAGGCATCCTGTTCAATGCGCTGTTTAAACTCGAGGTATCTCCATGTAATCCAAAATGAATTTTTAATATATTTATGCTAAATATTCTCTTCATTAATATATTTTTATCATAGATTGAAATCTCCCTGAATGTACTAGGTTTGTTCATACGGTTGTAACGCATAACCATAACATTAACGTATTGATGGTCCATTTATCTGCCCATCAGCATGTCTATCTGTGCATCTCTCTTGTCGTTAGTCTCACCCCCTCCCCTCCACAAGTATGTACAGGATGCTTCACCCGTCGAGCTGAGATTTTTCACAGAGTAATTTTATGAAAAAGGTAAGATCGTATTTGGTCGAGGATCCTAAAAGAAAATGAAAATGAAATGAAAAAAATCTTATAATAAATAATTCAAAGAATCTTACAGACACCTGGTGTTTCCTTTTCAATGGTGTAAGAATCCCTCGATAATTAATGCAAAGGCATGAAAATAAAGCAATACGAGGCAGCAATAACAAACGAGTTTCCATCCCACTCTACAAAAAAACAAACACAAAATTCATGCAAAAAATATAGATGCAGATGCATGCAAACCTTCCCATTATCAAATCATTCGTGTTTAACTTAGGTGAAAAATTAGCAAAACAAGTACGCCATAACAGGTAAATACGGCTGCAGAGAAAAGGAGATTTTCTGGCATATTTTTAATAAATAAACAAGTAAAAAAGCTGGAATTGGTAAAAATCGATACCCTACATGAATTATACTCTGATGTAATTTCGTACGGTCACTTCTCTGTGCAAATTTGATTATATTAATGTGGTTTTTTGAATATATTTCTAGAACGGTTCGTCGAACAATAAAAATGATTACGGCCAATTAGGGAGTGATTCTCTGAACAACTTTTCAGTACAATGTAGACTTCTAGGAATGATTGTTTTCACAGTATACGTAAAAAAACTAAATTTTTATATGGCAACACCAAAAAGGCGTTGACCGATTTAGCCTATTTTTTAAGTTATATTTACTTCTTTTATTGAAACGTCGTCGTGTACAAAATGTCAGCTCTAAACGATAACTCGCTATCAGACAGTGTTTAAATATATAGTGAAAACCGAAATTTTATTATGGCAACCCAACGAAGAAGTTACCCAATTTGTGTCATTTTCGAACTTAAATTTACTTTTTTTTTTTTAATTCCATGTGCAAAATTTCAGCTCTCTAAGTAAATGCATTCTAAGGTTATCTGGCTCACAGACGGGCGGACGGACGGACAGACGTACAGATGGATAGACCAACATGAAAAAATCAAAATCACTTTTAATACCAGGCGTGGGTGTCCAATCCATTTTGCTCTAGCAGTGTTATTTCTATGCACTTTCATTTAGCGTATAAGGACCCACAATGATCTTGACATGGACAACACTCAAATGTCAATGGCTCGAATCTACTTCGAATTGAACAGAAATCACTGTTTTCTAGCTTTCGCTTTGTAGAGTTTTGAAGCGATTACGCTTCAAACCAATCCAGGCTGAACTTAGGATATCGATAAAATTTCATATGCTATTGATGGAGGAATGATACTGAACGGTTGCAAGTACAAACTGGCAGAAAATTTGCCGATGATGTGATACGTACGATATATAACAAATAATTATGGCAGTACTATTATTGCAACATTTGACGGTTGTACTATGAAGAATGCACTAAATCTGCAGGAAGATATTGTCGATCATTTAAGAATACTTTAACCGATTTGATATTCAAAGAAAACATGCCTCTGAAAATTCGTGAAGAATAATTTCTTGTGAATATCAAAAGTAAGATTAGACTTATACTAATGCTAAGAAAAAACCTTGTTGATAGTAATATTTGTAGTTGACAAGCAGAAAGTAATACCGGTACGTTTACTGTACAAAAAAACAAAAAAATTTTTGATAGTTGTTGCGGAGGATATTGATGTTTAGTCTTAACTTCTACCAACAGAGCTTTAATGCATATCAACAAAGAAATATATTTCCTAAAACCAGAAAAAGTGCGCTGCATCGGCACAATACCTTTTCAACTGCAAATGACTAAAAAATTTCAAATTGGGACTAAACAATTTCAAATTGGGACTAAAAAAATAAGTGAAAAACGAGTTGTCAAACAAAACTGAGGCCAAGCCAGATGAAAAAGTAGAAAATAAACTTTTCTTCACACACAGAGGTGGACTCAGATTTTGTGATTGGGACATTTCTCTTGAATATTCTTTCTCTTCATGAATCAAATCACTTATTACCTCTGATTGATCATACTGAAATATATCGGTGAATGTCAGCGATTAAAATCTGAATGCACCTCTGTGTGTGAAGAAAAGTTTATTTTCTAATTTTTCATGCGGCTTGGCCTCAGTTTTGTTTGAAAACTCATTTTTTACTTATTTTATTTTATGCCTTTTTCACATTAACTAAATTGTTATTACGTGCTGCATGGAGATATTTTAAAACAATTTTATGACGGCTGAAAAGACACAGTTTTACAAGTTTCTCAAAAAATTTATTCGAGTATCAATTCGTTGAAGTAGGTACTGCAACGGTTTTCTGAAATTCAAATTATGTTTTAAACAGCGCTTTTTAGCTGTATTCCAGCTTGATCGCATATAACATGAATTTTCCCGACTTTCCATGTTTTCCACAGACTTTTCTTATTACAATGAATTTTTTTTTTAAATTTGCATGAATTTTCCTCAATTTTTCATGCAAGTTTTCATGATTGTTGAAGAGAAAGTATTTATGCCAGTAGCTTATAAAACTTTTTTGTCGGAAAATTTATAGGTAAAGTCGGAAAATTCCGGAAATTTTCGAAAAATTTTCCAGAAAAATTGGAAATTTCTGCATTTTTCCTGAAACATATTTATCACTTATCATATCGATGAAAATTTTTCCGATGATTTCCCAGCTTTTTCGGGTTTTCCATGGAGTTTTCCACAAAAGCAACTTTATGCAATTCATTTCGCTCTACAACTTTGTCTTAGGTTGCAAAACGCTCCAACGCTCCGGAAAACCGTTTTACATGAACTTTCCACGATTTTTTTCTGCAAGTTTTCACCATTGTCGGTGAGAAAGTAATGATGCCAGTTGATAGGGAACTTGATTCTGCATAATTTAGAAAACTTTTTTACCGAAAAATTTTCCAGAAAAGTCGGAAAATTCCGGAAAATTTTTTCGGAAAAATCGGAAAACTTTGAATTTTTACTGAAACGGATTTATCACTAATCAAATTTGTACCTTTCCTGCATTTTTTATTAATAATATCCAGCGAAAATGACTGAAAAAGTTCAATAAGTGCTAGGAAGTAGGCAATTATTATTTGGAAATGACCTTTTTCACCCATTTTTGCTGGATATTCTTAAGAACAAGTGCAAAAACGTGGAAAGGGTTACATTTTGGGTAAAAAGTGTGATAGGTCAATTTAAAGCTAAAATTTTGTGTTTCTTAAATTCAATATGAAAAATTTGTATTCATGATGTGTTTTGTGATGAAAATAGTAATTAAAGAAAAAAAATCGAGCTATAATTCAAAACGGTGAGGAGGAGGGGAAAAATTTATACATCATTGGTCTAAGGTCCAACAATTATCTATCTACCAAATTTTAAATCATCAGCATTATACGGTATAACGTTCAGAAGTTACAGGGTGATTTATAAAAATATACCCAAATATCTTAAAGTCCCATTATCTCGGAAACCGTTACCCTCCCCCCCCCCTCCCCCCCCACCCATACAACAATTTATTGGTTGTCTAAGCATGACCTATACGTAGTTTTCGGATGCCAGACCATATCCGGGACACGCCGTTTATTAGAGATAACTTTTTAAGATTTTTTACAGGTGCAAACTTATATTTGTTCAAGAAGGTATTTTTTTGGATTCTCCGGTATATAGCAAAAGGTAGAAAAAATTTTTATTTGTTATTTCATCACACAACCCATTTGAGTTTTGGTGACAAGTTTCAAGTCTTGGTTTGACTCATCAACAGGTACCAAATAGCGAAATTGAATGATTTTAAAAACAAATGAAAAAATGGAACAAAGAAAAGAAATGAAAAAATGAAAAAAACCAAAACATTGAGAAAATTAGAGAAATATTTTTTATTCAAAAAATTTAAAAACCAGATTCATTCGAAACAAATCGTACGTGTGCTTTTTTTTCATTTTTTCATTTCTTTTCTTTATTCTATTTTTTCAATTGTTTTTCAAATCACTCAATTTCGCTATTTGTGACCTGTTGATGAATCAAAACCAAGACTTGAAACTTGTCACCCAAAATCAAATGGGTTGTGTGATGAAATAACACATACAAATTTTTCTTTAGCTTTTGCTATATACCGGAGAATAAACAAAAATGCCTTCTTGAACAAGTTTAAATTATTAGGTTTGCTAAAATTAATTTAATAAAAATTTGATTGATTAATATTTATCTGGATAGCAATTTTTATCTTTTAATTTGTTATAGCTTTCATTTTATTGTTCTAAAACTATTCATAATATTTAAAAATACCAAAAACATTTAAAAATTCCTTCCGTTGTAGTATGATTGAGAAATCTGTTTACGCAAAATAAATAAATTCGGGGTGTGCATGAAAAGTTCTTATGGATCAGAGATCGGTTTTTTACATTTGCAAAAATTCGACAACTTCATGTCTTTATCATAATGATTGTCTGTAATATAAAGTCAGACTGAAATTGCCAACAATAGAAAATGTTTGTTATCTTCGGATGGTGCATCAAAGATGAATCTATATTAATGAAACACCACTTACCAGTTCTAGTAGCCTTCTGAAGGGATCTGTATAATCTGTTTTTTCACTTTAATTCAAAATGGAATTACTCAGTATTAAATAGAAGAAGCTTAGATTTTTCATTCCATGGGAGCACATTTTAGGGATACTCAATTAAGCATACGGAGGCAGTTCAGTTTTCAATAATTTTGTGCAGTCCAATAACATAGAGATTAATATTTCTACATAACTAAAAAAAATCCTTTTTCATTTTTGTATAAAATCAATTTGAACAAATACCAAAAACAAAAAAAACTTGAATTTCTTTTAATGAAATAAACGCTTGGCAAATCAATAGAAGAATGGAATGAGCTCCTGAAATACTTATAATGCGTAGATTCTCGCTTATATGTGCTGACAAACATGATATTAATCTCTCAAATAAGAAACTTCCTCTATACTTAACTGTTGGAATAATCTTCTTAGATAAAAATCGAATACATTATTCAAAGCCTAAAGGTTTTGGTTATGCAAGAATCTTTCTACTCTAGATTACACTTGGGGTGCTAAAATGATGGACGATTGTCTGGAAGAGATTTCTGAAGTTTGTTTTGCCAATAAATTCAATTGCTGTCAAGGACTACACTCCGTATTTCATGTTCCATGCGACCGATGTCAGTTGTTGCATAATTTCAACGTGATTTATGTGCTTATTTTACAGAAAAAAAAATGAAAAACCTTGATAAGACTGCGATACATGGCAATTATTTATTTCTTTGTATTACGGCTAACATAAAAAGATTTCTGCACGTCTTACTATCCTGATTGAAAATAAAATCAAGCTATTTAAGTTACGTTTGAAAATATAATTTAAATGGTTTTTGTTTTTCAATTCAATTCAATTTGTTTACAAATTCGTTTTTAGTTATCGCAAGCTTTTTCGTCATAAAATTGTTTTAAAGCTTCAGAAAAAAAAAAATGTCAGGAGGATTCCGATCGAACTAAACACTCTTAGTTGTAATCAGTAATTAATTAATTTGGTTTTGTTTTTAGTAAATTAAAATGGGTGTGTTACTTTACAGAACTGTCCAACCCAGTTAGTAAAATCAGTTTTTTTTTTTTTTTTTGAAACCCTCTAACCGTTGTATTCACGTACAGGCGGCCTTTATTGCACTTAAATTAAATTAAGGGGAAACATTTTCTTCCAGATAATTCGTTTTACTTGTTTTTCCGTAGAATTAAACTCACACACTGCAACCGATTTAAATTTTGTACGATCATTCGTTTGTAAGCTGTAGTCTACGGAACTTGCTATTATCAGTTTACATTACAACAAATGAGGAAGGGTCTAAACCGGAAGATTCCTTCGTACGTCACAAAAATTCATTTAATTGAAGATTGGCTTTCTTATAGGTTATCCTTTTAACTATAATGTCCCAAGTACGGCCGTCCTGCTACCAGAAATTCCTCTAGCTAATGATTAGTATTGTGCGTAGATTAATTCATGCTTCGTTTTCGCTTTTAGGGTTAGTATTATAAAATAAAGTTTTATATTATATGTTACCGCCTTTTAGGTCTTCTATTTTATTAATTGGGCCCTGTTCCTGTTCGCCTTAATGTCTGCGTGCTCCAGATTTATTAATGCCATCCAGCAACTTCTTCTTTAATTTTTTAGTACCGCTTCGATAGTCTCGTACTTCTTTGGCTGCCCATTTATTATTTTTACGCTGCTGCGTTTTACGTGCAAACGATTTTAATTTTAATGATAATTTTTACTTTTTTAGCTTTCTTGCTCCTCTTCGCACGCCGATCTTAACCTCAACTTCGTCGTTTTTTTTACATCCGCCCGCCCGCGTTTTTTTCTCCATTCCCCTTATTTTTGGGATTGTTCCGAGAGGCAATAGTAGTGTGCTTGGAACTGGGAACAACTTCAATGGTATAAGGCGAGTCGAATATTTGGGTTATATGCATTTGTTTTGAGCATGATTATTAGTTTATTTATTTATTTATTTATTTCATCAAGTAATCGCATACCTATTCATTAATATTACTATTATTATTATTTATTAACTTTTAAGCATTATTTATTTAATTATTTAGATAGTTATATTCAGTATTTATGATTATAAATTTTATTACTCTAAATATGATTCCAATCTTTCATTTATGTTTGTATTAAAAAAAGTTCATATGTACAATTGTAGAAAATGTTGGATGCGTTTGACAGCATACGTTACACGTTTGGTAGCTATCATCATTTGAGGGTTAAAATTTGATGCTTGAATGTAAAAAAAAATATTTTTTGAAATAATAGATTTTGTACAAGCAGAAAAAGTGACTAATAGAATTTGGATTTTTGTGAAAAATATATCGGTAAGTTTGGAAAAGCTCCTTAATTTGTTTTTATTCCAACTGAATTTAAAAATTTAGTTTTATTTTATCATCGAGATGCGATAGGATTAGCGGATTAGGTGTAAATTTTGTCTTATTGTGCGTTCATTTGTTACTACATGTTTATTATTTTCTTATTTCATTTTTATCTGTTTGTTTTAGTGTTACCTGAGTAAATTAATTATCACGAGGGGTGAAGGGGCAGCAGAGAAAAAAGTCTTCCGAAAACCGGAAAGAAATATGTAACTTTTTAATGATGTCGGATGAACAATCTTGACAGTTTATAGATTCGGTTGAAACGGATTATTCAGATAGGAGTACGGATGGTGATTTCGAGGATGATGCAAGAAAAAAAAAGAAATGTAAACGTATACAACGATGACGGTAATAGCTAACACTTCTGTGGTTAAATATCAACTAACCATGGTTTGATGTGTTATCTACATGCATATCTCCTGATTTTTCCTAAAATGTTTTATTTACACCTGAATTATTACAATAACATATTCGTTGTTTGAGTAACATTTTAGTTAAGTGGTTTTTATATCAATGTTGTTTTAATAGTGTAAATCAATCGAACGCTGATATGTTAAAAAAATACATATCTCTTGTTAATGACACTACTCACGAACAATCAAAATTTGTATAAGATACAATTTCATTGTCATAATTACAAAAGTGAAGTTTATATAACATTTTGTATGTAAATGACACAATTAATAAGAAATATAAATGTGTATGGGATACACTTTAATTATCATATTTACAAAAGTGATTTATAATTATTTTGTTTATATAACATTTTCTAAGTAAATGAAACAATGACGTAGAAATAAAAACGTGTATATACTATAATACACCTTCATTCTCACATTCACAAAAGCGATGTATATTATTTATTTTATAGCATGCTACAAAAAATTAACCTTTAATCGCTTTTCTTTGCGATTTTTGGGTCTCGTAAGACTCGATGTGAAAGAATTTTACACTCAGTACCATTACTCGATTCGGTTACAGGAAATGCCAAATACCAAAATGCTACAGTATAATAGACAACTCATATTTTTATTTCAGAAAAAAAAATTGTTATTCTTTAATTGAAGAAATGTATAATAAAACATTAATTAATTAATTTTGCACATATGTAATACGGTGCATGAGTTTCATAGAAAGATTTATTAAAATTATGTTGCTATTTTTTAATCATAAATTCTTAATCCATTCTACTAAATTATACACAGCTTTAAAGTTAATGAGTTAGTTCTTCCAGTTCGCACATTTTAAGAAATTCAACGATAAAATTTTTTCCTATAAATGTTTCCCTTTTGGTACTAGTTATGTACTAAATGTTGCACGTCAATTACTTTTACTTTATGTATATCTATTATTTTGCACGGCTTATTATATATTATAGAACTTTTTTATATTTATTATATTTTTATTATAGGACTTATTTTGCACGACAAAATTACTTGAAACGATGGCGACGTTTTATTTCACTTTATTTCAGAACTGCCCTTTTAATTGCCTGAAGCAAGCCTGCAACCACAGAACCTTTTAACCAAATAAGCAAAATAACAACAGTAAACCGTATATAAAATCATCACTATTATCACCAATACTGTTCTATTAGTGCGAAGTATAAACAAATTGTAGATACTACACTTGTTAGAATTTTCAGCAAAAGTTCACGTATAACAAGTACACACACAAGGAAATATAGTAAAAATGAAACAATTTGGAAGTTACATTTACAAAATGTTTTAAACTGAAAATTTTCAATGTTTTTATGTTCAATTACATTTACTGTAAATTTCTAAGAAAAAATGTAGGGCTTCCTTACATCAGGTAGAGGCACGGTACAGAGAATACAAGGTATTCTAATTAAATTTTGACACATGTGCTATGGCATAATCTCTTCCACTATTCCACCATTAGTGGTATAGAGAATACCTTGTATTCTCGAGGCATTGTTGATTTTATATTGGAGCGAGACATTGCTAGCTAACCCTTTGGGTACGTCATCAAGTCGAGGCATCGTCGATTTTATTATTCGAGCGAGACATTGCTGGCTGACTTATTCAAATAGACGACATTGTGAGGTTGTGTTTATTTCCTGCTGCGAAATTAAGATAAGAAAACGAATTCGGACAGGTTAGCTTCGTCTTCCTCTCATTCTTATAATAGCTGGACTTGTTGTGTAAAGTCTCTGGTTGACGAAATCGAAGACGAAAACTAAGATACTTAGGCCCTTAGCGTACTATAAAATGTAAATTCATATTAAATCAGTTATATATATTTTTCTTTATAAAAATGAATCCATTTTGCAAAATTTCTTTGAGTGGGCGCTGTATACCCTAGATCTAAAGTGTATACTCAGTTTGTCATTCCGTTTGTAACGCACAGAAATAATTATAGTAGAGCAAAATGGATTGGATACCCACGCATAATATTAAAACTTATTTTGATTTTAGCATGTCTGTTCGTCTGTCTGTCCGTCCGTGCGCACGATAACTCGAGAAGACGTTCACTTACAAAGCTGAAATTTTGTACACGGATTAAAAAAAAAACAAAGTAAAATTAAGTTAAAAAATGAGACAAATCGGGGAACTCGTGTTTGTATAGTAATAGCAAAACAAAAATCAGAAATAGACTAAATCGGGCAACCCCTTCTTGGTGTTGCCATATAAAACCTTAGGATTTTTACATATGATGTAAAAATGATCAGGCCTAGTTCTTTAGAATATGAAATTCTATGGAATTGGTTATAATCATTTTTACTGTCCGACGAACCGTTCTAGAAATATATGCGAAAAACCGCCGAAAATCACAGTTCCACAGATGGATGACCATACCAAATTACATACAGGCATTCATCTAGGGTATCGCAAGAATTTGTCTTAGACTAATTCTAGCTTTTTTACTTATTTATTGCTAAATTGCTGGAATCTTTATTATTATTATTATTTAATGAGACAATGACGTAATATTGTGTACATTGTAATAAAATAAAATTCAAATTAAATGCTCTTATTATTTCTATCATATTAAAAGCAATTTACCAAAATTGTGTTCAATGTACAAATTTGTTGTAAAATGACATTTAAAAGAAATGTGTTATAGCAAATAATTTAGTGTTGTGATAACATTTTTAATCTTTCTAATACATTTGTTATTCATATTTGAAATATATTGCCAAAACATTAAATATGTGAAAAGCGATGTTAGAGCTGCAATTTCCAATTATTTTGAATACAACTATTATATTTATCTATCAAATGTCTAGAAATATTTGAAAATTGTAATATTCACAATTCACTTTTTTTCCGTGTGATAGCGCTACTGACCTGAGACCCTTTTTGAAGTTTTACTGGTTTACTGGAATCTAGGTTTCCCCAGATGAACAATTAGTGCCAATACCTGGTCCATCACATGCAGAAATCTTAACAGCAAAACATAGATATAAACTACCAAAGAGGCTACGGGCACCATTGCCAGAAATTGAAAATCCTGGTTGTCAGTTCAATCCATCTCAAGGTGGTTTCATTGGAGAAGTTTTGTATTTTGAAACCCACTAACACTTCCTTTAGAGTTTCATTTTTTTTCTCCAACAGACGTACAGAATATCGATATGAAATCTAAAGAATTTTCTAACATTACATGGCGAACGAAAGGAATTCAGTTACATATAAAAAAGAGTGGCTTTCCATGGGAATAATACGGTGCCGAGTTCATTCATAGATTTGACGAATCTGATGAAATGCTTTTTGTATTTTTACACCGACAATATATTTAACTTGATTGCTGAGGAAACAAATCGAGTTGCCCGGCAACAGAATATATAGATAGGTACATCATTTTCGATAAATCCTGTGCAGCTCCGCCAGTATGCAGGAATTCTAGTCTACATGTCGATTTATCCCTACCCACGACTGGAAAGTTATTGGGGTCGAACTTATTTTGAACCAATCAGAAGTACAATGTAACGTAGGTAGTTCGAAGCAATCGAACGGTATTTATGTTTCGCTGATGAAGAGCAACGTAGAAATAAAGGACAACCAGGATACGATCCTATATTTAGGATTAGAAAACTTTCTGACATGTTAAACGAACGGTTCGATTCCATTCGCAAGACTCCTCCGCCAATATTTACCAAATAAGTGGGGTATAAAATTGTTCTTGCTCTGCGATTCATACGAATATTCTAATCATTTGGAAATTTATAATGGAGCTGCTTATAATGTAATTCATCCAGGTATGCCAGATCTTGGAGCCACCTCTTATATTGTTGTGAGGTTGACACAAACTGTTCCAGACTTTGTGAATCACACAGTGTATTTTGACAATTTGTATACGTCATTACCTTTGCTTGTGTATTTACATGCGCGCAGGATATACTCTTTACGAACAATTCACGCTAACAGAATTCGGAACTGTAAATTGCTATCTGAGAAAGGTTCAGATTTGCTAATGGTGAAAAAGAGTATCCTATTGAAAATGTTGGGACGTCATATGGCGGTGATATTTCCACAGTGTTATGAAAAGACACTAAGAATATTAGACTTGCTTATACATACGTTGAAATTCAGCCGTTTGTAAGAGCAAAAGAATCCCCATAGTCAAAGAAGGCATCAAAATACAACCGAAAAGAGAGGAAGTACATCGAAGTTGACTGTCCACAAATCATTTGGGAGTATAAAGCGGGCCACAAACGATACAACTATTGGACCAAAGGCTGTTGTACAACCGTTGGACCAACAGTTGTATGGTAGTCCACACACGATACAACTGTTGGACCGATTTCTTCCGCTTTTATAATTACAACAAAAAATGATGGTCACTGCATAAAAACTTTGCGTATAATGAAATCGGATCAAAGGTTGAACAACAAGCACATACAGCATACAACGGTCGTATATACAACAAGAGTTTACCTGCATGCACACTCAACCATCCAACTGCGCTTGCGACCGTTGCATGCTTCGTACAATTAGCCCACACACCATACAATGGTTGTATGCCAACACAGATTGGTACAACAGTTGGACCGCTTAATAACCATATGTAGGCGTTGACCTAATAGATAAACTAATGGGCCGTTACCACATCCGCTTGAAGATATGAAATCCAATGTTTCGCCTGTTTTATCATATGCTAGATATGACGATGACCAATGCATACATTCTATATCATCAAATCCATATGTAGACGATCTGAAATTATTACAGCTACCTGATTTTCGTGAGCAAGTTTCTGATGGTCTTTGCAAACATAGATCTAATGAAAAGCGTATAGTTGGCGGATCATCTGTGCAGCTATCAATGCCCACCTCATCTGGTACTGGACAAAAAGCTCAAATGTCACCTAAAGATGTCCGGTATGATGATCTGGACACAAATCTATTGCATGCCATGCAACCTAAATTTATGTTTAACCCCGACGAATTTATGTTTAACCCCGACGTCTATTTTCTTTTAAGTTTAACTTTTTCGACTATTTTGTTTTCAATTCCAAAATGTTTTGAATTTAAATAAAACCTGATTTTTTATTTCCTTAATCCGTTATAACCGCCTAGAGGCGGCCAATCTATATTTACATCTGGCGGCTAAAAAATAAATAAAATCAAAAAAGCAACTTCATATTCGTACTTCTCACACAAAAATTACCCTAGTTTAAAAAAAAAAATTAGACGGTTAGAAGGAAAGCTAAATGACATTTCTAAAACATGACAGTAGGAAGAAATCTTTAAAAATTTAGTTTATGTTGTCGATTTTTTTAATTAGTGGTGGTAGATTATCTACGACGAAATGTTTTAGAATGTTCAACGACGAAACAATAACATTAAAATTGATAACTTCACTATGAAACACAGTAGGCGTCTATTTTCATTATGAAGGGATAAAGAAATCCAATATGAAAATTATAACATATACAATTATCGAGAAAATTTCATGTATCTTGTTTTTACCGAAACCCTCAAATTGTTTCTGCTTTATTTCGTAAATTCAAATTTTTAGCTACCCATAGAATTACACTTATTAACCTGACAAAGGTATAAATTTGTTTCCAGGGACTATATTCAGAGAAAGAAATCAAATCATGTGATAGCCTTTTATAAAACTTACTTACAAACTACTAAAAAAAAAAAAAATACAAATTTCGATAAAATTTCATAATCATTCGTCTAATTTCTGTTCTTTTCACCTTTCAGGTAAGAGTTCGACTGACTTTAAAGTCTCTTGGTAAGTTTATCTTAAAACACAACAAAATTTCAGACATCTCCTGTAAAATTATTTGATAAGGAAAATAATTTGCTTTCGGCGAAAGGTTTAAAATACGATTTCATCTGAGTGTTCCGAAGTTTATAAATGTTTTAGGAATGTTCTTTAGATATAGGCACATATATGATGAGCATTATCTGAATACAATGGAAGACACCTGCCTATTGAATTAAGACTGTGTTAAGATTTTCACATATATATGTTTCTGCTCAAGGTCTTTTGGTTCAGTGAACATATCCCGCCTCATGTCTCTGATATCATAAAAGATAATTATATGAAAGTGTACTCATTCGTATAATTCATTTATGTAATTTTCGTCTTAAGATTCCAAAGGAATGTTAATACCTTTGCAGTATGCTCCCTGGATGTATTCTTGAAGAATTTACAAAATTGTATTAAATAGCTCCCTATGTATGTATATGTATTACACGAAGCACACACGTGTGTAAATGCCTTCTTAAGGGAGATGTTTTCTAAGTGATAAAATACATACCTACATATACACATAAATTCATGGTAGAGTAATTTTTCACCTCTGGCTCTTAGGCCTGAGACAGTCTTAAGAAATATGTTGAGACATATATAGGAAAATCTTTACGGTTCTAACAAATAAGTAAGTCCCGAATGCCCATTTTATGAGGTGCGACATATATATACTTAAAAAGATAAATAGGACATAAATTTTGAAGGTGATTTCTGTTTTTGTTATTTTGTGTCTGTCCAATATAAGAACTACGGGGTTGGGATCTCACAGATAGGTATCGGATTCACGAAGTTTAATTTTAAACCTTTTTTGATCAGCTGATCTGCTTTCTTGTTGCCAGCAATATTGAATTCAATTCAAATAATTTAATTTAATAATAATAATTTAAAAACTGTTCCCAAGCTACATATCGCAGAGTGTGAAACGTATTTCGGCTGCCCAGTTACCGAGTAATGTTCGATATTTCGCAAAAAGGAAGTGGCTCACGGATGAAATTAATAAGCAATATGAATGGAGAGATAACCTTGGAATGTAATCCATACAGAGCTAGTGCACCACCTCCACCCACTAGAATTCAAGCTCTTCTTCGATGAGATTAATGACGACATCAGCAAGATCTCTCATCAGCAGTTCACTAGACAGAAACATAAACTAGAAAGGTTAATGACTCATCGAACAGTTGATCGGCACCCACACCCCCGCATAGCCGATAGTGGCTTTTTCCCAAGAGTAGTTAATATCTCTGATGAGCAGTTTACCGCCAGTGAAATGCAATTGCTGAACAATGGCTTAAAGTATGCACCAGACGTTGGAATTAGCGAGGCTAATATCATTGACCTAGCATTACGTTTGGACGCAGCGCTAGCAACAGATGATACTGAGACGAAAGTGGAGCTTCTAAATGCAATAAAATCTAATTCAGCAAACAAGACAGTCAGGCATGAAAGTAGGAAGAGTAAGATTATAAAATCAATTAGAGATAAGGTCAGTAGAAGAGGTTTAATTGTTTCCAAAGCGGATAAGGGTAATACCATTGTTATTCTTGATAAATTAAATTATATTGACAAAATGCAAGAGTGCTTAGAAAAAATGAATGTTAAAATATTAAATCGAGATCCAACCAGAATGTTTAACCAAGAGGTGATTAAATCAGTAAATAGAGCAAATAATATTTTAACTAGAATAGATAAATTTAAACTCAAGATTGCGAATCTGTCAGTTCCTGTTTTATATGGACTTGTTAAATTGCATAAAGAAAACAGCCCATTAAGACCTGTGGCTTCGTCTTGTCAAGCTCCCGCACAAGCTCTATCAAAGCACCTGGCTAAATTAATACCCAACATGATCGGTTTCGTCCCACGATATTCAATAAAAAATTCCGATGAATTAATAGACAAACTTAAAAACTTACAGCTTCCGTGTAATTCCAGACTTGTGACGTTTGATGTGTGTAATTTATTCCCGTCTATACCGTTGGTAAAACTTAAAAATATCTTATTTGAAAATATTAGAACAAAAATTAATCCCTCTGACAAAGCCAATGAGCTGATAGATTTGACGGAAACATGTTTAAACCAAAATTATTTTTATTTTGATGGAAAGATATACTCACAGGATAAGGGACTTGCTATGGGAAATCCAGTTTCCCCCTTCTTTGCAGAATATTTCATGTTCCACCTTGAAAAGAAACTTTTTTCATCGTCTAGTCATTTATTAAAACATGGTTTAGTTTGGTTTAGATATGTGGATGATATATTTTGTACTTGGATAGGTTCAGAACGACAATTAGACATTTTTCAAAATACATTGCTTAACAAATTAGATGACGATATAAAATTTACGGTAGAATTAGGAAACAATAAAATTAACTTTTTAGATTTGACTTTACAAAAACAAAATAATAATTTAATCTGTGATATATATAGAAAAGATACCTTCTCAGACTCTATAATTCCATATTCCTCTAACCACCCATGGAATATAAAAATGTCAGCTTTCCATTCCATGATACATAGATTAATTACGGTCTCATTATCACAGCACGCATTTAATAAAGAACTTAAAACAATTTTGAAAATAGGACAACATAATGGGTATCACAAACGGCATATTTACAATTTATTATCTAAAAAAATACAAAAGCATGCAATTCAATTTTTATATGCTGGACACAGATTAGAATCCCAAGCTAAAGTATGGAGAAAAATCCCATTTATCCACAATACTGAGAAGGATATCAAAAAAGGTTTAACATCCAAAGATATTAATCCCGCCTTTTTCTGTAAAAACACATTACAAAATTGCATCTTAAATCATAAAATAAAACCAAAAATTGATGCACTAGAAAAAAACGGGGTGTATCAAATTAAATGTAATGATTGTTCTGGAATTTATGTAGGTAAAACGAAGCGAAGATTAACTGAACATATTGCGGGAGCTCGAAATATGATGCCACAGTCTGATATATCCAAACACTTAAAAGAAAATCAACATAGCATAAATTCAAACAGCATCAAAATTTTACATAAAATAGACGGAGGAGAAATCTTGACTAGAGCCAGTGACGGATACAGCGGGGGGCGATTGGGGTGATCGCCCCCCATAGAGCTCTAATAATAATAAATCAAAATTTATATTCTAATCCAATGAAATAGAAAATACAAAAAAAAAAAAAATTTTAAAAAAGACCGTTTCTAAACCGGCGTTAAAAAAATAGAAAATAATCTCTCCCTTCACTTAATGAATATATCACAACAGTTCTAGAGAGTTTCCCTTCATTTTGTATTTAATTAAATTTTTGAATTATATTACATTTGTATATAAATTTTAAAATTTTCAAGGTATACAGAGAAAACAAGATCTGGACAGCTTAAGTTACACTACAGTGAATAACAATTTCCCGAAATTTAAATTTGGAACTCCTAATGTTTATCAAAATACTTAATTAAGTTACTTTCCTTTGAATATGCTTTCTTTGTGTACCATGAAAATTTAAAATTTTTTATACAAATGTAATTTGATTAAATGGAAAACTCTAGATTGTAATTTATATATTTATTGTTTTTTTCCTTTTTAGTCATAAATTATTCTCAAAAAATGTAAAATTATATCGCTAATGAATTTTCGGTACAAGCATTGTTGCATTTTTTGTGATCGAAAGCTCACAAAAGCCGGGTATTTTGATGAAAAGTAGTATGTTGGGAAAATTATCATAGCCGAGGTAATTAATCTCAGATTCAGTTGTCCTGCAAATATTTAATTTAAGGCAAATATGATAATATATATTGTAACAAAATTTCCAAATGTAACAGAAAATTGCTCCGGCCGAGCGGTAGCGAGGGAGCACTTTAATATACAGCTGTCGTCGTAACAAAACCTCTTTTACTTACGATTCTTACCTTCACCTACCAAAACTTTTTAGGTGAAAACGAATTCACACTTGGATGTGGGATAAGCTACATTCATAGATCAGCTTGCCATGGGCGCGAAGTTCCTCAAAAGAAAGCGTCTCAGCTGGACTTAATCACCAAAAACTCAACGCAGAATCCGCCGAGGTGACTTTGCTAGCAACCGACAAGTTCCACTTAAAATGTACCACTTCAACGCTATAATGTAGAACTATTGAAAAAAAAGCTTTGCCGGGGACAGAAAACAAGTACACTTAAACGTGTCTCGACTCAACTTAACGATCTCAGAAGTTCAGACAGCTTTGGCAGGGGTGGGAAAAATTTCACACAAAAATTAGATGTAGATGGGCTAGTTACCGCCTCCTATAAGGGGAGACGAAGCTCGTTCTGTTTGAGTACTTCTTGAAGATGTGGGTGGAGCCAGTCGGTGAAATTCGTGTATTTCCGGTTAACTTTCGTCGCGAAATACAATCGCGGACTAGAACACTAGCAGTTTGAGTGTATGCTCAGGCTTGGTTTGTAGAGAATTCGCTGACTCGCCATCAAAGCTCAAGAAAATAGAAAATTCGTTGTTTCGCCGTCGGCATTCACTAAACTTTCTATTTAGACTTTTCTTTAGGTATTCAAGTAAATAGGAACAGAAATTCAAGCAGATCGAAAATTGTTGATTTGCCGTCGGCATTCACCAAGTTTGCTATCTGGGCTTTTCTCAGGATATTCAAGTAAATAGAAATGGAAATTCAAGCAGATAGATATTTGTTGATTTGCCGTCGGCGTTTATGAACTAGAGCAAACATAAAATTCGACGATTTTATGGAAAGACGATTTATTAATTAATAGCTGATATTCACTGATATTTACTACCGGGCAACAGATTTAAAATTAAAATAAAAAAATTTGTCAAAAGGCGGCGTAATGAAATCCTGAAATAAAAGTACAAAAAAATCTTAAATTAAGAAAACAAAACAAAAGGACTTCTGTATTCAGTCCAAGCTCTATTCCGGGAACTGGAGAGCTGCCTGTATCCGTATAGTGGTATGATTATTACAGTTCACCAACTCTTACCACTAAAGCATTTTAAGCGAGCTATATCAAAATGGCAATAAATAAAAATTCCAAAGAAAAACGAGAAATGCTCGGGTTCAATAAATTATTTATGCGTTATCGAATTCTAGCTGAAAATTAAAAGAAAAAGAAACTGGTACTTATCAGTATATTCCTTCTAGAAGGTGCACAGAATTCCGAGATTGACCGGCCCGTTAGTGAACGGTCTCCGGTGTCCGTAATGAAATTCCTGCTGGTGACCAGATTCCTTTGTCTGGGTTAGGGTTTCATTAATCCTACTTTTTGAGTCACAAGGCCACTTCGTTTTTGTAAAATTTCCTTTATTACACTTATAAAAGGTTGTATTGCACAAATTCGGTAACTTTTTCCCTTTTTTTTTAAACAAAACTTTTCTTTAAAAAATGTACGCAAAAAAATGCTTTTAGGGGATGCTTCCTCGATACTAGACTAAAAACGACTCTCTCATCCCATCGATGGTGGGCCGTTCCTCCCTGCCGTAGCGGCCAGATTCCAGTCATTACCAGATGCGCGTAAATTTCCTTGTGGTGTTGGTTGCCATCTCTTGTGGATTTGGGGTCCCCACTTAGATGTCACATATTTGTAGGCGGTCATCGACGACTGTAGTGAAACTACAGTCTGTCTCACGCTACACTGTGATTTGGCTCCTCACTGTGGGGTATGTGGCTGGTTTCGCAACAATATATTAACCCTACCTAATTAGCATTCCTCGAAAATTTCTTCCACCATTTAAGTTGCAAGAAATTGCAGTCCAGCCCAAGAAAATATGGTGTTTGAGCGAAATGCAAGCGACCTATGTATGAAAAACACCCGTAGCGCAAGCAAGAAGTGTATAATGTCTATTTTATGTGGGATTAAATTTTACTATGCTTACGGGATCAAAAACTTATATTATATAGATAAAAGAACTCTATCTGAATGCTAATGAAATTTTCATGCCAAAACGAAATGAGAAAGCTATACAGAGCGGTCCAAAATTGATGGCAAGTGCGGTTATAGGTGGCGATGGGGGCGATCGCCCCCCCCCCCCTAGAGCAAACGTCTGGATCCGCCCTTGTCTAGAGCAGAAATTTTTGAAATAAAAAAGCCGAATATATTGGACAAAACATAATTAATGATCAGCTAGATTTTATGAACAATAGTCCACTTTTAAATCCTAAAAATTTTGTAACCGGCGGGAATATTCAGTCGATAGCCTGATGATGCCTCGATAGGGCGAAACGCGTCGCACTCTTATAAAAAGCCTTTTTAATAAATAGTTTAAAAGTTAACAAGTGTTTTCAATTAATCATCAAATAATTTTATTAGGAGGTTGTACAGCAAGATAATACAATATTTTCTGTACTGTATTAAAGAGGAAGTAGCTATATCATACCAAAAATGAAAAACAAACAATAGCTATAAATAATTTAGGGACATATTCACTAAGCAAGAGTAAATAAATTTTCAATTAAATCCTACACTTACCGAGTCTTTAACCTTTAACCGCACAGAATGTTTTTGTAACATAAACGGATAGAAGAGTCCGAAGGACTGTTAAGCTGAAAATTTAATGAATACATAAGAAATCCCTTAAAATTGTAATTATAAAATTATTTATTGTTCAAATCTTTTTTTTTTAAAAAACAAAAATAACATATGAAACAAAACCAAACATTAATTCATAAAAAACAAGAACATTGAACTTATCAAATACCAACAATACATACAACACAAATTATTATTTTTTTAAGCAATTTTGGCAAAGAACTGTATTTTGTGAATGTTCTTTGCATAAATTCCTGTTGCAAGTGACGCAATACTGTTTGGATCCAAGATATACAGAAAACAAGGTAATATATTGCGCATATCGTTATCGTATCTCTCTCTTTCGTGTGACGTCATTTGAATTCTATTCTAGAAGTGAGTGCAGATTTCAATTTAAAAGTGCATACATACCTAGTTGCAATACTACACGAATTCGTAGACAATAAATACTCGAATTCTTTGTTATTAATACCCATAAAAGTTTGTGTCAAAAGATGCAGGTTGCAATAATTATAAGTGCTCGTTTCTCAACGAGTAATTGCAACACCTTCAACTTACCTATTATTTCGACATAAATTTTCATATTAAAAAAAAGTACAACATGTTATAGCTTTAAGAACAGATTTTATTTAATTTTCTTTTAAGCTGATCCTTCTTCTTCCAAACATTGTTTATTAAATTTTGATTTTGAATTCTGATTCTAAAATACATTTTACATCGAAAAAATGTTTTTATAATTTCATGATCCAAAGAGCAGTCGACTGCCAAAGAAAACAAGCTTTGTATATATCCGTCAGATGGTTCGAGAGCGTGTTCTTCCTAGATATTGTTAAATTTGGTGCATATAGAATCTAATTTCTTTAATTCCATAATAAATTATTTGTTTGGCTTGTGAAGACCCCCTTCATTGATTACATTTGTTCATGTTAAACCTGTGGTATCTTCTTTATCAGTAAGAATATCTATGTTTCGTATTTTCGATTTATAGCGGTTTAAAAGGTATCCAGCAAGGTACTCCAAAGCATCGTACTTTACATCTGACATTTCATCTTCCTTGCTTGATACAGTTATGCTATTTTCGTCTTCAAGTACTGTCTCACAATCAGAAAAATAGGACAAAAGGTCTGCAGTAAGCAATTTGCTCTCCTGGTCCACGTTCGCCCAGTCATTGTTCAGGTCAACATCCATTTGGACTTCTTCTTCCATAAATGACTCTACGTTTGATGTTTCTGATATGATGCCTTCATTGCGACCGAGTAAATAGGAACGTAAGCGGTATTTGAATTCAGATGCACTTGGGTGGTCATAAAGTCCACCTTTGGCACGTATCACACAAAAAAACATTTCCAAGATATCCTGGTTGAGACGGTAAGTCAAGATGTAAGAAGCGTTATGCGATGCCTTTAGGTAATCAAATAGCATTTTAAGAGATCTAATGCTCATTAAAATCCCTTTCTGGAAAGGTAACAACCCAGCTTTTTTGCCGAATCGCATTTTAGCACAATGCTTTCCATTTTATGGAAGATTTCTTTTTAGAAATCAATTTCAAGTCCATAAGCAGCTTTTTTTGGTCTAGAATCTACTCTTGGAGATCTTGAATTGAAAACATCAAGGCACGCATCAACCTGCATATAAAAAAACACATAAATAACTATTTATATTTAACGAAATACTATAAGCTTACAATATTGATTAGCTCAGATAATTCCTGCCAATTTGGAGCTTTCAGAATACCTAACATTCCCAGTCGATTTAAGGCACACGAATTGGTATGTGAAAATAGTTGTGTTGCGTATTTTACCTATAACAACAGAGCTTTAATTTTATAAAAAACAATTAATAACTGAACAGGAATTAGCTTTTGCCTCTTGCTGCGTTTAACAGTTAAATGTTCCTGTGTAAGCTTGGGAGAAATTTTTAAATCGCTTATGTCATTCTCATGGATCTCAACCAATGGAGCGTGTGTCAAGTGCTTGTTGTCGATGAAGATCCCCTCATCAAGGAAATGATTGCGAAGCAATTTTACCATATGAGGAACGTCAGCAAATATGAAGACTTTTTGGTTTTGCTTTGTTGGGTTTTGGATGTACGGCTTGTTTTCATCCACACCATACTCCCTCATCAATCCCCTGTTACCGCCAGCCATATCCATTGTTCTTGCAACAACTTGATGACCAATGGAATCTAAATTTGCTATTGTAGCATCCATTAGAGACTTTGTTAATTTTTTGTCATATTTGTAGTATAGTGGCTGCTTCCAACAGCTAAAAATTCCTCTTGCCATTATCACTTGTACGTAGTTTGCCGGCCCAAATAAAGTATCTGTTTTTTTTTTTCATATTCGTAACAGGATCGAATCTTCATCTCATCTGCCATGAGCATACAAACTCTGTCACCTGCGACAAGTTAGCATTCCTCATTATATTAAAAACTGTATTTAAAAAGCCTGGTTTTACATCTATTTTGGATGCCCACTTTTTCAATGTAATCAGTGCAGGGAAGGGGTAGCCTTTTTGAAGTAGGAGTCGGTAGGCTTTTGGACCACTGGCATGGATTGCTATACATTTGGATATTTCGTCTATACTCCACTTTACCCGTGCATTCTTTTTTCCAATTTTTTTTTCTGCGTGGGAGTAAAAATGAAATCTGTTGCACTGCATTCTTGTTTCAGATTATAGTTTTCCTGCATTAGGCTTGTAATTTTGGAATTCTGGGACATTTTTTCTTCCTGAAGCGAAATTATTTTCTCTTGAAGCTCTGAAATGGTTGTCTTTCAGGCCTAAGGATTTGGAAATTGAATTTAATAAGGAAAAATAATATGCTTTTGATTTAATGCTTACATGCTGGGTTTAAGTGGCTCAATATAATTTTCTTCGGCAACAATGGAATCAATTGGTTGGTCTTCTTCAACAGCAGGACTTTTCAGCAAAGCGTCTATCACTAAACACCGCTATCTTTTTTCCAAGCGATCACTTCGCTTGTTGTTTTGGTCGATATTCTCCTTATTTGAAGAAATGGCGCAAGCAAGATTTTCTGTGGGAATGACGTCGGGTTTAAGTTTTTTGCAACTTTTTGGTGAATATTTAAGAAGTTCGTGTTGCAAGTTACGAATATAATTGTCCCGAGTGAAATGCTTTGAGCAAATATAGGCTGTGTGCAAATTTATTTTTTCTTTCCTGGCACATTTACTCTGCCAAACTTTTGCCATTGCCAAATCTTTCGGAAAGCGAAATAGTTTCACAGGCACATTATTAACTTTATTTGTATATTGTTTACTTTTCTTATTATTATTGGTATCACATCCAAAAACTGAACAAACTGCCATACTTATTTATTTAACAAAATTTATTTATTTTCAAATACAACACACGCGGTATAAGATATAACTGATATAAATCGAAAATGAAGGAAAAAAGCGTAGCTGTCAAACGACAATAATTCAGATGACGTACATGCGCAGAAGATACACAAAATATCACGCGGGAGTATATTACCTTTTTATTCTGTATATCTTGGCTTGGATCTACGGCCAATTACATTCGGGCATATGTAACAACGTTTCTTCTTTCATTGATCTTCCAAAGTCAATAGTAAGCCACACACTAAGAGTTTTTTCGTTCGAAAAAACTGTCGGTTGGCGTGTCAGAAAAACTGCCACTTTGCGTGGCGTTTTGGAAAAAGCTCTTTGCCCACACATTACAAATGTTAATATGTTGAATTGCGTGGCAGTTAAGAACTTTTGGAAAACAACAAGAAAATGTATACATTTGGCTCGGCGTGTGGAGTGTCTGTTTTTTCAACATTCCACATCACACTCTAACGGAAACTCAGCAGTATAACGAAATTGAATTAAATTTCATAATATTTCTGTGCTTTTAAAATGACGGAGAATTTAGTAGTTTGTGCAATGATGTTGCTAGCTAGTAAAAAAATGCAGAAAAAAGTTAAAACTAAAAGGCTTTGGCAAAAAAAATGGCTGGCTAACAGAAATGAATTTAGTGACATGAAATTACTAAAGGAGTTGAAAACAAATAGTCCGACTGATTTATATAACTATTTAAGAATGGATGCACATGACTTTGGAAATCTACTGGAAGAAATAACACCGTATATTCAAAAAGATGATACTAACATGAAAAAGAGTATCCCTCCAGAAGAACGTCTTGTAGCAACGTTAAGGTTTTTGGCTACAGGTCGTTCTTACGAGTGCCTAAAATTCTCAGCAGAAATATCACCTCAAGCTCTGGGTCAAATTATACCTGAAGTCTGTGTATCGATTTATAAAGTGCTTCGAAAGAAATATATGAAGGTATGTATATGTAAGTTTAAAGCTAACTTTAGATACGGTTCATTTATTTAAAATAATTTATTTCATTTAATTCTTGTGAACAAATTATTGCATAAATATGTTTGATGCATCTTCAGTGTAAAAATCCTGTGGTGTTGATGGTGTTGGGGTTACACAAATTATTTGCGAACCTGATGGCGTTTCTGTTATTGAAGAATTCTCTGATAATTTATTTAATGCTGCTTTTTGAAGAGCTTGCATTATTAAACCTTCTGCAAATATTTTTTGGTGCTCACTCTGAAGACATTTCATTTTTGATGCCACATATTGCCCCAAGATATCATATTGATCTTTTTCGGTTCTGCTTCCGCGTAGTACTTCGGTGCAAGTTCTGAGAAAGTCAGTTTGCTCCTTTCTTTCTATATTTCTTTTAAGTTTTTTATTTGCTGAAGGAGTACTCGATATAGATGATAAAAGATCCGTGCTTTTAGACGCCGTTGTTGGAATTATCTGTAGCATAATACAAAAATATTTTTATTTTTAGTTTCCAGCATCCACACAAGAATGGACTGAAATAGCAAAACAGTTTGAGAAGAAATGGCAAATGCCAAATTGCGGAGGTGCAATGGATGGAAAACATATTAGAATTACTGCACCTCCAAAAAGTGTAGCATTGTACTATAATTACAAAAATTTTTATAGCATTATATTAATGGCCCTCGTAAATGCTAATCATGAATTCATATACATTGATGTTGGTAAAAATGGGAGAATTTCAGATGGTGGAGTTTTTGAATATACTACTCTATATGAGAAGATTACGAATGGGACCATTAATTTTCCTACAAATGAGGAAACCTTGGAAATATTAAATTTTGTGTTAATTGGTGATGAAGCTTTTTCATTACATTCAAATATGTTAAAACCATTTTCGAAAGCAAATTTAAATTATGAAAGAAGAATATTTAATTATCGTTTATCGAGGGCTCGCAATGTAGTTGAAAATACATTTGGACTAATTTCAACTAAATTTAGAATATTGCATACATCAATCAATGTTAAAATTGAGAATACTAAACACATAATTTGTGCTATTTGTGTATTACATAATTACTTGATGCAGTCGAAAAGTAAATATGTGTCAAAAAAAAACATTTGATTCAGAAAATCCTATTACACATGAAGTGCATCAAAATGGGGCATGGAAAACTGTTGACCCTTATTCGTTTACATCATTACAGACTACTTCTAGAGCTGGATCTGGGTCCAATTTCGATTGTGTTACCAGCAGGGAAAAATACTCAGAGTACTTTAATAATAATGGCAAAGTTCCATGGCAGGACAATATGTTAAAATATGGAAAAAGTTAATTAAACTAATATTATATTTTTAATAAACATGAAATTTTAATTTAACTTACTTGAGTATTTGAATTTGAATTTTCTTCTTCAATATAGGTGTCCTTGTCAGCAGATTTAATTTCATCTAACAGAAATGATATATCTTCATCGATGCTGTCCACACTGCTCGTTGGGAGTTCATGTTCTAAAGTGAACAGCAGTAAATCATAGTACCATAAACTTGGTACGTAGATTTCATCTGTAGACTTCTCACTTCTTTTGGAAGATTCCACTTTTTTCAACTCCTTTCGGAATGCTCCCCTTAAGGATTGTATTTTCTTCAAAACACTGTTTTTATCGGCCAGAGTATAATACGATTTATATAACGTTAAAAGTTCTTCGTAGCCTTTATTCTTAAGATTACGATTTTTATAATCTTGTGACTTTATTTTCCATAAAGCCGGATGCTTTTTATAAATTTCCAAGAAATTTATAATAAATTCTTTAGAATTTTTTATTTGTTCACCCATTTTTATTAAAGTCAAAAGCACTCCAAATGACACTCCAAAGGCCACTTTTTTAATTTGCCATGTGTGTGAGATCAAAGGAAAAACTGCGAAATGGAATGTCAAGTGGAATGTAGGAAAATCTGGCGTGTGATGTTGACCACACACGATGGCGAAAACCGACAGATTGCGTGGCGCGTCAATTGGCGCGTGGAAAAAAGTGTTAGTGTATGGCTTACTATGTCGTTTCTCCGCAGTTTTCTTTGTTAGTGTTTTGTAATACTTCATTTATAACTGAGCAGCACTAATACCTTTTTTGCTTCTTAATAAGATCTGAGGCCTTACTAAATCGTATGCGATTTCTCTAATAAACGCTTTTCTTTTAGAATCACTCTTTATCTCATTGTAAAAATTTGTCCAAATTACAAGCGCAACTAAGCCGCTAACATCAATCAAATTCTGAAAAAATGCAGAAGGCCACCTATTAGTTTTTCATCTGACAGTAAAAGCATGACATAATTCGTCCATTGTATCTACTCCTCCTTTTGTAGCGTTATAAAACAAAATTTGAACAGGTTTTCTTTTCTTTTCAGTATCAACATTCATTTTGTGATGTTTCGTAGATAACAATAAGACGCACATATTTTTTTGTGGTACGTACGACATTATTGACATTGTGTTTCTAAATCCGAAACTTGTGCTTTCAACTTCTCTAGATGGATGTGGCAAATATGATTGAGGTATACATGTCTTATTTTTGCAAAGTGTTCCAACAGTAGTTAAGCCCTTAGACAACAAATAGTTGGCTAGTTCGTAGTTTGTGAAATAGTTATCGAATATTATGTTTCGATTTGAACGATGAAACGGTATGCATACATTATATTATCCTCTTTGCCCAAATATGGCATTCCTTTCAAAGTATAAGCCGTTTCATTTTCAACAATCCACCAAATTTTTATTCCATATTTATCTGGTTTACTGGGTATGTATTGCTTGAAACTTACTCGTCCACGGAAAGGAACCAACTGGTCATCAATTATTAAGTTTTGGCCTGGAATATAATATTTTGAGAAATTTTTATTTCTGATTTCCAAAACATCCCTAATTGGAGCCAATTTATCATTGGATCTGCGCACTGACCGAGTCTCCTTGTCATCAAATCAGTGAAATCTTAAAATTAACTTGAAACGCCGTATACCCATAGTAGCGCGAAATATAGGGCTTCCAAAAAGAGAATCCCAAAAATCTTCATAATTCACATTTCCTTGCTTATTACCACCTGCGATAAGTAGGTGTCTAATGAATTCGTCGATTTCTATTGGGGTAGTATTTTTCCATTTACCACCAATTTTTCTTGTAGCTTCAATATTTGTATGTTTCACAATTATTTCAAATTACTTCGTCGTTGAAAATAACGAAAAACAATCAACAGGTCTGTCGATTTTATAACCAGCAAGGAGCTTCACTTTTTTGCGTGAGTTTTTGAATGGAGCTGGCCGTCTGTGATTTAGTGTTGATCTCGATTCCCATTGAGTCTCATCCTTTCCCATAAAATTTCACTTTCATTTTGTTCTCCATTCATCGATTCATCTTCGTAATATAACGTGTCATCTTCCTCGGAATCTGTTTCCGTATAGTTAGATTCGCTATCTTATCTGATACCGAATCCACATCAGAATTTTCTTCTGCAATAGTTTCTTCATTTTCTAAATCTGATTCTACTTCAATTGCACGACGAATTTGTTCCTCATGCAAACCTGTATCCATATTTGTAGCACCACTTTCTTCTGTAAGAGTATCTTCATTTGCTTCATTTGTTTATACTTCAAATGCACGACGAATATCTCAATCATTTAAACCTCTATTTATAATTTATCTTGATCCCATTTTGCTATTTTATAATAATTATTTTAGGATTAAATTAATATTTAATCGTTATATTTATTACTTACTTTTATGTTTTCATAAAAAACTTTGCCGTAATTCAAGTATGCTTTTTCAATATAACTACTTAGATTTAGATACAACAAAACCACGGTACTCGACAAATTACTCACATAAAATGAGAAATTCAAAGCTACTTTACAAGTTTTTCGCATTATTTGGGAATACCATTTTTAGATTTTTACATAAAATGACAAATTAAAACTCACTTCACCTTTTTTTCGCATTATCGGAGAATACCCTATTTAAATTTTACTAGTGAAATTTAATTGTTTCTATATAATTTTATTTGATGAGTCTTTCGGACTCTTCTGTCCGTTTATGTTATTTTTTTTTTATTTTCGAAAATACGTTATTAAGAAAATTCATGATTCGTTAAAAAAATTTGCAAAAAAAATAAATTTGAATTAGTATTTTAATTTTGGTTTTACGTATGGTTAAAAAAAAGAGTCCAAAAGACTCTTCTGTCCGATTAAAGGTTAATGAAAATCAAATTTTAATTTAATTTTAAGTGAGGACTTACCCTCTCTTAAATAAATTTAATTTCGATATCAGCTGATTGAAGTGTCATGCAGTCAATTGTCATATTTTTAATAGCGCTGTTAAAAGTTTGAAGAAGCAAGAATTTAACTGTCTAGATATATTACGTTATCAGTGAATAGAATGACGGTTTTTAGTTTTAAGTGCATTAAAAATTAAATGTAACTTAATTTAATGATAATTACTGCTATGGAAGAAGTAAGACCATCCACATCGAGAGAAGATAATGAATCTTCAGATGAAGAGTTTATGGTGTTATTAGAGGAATCGCAGTATATATACCAGTGTCGCCAAAGAATAGAATAATTAGAAAAAGCCAAACATGTTCCTAAAATTTAATAAAGGATCCACCTCCAGTTTTAAACATTTCAACTTTATCTTTCGCTATATCTTTCTTCAGAGATTTTTTTAAATTTTGGTATGTAGTCCGTAGTTGCTTGTCGGACCATTTATAGAAGGAATTAGTATTGAATTAGTCAGCAATACTATTCCAGATTTTGTTTTTTTTCCACAATTGTCACCACATCACTTTTTTGCATTCCAGTATGGCCTTGTATTTGATGGCCAGTTCCTTTAATCTGATTTGTTCTTCACCCTTCATATTCGGTGCTTTTATATTTGTCGTAATTATAAAATTATTATAAATTGTCTCGAGCTATATTAACTAAATTGCACATCAAACAGTCTCAACACTTCTATTACAAACAATTTTTTTTTCCAAAAGGCACTCCAGCAAAGAATTAAAAATACATAAAAACTTCTTTTAACTTTTTAAATAATTTTTAAATTACATGAACTGTCACGAGAACTGTCATTTGCCAAATTCGGAAATCTTGCAGCTGAAAGTCCGAAATGTCCGAAATTGTTTATTTGATTAAAGTTGGTGAATAGCTACAAGAATTTAATTGTGGTCCCTCAATAATAATTAAATTAAAATTAAATTTTTTATAAATGGTTTGGTGAATACGGCCCTTAAAATTTAATTCAATCAAAAGCAAAAAAGTACGTAAGTATAATCATAATTATAGTTAAAGTTAGCATAATTAAGCAAATATAGAGAAAAGTTAAGAAAAAAAGAAATTATTTAGAAAGGAATTAAATTGCATTCACACACGTAGCAGGAGTGCTGGAAACCACACCCGAAAAACCATAATATCAACCATCAATTGGTAAATACTAAAAAAAAAACAATCTGTAGAAAACTCTCGCATCGCTCGTCCTCTGAATAACAGCTGGAATTTAATTCCAAATGCATACAACTTGAACAAAGTAGGAGTTTTCATAGACGGAATATGTATGACGCGGATAGAGATGTTCACGTTCCTGGAAGAATGCATGAAGGTCAGTTCGTCTGTAAATTAACTTGTATAAAAATGCAATTTATATAGGAATGAGCATGGCATTTAAGGAACAGCCAGACAAAGTAAATCGAACTAGTGAGGTGTGGTCATAACGTCTTATCCCAAATATAGATTTCGTGCAGTCATTAGAAGCATGATTTCACCTGAAAAGCAAGGGAAAGCACCCAGTTCCCAATAGTTCGAGTTATTAGAGGAATATATTTGTCGAACAGATAATTAATTGTTTCACGAAAAACATCAACTTTGTCATCCACTAAAACAAGCCGGTATACATTGTCCCATGATAGCCATGCACACATTCACTGAGTAAAGATTTGTTGTCAAAATTGTTAAAATCTCTAAATGATATTACCTTCTTAACAGTATCTGGACTGACAGGAAAATCATATTTTAAAAATAGTATGTCATGATCAAGTATGGATGTAGATTCGAGTTGATTGTGGAAAAGTACTTTTTCAAGGTCAAAAACGAGGAATAGGTCCAGTAAGGACGAATTAGCGGTTTTATGATAGGTAGAGAGACAATGCACAATGTTTAAGTACAATGTTTGCATAAATTGTGTGAATTCCACTGTTATAGTAGTATAGCGAAAAAGAAAGTTCACGTTGAAGTCATCACCTAATATTACCTTAGTGTAGTTACGTGTTAAACGAATGATATTGTCGGCAAATCTGGAAAAATTATCATTACTGAAATAGACAGACGGGCAGTAATTAGCGCACTGAAGACATTTTTCATATCCATTGCTCACCTCTAGGGCCAAAGGCTCCATAACAGTAGCAAAAGATCAATAGAAAACTTTTATCTTCAAGTCCTCTCTCACATAAGCCCACTCACATGATCATCGGGTCTTGATGATAATATCACCCAAATTATTAGCGACATCCCTGTCAACCCTCTAAAAGAGGCCGAATACGATAAGTTGAAGGATCCATCGCTTCTATTGAGAGAAATGCGAAAATTAAATAATAATAAATTGCCTGAGGAGGTACTAAGATCACTCCGGCTTCAGCGATTGCCTACTCATATGCAGGCTATTCTCGCTTGCAACAAAGAAGACCTGGATTCGTTGGCATCATGCGCCGACACAATCGTTGAAGTTAATGCTAGTCCGCATGCGTAAACCGTCTCGACGACTGCTAAATTAGTCGCAGACTCATTAATTTTACACAAAAATCCACATCCACATCCATTTTAACTTTTCTTTTAACTATTCCCTAGACCTTGATGATACTAAAGTTGTCATTCCATTTGCAACGCATAGAAATAATGATGATAGAGAAAAATGGATTGGACACTCACTCAAAATATTAAAACATATTTTAATTTTTGCATGCCTATCTGTCAGTCTGTTCTCACTCGAGAGCGCGCTGACTTAGAACACTGATTTTGTACACGGCGTGTAAAAAAAGGTTCGAAATTGTGCGAAGTTAGGTCACTCCTTCGTAAGGTTGGCATAGTACGTTTGAACACTGCCTGAGAGCGCGTCAACGTAGAAAGCTGAAATTATGCATACGAACTTTTTATCAACATAGTAAATGCAATTTTAAAAATGGACTAAATCGGACAACCCGTTCATGTTACTGCCATTCAAAATTTGAGCTTTTGTACGTATACTGTGATGAAAACGATTAGTCCTAGATGTTTTTCTTCTACTGAAGTGCATTTTGGAATGGACCATAACATGTTTTGGAGCATTCTGAAAGAAAAGGTTTTTATATTAGCAGTTTTGTATACATTTGATCGACTTCCTCAATACTGCAGATTTGAAAAAATATGAATCACTCGACGTAAACATAATTTCAAATGTTGTGATCCATTCCGGAGTGGACCACCCAGCCATATAAATTTTATATACCTTTTTGGTACTGCATGCGACATCTAGAAAATCGTAGAATTTTTTAACGAAAAGGGGAATTGTAGGCGTATGCAATCTACTAAGAACATGTTGTTACACGGCGCAGTTCAAGTCTACAACAATTTGATAAGTTTTACTAGATGTTTTGCGTAATACATATAACTGCGAATACTCGATGGACTGCAATTGAAAATACTGTTTTATTTCTGGAATATAAGAACATTGAAATTGATCACAAAAAATTGATAGATGACTGGTTGAATTTAAAAATTTTCAGTCAAAATCTAAGCGACCAAGACAGACTTTAAAGGCAAATCAACTTTGGCTTAATTTATTAAAAAACATCAAATGCTTATTTGTGCACTGAGTTATTCAAGATTGCATAGTATTTTTTAGGATACTAGCTCATAATACAAACGTAGAGAGAATGTTTTCACTAATTTCTCAACAGCGGGCGAAAAAAGGAAACTCACTGAAACACAAACAGTTTCGTCACTCATCAAACCAAAATATACTTGCAAAGATTTTAATTGTGTTGATTTTTATTAATTCTTCCTTCTTCAAAATAGCTTCCTTGCTATTTTGAAGGCTATACGGAATGTATTAAGTTATTTTTAGTTACTTTAGTTAATATTATATAATTTATGTTTTCTTTCTACAAAACTGAAATTGTATTTTTAACTTTAAGAAGATTTATTTTTGTTCCTAAATGGAAGAGTGATTTATTTTATTTGGTTGGCATCGATGTGTTTTACTATTTTACAGTTTCTTGTAAACTGACTAATTTTATAGTAAATAAATAAAAAAGACACGGTATAACAATTTGAATCCATTTCATTAGTAAGTAAAATAAGGATCATTATCTTCGAATGATGTCCGGGTTTTATGCTAACAAATCCGGGGCTTTCGAACTCGTTGTCCTAGTTTCAAAATTTCAGAGATGGAAAAATTTTTTAAAAGAAATTTGCATTCACTTTCCTAAGGCTCTATAATTGCGGGACAACTTTTATAAAACAAGAACAACAAAGTTAACAATACGTTACAATCGAATAAGTTTCTTCCGGCTCCTTGACAAAAAAGAATTGATGAGCCTTCTCCACATATAAAGAATCGCTTAGGTACCTGCGTTTATACTTACAAACTATTTCAAGCGAGGTCCTTTTTATTTAGTTGGATTTGATAAAACAAATACAAATTCATACAATGGAAAACTAACCTAAGTATTAATTCGTAATCAAGAATGAAAATTAATTATGCATAATTCACTTTACAAAATTGAAGAGCTTTATTCTTTTTTCCTATACCATCTTATAAGAAATTATGAACATAATTCTTGACTTTATCATCCCCTACATACCTATATTACGAAATTTTTCGCACTGGTAAAAGAAAGCCATCAAAAAAGCACAATCAAATTAATGTCGCTTATGATTAAGCTCATCTGCAAGATGCTATCGATGGGGTCGATTTTCTCCTTTCGTTAGCGCTTAATGGCAAGAAATCAGTCTTGTCAAAAGCACTCCTATTTCCTTAAAGGTGGATCTTAATGATCCCTTAATATAATCGGATTTTCACGAATCCAAAGAAACTTTGGATATTATCCTTGGGCAATGTATCCAAATGGCAAAAAGTTTTCCCCTTAGTATACAAAGGTGCTTTATTCGTTCCCTTCTAATAAAAACTGGCATCAAGTGACTTTCAGTATTTCTAGTTGATTATATTGAATAAAATTAACTACAAACTCTCAAAAGTTTTCATCGTAAATAATCTTAGTTAATCATTTTTTATTGTTTAAATCCAACATTATACGCCACGCTCAGTTATTAAATATATTTTCAAGAAGTCTGTAGAAACTGTAAAGCCAACGATTCTCAGCTGTGAGAATGATGAAAATTTAATTTTCAAATTATAATTCAGACCGTAGATACTAGCAAAAGTAAACTGAGAAACTGAGTAAAGCGAAGAGTTTGTTAATGGTTCCCCATTCATCTTAAAATATAACGCGAAATATGTCATTTCATTCCATCGTAAATCCTCATAAATTATTATGACGTAACCCCTAATTTTGTTCATCTGGACGTCAAAAATATTTCGAAATATGCTCAGTATCTACCTGGTAGCTTTTTACCTCTTTGTGGTGTTATGCTGAGCACTTAACTCATTAATCCTAAAAGGTGGATTAACAGTAAGTAACTTAAACTTATTATACGCCAAGTTTAAAAGAGGTATTTCATTTAATTTATTATCATTTATTAGGAGCTACTTACATTCAATTAACTACAGTTATGTTAAATCAAACAATTCGCAATTATCAATTAAATTCAACCCAAAAAAAATTTGTAATAGTTATTTTATATCACATCGCGCTGTAGTTCGAGTAGAACAAGCTAGAAGGACCAAAGTCAGTCTTGCATTTGTAGGATATAATAAATAAAATTAACAAAGAACTAACCCCAGGTAACAATTGTAACAATTTTTTTGCATAAAAATTGGTTAGTAATTAGTCATGATTAGTCATTAGGCATGCAAATTATTTGTAATTTAGAGACATTTGTAATCCATCTGCAGTGCATTTAGTGGTATCTATATACGGCTTTTTAGTAATGGATTCACAATTTGAGCATAAGTAGTATTTTATTTAATATTGAAGTGGAAAAAAATTTATTCAATTATGTACAAAAAAAGTATGGAAAAATTTATCTCTAATAAAACATAATTTCTTCCCGACTTTATAATTTGGAACGATTAAAAACTAAATGTCCCCAGATGTCCCGGAGCTAATTTAATCTTAACCTTTCAAATGATTTCAATTTTTGGTGCGACAATGATGCGCAACTGATTTTTTCTTCATTCTTTTACGATTATACTATTTCAAAAAAAGCATTTATTTGAAAAATGAGTGAATCAATCAAAGTCAGTTTCAGTTCATTTTCATCTAGGATTGATCTATCTCATACAACTGCGGCTTCAATGTGAGACAATAAAATAATAATTTCCAGATTTTCTGTGAAATTGGCTGAAATTGTCCTTCTTCTGAAAGAAGTCGGGAGCGTTGTCTCTGTAAATATTCTGATTGATACATGCAAACTGCAGGCATCAACATCGAAAGGACTAAATATTACAGGCAGACCAAAGAAAAATTTTCAAAACTCCTCAGTGAAAACAATGATCTCAGAAAATCTCGAAGTGCTATTGAATAAACAACCGCTGCTGAAACCCTTATACGGTTGTCAGGGAATAGAGACTCAGCTAAAGTAATTACAGAAGTCAGTGAAAATCCTGAGAGAGGCAGTATAATAAAGAAAATGCAGTGTACGGATAATGGTAGTCGATGCCTGACAAGTGACGAAGCTTTGGCTTAATATTTTTTTTTTTTATATTATTAAGTCAAGCTCAGGGGATACCCTATGATGCAAAGCACAGCACGGCAGGAAGGAGATAGGGAAAGGATTAGGGGATATGAGGAGAGTGGCGGAGGTGCCGCCCTTAAACTTCCGCAGATTGTATGCCGGGGGAAAAACAGAAGATGGTAAGCTGTTCCACATTCGCACTGTTCGGGATAAAAAAGCATCACGGAGTTTTACTGTACGGCCGAAAGTAATTTGAAGGGTTAAAGGATGTGCGCGGTTTGTAGCGCGAGTGTTGCGTGCAGGAATCATTCTACAAGGTATTAGACTAGGTATTTCATTAGAACATTGACCATGCATATAACAATAAAGGAGCGAAAGGCATCAACATTGCGGCGGTGCTCGAGTGAGTCGATATGACAAGTTATTGTCAAATCGCCAATGAGCTTGAAGGCTCTCTTTTGGACAATATGAAGCTAAGGCTGTGCGACCAGCCCAGGCCCATATATGGGAGTTGTATTCCATTCTAGGTCTAATATAGGACTTTTAGAGGAGCGCTAGATTTGATGGGCTGAAATATTTCTTACACCTTTTCAGAAATCCAAAACATTTCGATGCTTCTTTGGCAATAGAGAAGATGTGATCTGTCCAGTTAAGCTTACTGGAAATATTAATGCCAAGAATGTTTAGTGACGGTGAATCAGAAATTAATGCTCCATCAAAAGAAACGGGTGTGGTTAAGTTATGATCTTGTTTTAATGAGATGAGACAGCTTTGCGTCTTAGATGCATTGAATTCGATGCCATTCGCTTTGCCCCAAGCGAGGATATTGTTAAGATCGTTATTCAATGATCTAATCATGCAAACTCTTTTAACACATGCGGCATACCCCCTGGAGTCCGCAAGAGTGTCAAAGGAGTAAGCGAATTCAAGAGTTCTGTCATCTGCGAAACTATGGATGGGATTGAAATTAAGCGGAAGCAGATCATTAATGAAAATTAAAAAGAGAGTTGGAGAGATAACAGAGCCTTAAGGCACACCGGAATTTATGGGATGCGGTTCAGATGTAACGCCATCTAATACAACACGTATTTGGCGACTATATAGGAAACTTTAAATCCATAAGAGAAGAGGAGGAGAGAGACCAAGTGCTTTAAGTTTTGCTAAAAGAGCTGGATGCCAGACTCTATCAAAGGCCTTTGAAATATCTAGGGCAACGATTTTATACTCACCAAAATTGTGGAGACTACGGTTCCAACGTTCCGTAAGAAAGGTCAGCAAGTCTCCAGATGAGCGTCCAGCTCGAAAGCCATATTAGTGATCGTTGATGAGGTGATTAGTTTCTAGATACTTCATTAATTTAGAGTTAATGGTAGATTCAAAAACCTTTGAAGGAATCGAAGTGATCGCAATTGGTAGATAATTTCAGGGATCGCTACCCTCTCCTTTCTTGGGAATAGGCTGAACGTGAGCTAGTTTCCAAACAGTTGGAAATTTTCTTGTCGAATAAGACAAGTAGAATAGTTTCATAGCTTTCAATTAACAGGGGCCAAAAACCATCAGAACCTGCGGCTTTGGAGACGTTGATCCCCTTGAGAACCCTGAACACATCCCTCGTACGAACGTTTATTGGCTCTTGTACACATTCACACGGGCGATGTAAAACAGGTGTTTGTGAAGTGGGTGGAAGACAAGAATTTGAAGCGAATCTAGCAGCTAAAATATTAACTTTATCCAGGGAGTCAACAATCACTTCACCATTATTAAGTAGTGAAGGTATAGAGGAACTGGTGAAGTTGTTCCTGATGGTTTTAACCAGGGACCAGATTCTTTGCTACCTTTGCGGCCTGCCAAGATTCTTTGTCTTATATTCTTGTCAAAAAGAAATTTTTCTCTCTGGATAATAGACTTGCAGGTGTTCTGTGCAGTCTTGTAGGCTTGTTTCATTTCCGGACATGGATGCAATTAATAGGCGCGAAAATCAGGCTCTTTCGCTTTTATAGCTTGTTTGCACTTATCGTTAAACCAGGAGCGATCGTGCTGCTGTTGCAGCAGATCTGTAAGAATACGGAATGTATTCATGCATGCCAAGATTTAGTATGTTACTAAATTCTAATGTGCATTCATCAACATCCCTCGAAGCAAAACAGACCGACCAACCAATTTCTCTAAGAAAGTTATTGAGATTTTCCCAATCAGCATTCTTATAGTGCCAAAGAAGCCTACTTGTAGGTGGAAAAGTTGGGCGGCACAGGTTTGAGGTGGTAAATTCAGCCATGATTAAGCAATGGTCTGAATTTCCGAGAGGGGAACCGACTCAGATGGAATATTTGTCCGGATGAGATGTTAGAAACAAGTCGAGTAAAGTAGCTTTATCTCCAAGTGTATCAGGAATTCGCGTTGGTGCATCCACAAGCTGTTGTAAATTAAATGAATCACAGAAGAGTTCAACGAAACGGCCCACAGGACTTGTGGTAGAAGAATGTCTGAGCCACGGTATATTATGAACATTAAAATCGCCTGCCAGGACGATTTCGGAAGAGGGGGAAACACAAAGCAAATGATCAATATTGTTGGAGATATTGTCAAATACGGATACCGTGTCGTCATCAGATATATTTGGGCTGCGATAAAAGAAACAGAAGTAAATGATGTGCTCGTGAAGTTTGAACCTATAATCCAGATGTAATTAAACTCTGGATTGGCAGAAGGAAAATCTTGAAGAATAGTAAAGGCAACATCATTCCGAATATATACTGCGATCCCTCTGTGCTGAGAAAAAAGAGGCACGAAGCTGTAACCAGGGACGTGATACTGATTAATATCAGCATCAGAAACGACCTTGGTTTCACTTAGCGCAAGAATTGCCGGAATTTTTGAGTTAGGGTGTATATACCCAGCAATAAGAGCATTACCTTGCTACTTAAAGAAGAAGAAGATTACATATCGTGAAAATGTCATTTTTGTTGATGTGAAGTGCAGTGCAAAGTTCAAAACTTTATAGTTAAATATCTCGAAAAGTATAAGTTTGCGCGGAAAATTAATTTTACATTCGTGATTTGTGAGTAAATAAGAACAAATGAGCAAAGTTTGAAAAAAATCGGAGGTCGCCCCGGATCTCGTTTTTAACCAAAAAAAATCGAGGAGATTTCGAGCCACAAGCGGTTCATCTATTTCGAATTCTCGGAAATTAGCCATGATACTAAAACTTCCTTTAAGTTGAAAAAAAAAAAATCGAAGAAATTTCGAGCTACGAGCGTTTGCTCTATTTCGAATTCATTTCGCTGCGGCAGAGTTTCGTCCAATTTTTTGCAGGTAAAACTCTCAATGTTACTACCTATACATAGTAACACTTTAGACAGTATGCTCACATAATGTTGGCGTTGGCGTTGGCCCATTTCCGTAATATAGATAACTTCGGAACGTCGTTGTTTCATAACATGCGTTTCTTTATTGGCCCACTGCAAGACAGGAAAACGTAACCACGACCATTGTGCGTAAATGAGTATTAGTTGGGATTCGATCTGTAAATTTGACGGAATCCTATGGCTCTCGAACACGATGCACTATAAAGCAGGATTTACATTATGATGACATGCAATTTTTACAGAAATTGTGAGGGAGATAATACATCGTATACAGTAATTTATTTATGAGTGACGAGAGAAGCAAACGCGTCCTGAATTTTTTCCGGACGTCGATTTGTCACTGTGTGCGTGTCCGGAACCATAAAAAGACCTCAAGCATTAGGGAGTTTTTATAGTTGCTGAAACTAAAACATTGTTATTGGCAACCCTAATTTGTCATTTTCGACTACTCGTGCTGCCATATTGCTGTTGTTACTATAATTTTATGGCATATACATATCTGTCAAGTCAAAGTATTTGTTGAAATAAATAAAAGTAAGTTTTGAGTTTGTAATCCAATATTGCGAAATTGAAAGTTATTAAATATTTCTTTATAGAAATTATTGAAGTTATTTCTGAGGTAGTTTTCTGTCCACAAGCAGAGAGTAGTGTGTTCACAGATTCACTGCAGTGGTGCTTTTCCTTTATAATTTGCTAGAATTATTCCGCCTTTGAGATAATCCGTCATGTGAACACGAACCGGACTAGAATTATCTTCACCGGCGTTAGTTCGGTAGTGGAGTGGGATTATTTTCACCTGAGCCTTGAGTGGATGAAGTGGATTGACGTTTACATATTAGCAAATTAGTTACTGAGCTTTTTGTTTACTATATGAAATAATTATTAAATAAAAATTTCGTTATCGTACAAAATGATGATTGTAGAACTGAATTACAGTAGCACCTGATATTTTGCGACAATTTTTTTCCATATAATCTCATTCTTTGCTTCGAACTCCTGCGTGCATTCATGCAATATTTTAGAAATTGTAAAATTATACTTCTTTTCATGATCCGTCTTTGAATATCTACGAAAAAACGATTAAAACTTGACAATTTCCAATTAGACAGTTTGAGAGTTTTGCCATAAAATGTAGAGGGGATTGTACGTGTGAGGTATTGCGATGTTGCTTGCGCAGCATTTAAATTTCAATAAACTATCTCCCTCACAATATCTGTAAAAATTGAACGTCATCATAATGTAAATCCTGCTTAACACTGGAACCGTTTGACAAGCAAACAAACTGGAGGCCATTATATACGTATTACAATAAAACAATGATATTGTGGATGTGATAGAACAGAAGGCTATCAGATATACTTATAAGTACGCAACGGTAGCCATAAGCTTTTTTTTTTTTGTAATATTTTCCACTTGGGATAAGATTGGCTGGGTACGTAAGTCATTCACAGTGCGTTCGGAAGTCCACGACGGACGCTTGCTGTTTGTTCTTACAGTCTCTTGTGGATCACCTTGACCAAAAAAGCACTGATGAGATTATAATTAATGCACAGGACATGAAACAGTTCAGACCTCGATTTGGTATTGAAGCCTATTTTTGAGGCTCAGTACAGACGTATATAGCAGCATCGAAATTAATAGTAGGGGAGACTGGGTACGGTTGTAACATTTTGATTTCACATGCTCTAGGATATAATAAATATATTATGCACTATTTTTTCATTTATTTATTTACTAACAACATATGAAATTTAAAGTCCATCAGCACACTTGACAATTTGTATTAAGGCAATATATTCAAGGTCAGCACATCGATATTTTTTGCAGGGATTCAGTATGCATGTGATTTATCTCATTGAGGCGTACGTTGTCAAGTACTTTAAAAGAAATTGTCCAGAAACTATTTGAAATAGATGGTTGGACGGCTCTAGTTGGCTCGTCGTTATGTTTGAAGTTAATATATATACATAGACTCGAAAAACTGTTCACGTATTTTCTCCAAATGTCATATAAGGTATTATTTTAAATAAAAAGAAGGGAATTCACTTTTTGATTTTGAATATATTTTACGGGAGTAATAAGAATTCATAAATTCGAATATACAAGAACACAATTATATATTTCAAGAAAAAAAATAATATAAACTGAAATCTAACAAATTTACAGTTTATCGACTAGTAGGTACATTTCAATGTTTAGTATTATAAAAGATTATTTTAAAATGTGGTGTTTCCTCCTTTGGCTTTAATAACTGCTTGTATTCGTTTATGCATACTGGCCGTTAATTTAGCCAAAGTTTCGGAGCTGATTTCCTCCCATGCCTTTTGAACATTCACCCAGAGCTCATGAACGGTTTTTGGGACTTCCTTTTGCGTAATTAGTATTTTTTTAATTATAGCCCAAAGATTATCGATTGGATTGAGATCAGGTGACTGAGTAGGCCATTTCATCGTTTTTATAGCATTGTTTTCTAGCCATACTTTCGTAACACGAGCCGTATGCTTCGGCTCATTATCTTGCACCTGTCTCACATCAAAACTTCTCAAAACTGGGCAACAACGAGTCTTCAAGTATGCGTACATAATCATTGGCATACATAATTCCTTGAATACGACCCAATTTTTCGCCACAGACACAAGTAGTGAACCTCCTCCGAACTTCAAGGTCTTAAGTATATATTTTTTTTCTGTTGGTCCAATTCTTTTATCGTACCAGCTCCAAATGCGTCCGTCAGAGCCTAATCGATTATTTTTTGCCTCATCGGACCATATAACTAATTTCCATTGCTCAGCAGTCCAATTTTTGTGAAGTTTTGCAAACTCTAATCTCGCTTTTCTATTTTTCTCCGATAATTGAGGCTTTTTTATCTTGGTTCTGGCCTTTAAATTTGCATTTTTCAAGCAATTTCGAATGGTGTCATTGCACACATTGATATTTAATGCAACAGAAAGTTCTTTATTGGCATCCACAGCGTTCCTTGATGCTCCTGATACGATAAGATGCCGTGCCATTCTTTCTGTTTCAGCGCTTAATATTTTTGGTCGTCCACCTTTATTTTTATTTACCTCAGTAGCCATTTCTTTTCTAATTTTTGTGGTTACACCGATCGAAATTCCTTATTTTCTAGAGATACTTCTCACAGAGAGTCCGTTTTTTTATGTCCTCAGCAACACGTTGCGATCTTCACTTCAACAAGGGTTTTATCGTTTTATTTTTCCCATTCAAACGCCCAAGTGAATAATAACAAATTACAGCTAAAGCGCAGTTATTAGAAAAGAAAACAGTGTTTCGCTTGCTTATTATTTCCATTTTTTCGAGGAAATTATTTGAGAATGTAATTACGTGAACAGTTTTTCGAGTCACTGTATATATATTATATATGAGAAATATCACTGACATGTATATATTTTCATTGATTCTGTCACGAACGTTATACTGGCGCGCATGTGGAAACGATTGTCACGTTTTTTATTGCAAATTGGCAAATTGTTTGTGATTAATTAATCGCTGTATTATGAATGAATACACAGTTTCATTACCATGTGTTATCCACACATTCCAAATGCAACCCCATAAATTGATCATTATCCTAACAACTTCTTAACAAAAGAGAAGCAATTAAGTCAAGAATTCATATCGAAACATATAATGGAATCAAATTGCTTCTCTGCTAGGAACATATATACAGCAAATCGTCTTACACAAACGTACATACGTCTTGCCTCGTACATATTATTTTTACACCTTATAGGTACAAACGTACACGCCAAAGTAAATTGTTTAAAGTTATCAATGTTTTTTGGAGCGGAATATGTTCCTATTGAACCCAAATCATATAAATTGGGACAAGCGATGTAAACCAAAGAAAAATATTTTTGAAACTAATTTAGAGAATACCGCGACCCACGGTAAGATTTCTTGTATTCAAGTAAAGTAATAATCAATGTAAACTGTAAGTTTTTTTTTTTTTCAAAAGTAGATCAATCAAAAATTCCTCAAGAGGGCTAAATATTAAAATTAAACGTGAATTGGTAGTTTGATCCTAAGAACCCAGTTGTCCGATGTCCGATGATCTTCAAAATCCCTGCCATTTTCTTTATTCGTTAAAGGCGAATTTCTCGCATTAATTTTTATTTTGTTTCAACGATTTATTTATGGTATTAGAAGAGGATTTGCGATTGTATGGAAAGTGGATACGGCTCTATTCAATTACATCCTTTTTCATTTAGTAAAAATATAATCATTTCTTTATGTTTTGCAATTATACCAATAGTAATGTTTTAACCTTCGCTTTACCAATATCTATCCAGGTAGTTATTTCGATTTACTTTTCTTTATAACTCAGGATAATTTCATAAAATTTCAAAACGCCGCTTCATATTTGTTTTTAAATTTTGTCGTTTTATACACGGATTTGAAATTGTATCTATCCGGGTAGATACATACATTTTATATGGGAATTTTCGAATGCTGAAGTTTGTCGTTAGAATATTTGCAACGAAAACAGTAAAACATTTTAATACAACATTTATTTATTTTGCTTGATAATATAAAATATACAGAAATAGTAAAAAGTAGAACAAATAATTAAAACTAGTGAAAAATATCATCGTTGGGATGATGACTGTATTGAGGATGGACCTGCATGACAGCCTTCACATTTTGTTTGTGTCAAGCTGTGCAGTGCGCATACTGGTTTTTTACATTTGATGCATTCTTGGCAAGTAGTTCTGTTTTTTTTTTGCACTACTAGTAGCACATATAGCATCCACGCTTTTGTTGTATGCGTCCAGATGCATCTCGTTCTGGACAATCATCTGGAGTGAAATCTTCGTCTATTTGGCTTGATACAGTAACACTTAAAATACATTCCATTTCCGCTATATGTGGAATTTTGAAATAATTCTTTTTATTTTCGGCTCATCTTCTAATTTGGGGAATGCATAATTGTATAATTCACAGTGCCTCCAGAGTTATTTGATGAGCAGATTATGTAACCCGCAAGGACTGCGGTATCTAGAATATTATAAAATAGTGGTAGAGGCCAGTGTTTTGTCGGCCTCATCGTGGAATATTGAGCCAGTATTTTATCCATCGTGTCTACACCACCTTTGGTTTAGTTATAATAATAAATTATTTCCGGTTTTTGTTTTGGACCGCAAACAGCATTATCACGATGCATGGTCGACTCTAAGTTTTCTGGGGATATATGAACACAAAGCTACATTTTGACCAAATCCAAACTCAGTGGACTAACCTGGTCGGTTCTTCGCTGCTTTGAACGCATCTGGTAAATAGCGCAATTTTTTTAAAAGTGCCGACAATCGTCATTTGCCAAGTGACCAGTTCCATAGCCAGTGGTAGAAAGGTAAAGAGGTTATCCATCATCACGTTTTACCCAGTCCTTTTATAAGGAGCCACCAACTCTGATATTTCCTGAATATAACAATTCCTTAATATATAGCATCTAAACCACGAAATGTACTTATGTATACTTTGCAGAATACACCTACCAGAGAAGTACATTACCTTTATTTTCCAAGAAATACTTCTCATTATATTTTTTCAGCTAATTGTCCAGCTGCCATATGGTACTTGTCTTATAAAATTCCTGAATATAACAATGCCTTAACATAAATACCTTGTTTTTACCCATTTGCATATACATAATTGCATGATTAAAAATCGTCTTTAGCATACAAAATGTATGAAGAATATGTGTATCTACCTTGGTAGATACAGGTGTGAATGTGTATAAAATTTTTTCGGTAAAGCGAAGGTTAATTAGTAGCAGTGCCAAAAAAATTCCGGGTATAATTTTACCCGACCTGGCGATATGGACAGCAGAGTTGTCATATACAATTTATACCAGCTACTGCATCACTATCTTTATTTGAAGCCCTCTGCAGCATTTGTTAATATTGCAAGGCGTTTGTTTTGTTGGAACCAAAGCAAAAGGAACATTAATTAAATACCCAAAAGCGCCTCAAACCCGTATAATTCTGCCTCAATATATCATGATTATCCAAGTCAATAAATTTTTTTTTCTAGCCAATAAAAATCACTCGCTCCCAGTTATCAGCTTAGTTTTTTTTTCGAACTGTTGGCATACATCTGTGAGCTTGCTGAGATTTATTCATTCTTTTAGTGTAATCATGCATCGGTGATGAATAAGGAATTCGTTGCACTGCTATACCTTACCATTTATATCTTTGTGATAGACAGCGTGAATTCGCTTTGCATAAATTTTCTTCCTTCTTTTCATAGAAATTTTACTAGTTCAATTGGCAGTTGACTTAATCCAGATTCCAGATTATATGCAAGAATATCCAGAAAATTTAATTCAAGGGTTCTTCTAAAAAATGTCGTATTGTGTCAGCGCTTCGTTTTGTTTTGTACTTTTTTTTTCATTTTGATTGAGTCCACTGACGAATTTGAGTAATGTTAAAATAAAGAGAATAAATCAAAAAAAATATTTACTTAATCGAAAATAAATTTCAGATTCACGTTGGTGGCATCACACGCATAAAATAGCCCGAAAAATATATAAACGTAGCATCACTTTCCTGATAAATGAAGGGTTCTTTTTACGTGAATAACAGAAACTGAGTCATAAGTGATCCACTCACGTCACATCAGAATTAGTAAAATAATTAAAAACTAGCAACAAATTGCATTATGCACAAGAAGCTCAAAACTAAGGAATTCTTAGAGGGAGCTCAAATTTATATTTTGAGAATGATTTGGAAAAATTCGTTTATGAAGTAACTTTTGACTCAGTTTTGCTCGTATACATAAGTTCAATTTAGAGATCTCACTGTAATTTTGCTGTTGGATTGTCCCGGTTTTCTTTGAGAAAAGTATCTGTGGGTTCTCTATTGCAGATAATGCGTGTTATGACGACAGCAGATAAATAAAAACACAAATCACATCAATTTTAAAATAACAATAAATTTCTGTTTCAATTTCATTGACTTTAAATTAATTTCGCAATTTTGTATTATTAGACCTAACTTCATCCGAAACACTGACATTCATTAAATTCTACAAAGGTCAGCAAGTTTTACGTGCAACAAAACTGTATGCAGCAGATTTCCCAAATAAGCTATTTTCTCCAAAAGCACACTGTTTTTTTACAGTTCTCAAGAGCATAACTTAACCCTTGTGTCTAACTACTATCGTGGTCCCGCAAGTCTACACAATAGGTCCGGGGAGACATATGTATAGGTCTGTTCGATAAAAATCTCTACAATATGGCGGCTATTTATTTATTTATTTATGCACTCATCGAACAAGATTTTTGCAGTTTAGGGTAAACCTACATAGAGTAATGACAATTCTGTGACAGTTCTCCTGAGCATAATTTAACTTCTAATTTCCAGTGATTTGTGAAAATTTATTTATAAAATAGGTGAAATAATTAAAATTTTAAAAATAAATAAATATTAAAATGCACAAAAAATATTTCTCAGTTTTTTTTAATTACATATATTTTTATTAGCTTTTTTACGTCGATATTATCGCCTTTTCTGTAGCTTTACTTTGAAAAAATTACATCATCTGCGACCAGATATAGCTCCATCATTTCTGTAAGTCATTAACTTAATGTATAATACTGTAACACAATTATTGGTTTGTTTGACTCAAAAATTGCTCTGGCCGAGCGGTAGACGGGAGCACTTATTTCAAAACGTGAGATCGTTCTCTAATTCTAATCGTTAGTCTGCAATTATTCGCCTGAAGAAAATTTCATACATCTAGTACTCCCTTCCTCTAATTTCTCAACGGGCACTCGGTAACGTTTTTAAGAGTTTGCATCGAATTAAGCCAAGAACGTCGACTCAAAGTGTTCTAATAAAGCAGGGCGAAATTCAGAATTCGCCACGAAACAACTGAGGCTCTGCTAATCGTTGACCTCAACGACAACGGCAGCTTTCTGTTATTCGTTCTTACGACAAAAAAATGCGTCTATCGGCACCTAGAGTGTGTGGCCAACAGCTAAGCGGTGTTGACGTCAGCTGATGACTGTCACTGAATGTTAAAAATTGTGAGCTGTAGATAGGCACTCGAACTTTGTTTACGTTTCCTATCGGCCGAGGATTACTATGTGTAAGGTTCGTGAACTGATAAGTAGTGCGCGGGGATATTTGCGGAGCCGAAGCGGGCCAGCCTGTGTGGAAGTGGGCTCGGAGATCCTCCTGCCAACGATCCTGGCTCATAGAAACAGGAGAGAGGACGGAAGATTGATGCTTTTGACTCCCGATTATTGATTCGTTGTAAAACAATTTTCAAGATTTTTGGATAATTGCGTGTACGATCTCTGAAACATTAGTAGAATTGTTTCTCTGCGTTATGAAATCTGCAAAATACTAAGAAGAGTGTACCACATTGGTAGGTTATTGGTTTTGGGTGCATAAATCTTAAAAACGCCGCGCAAAATCGCAGAAATTGCAGTAGAGGCGCAGCCCGGCGGTACTTATTGACTCAACGGAGCATAGTCTTCGAAATGCTACAGAATTTCTCAGCTAACTGGGGATTATCAATTAATTAGGGTAATAAATCTTCGTAATACAAAAAAAATATCTTGATATATCAACAAGATACCAGTCTCCTAGTGTATAAAATCTTCAAGATATTGGAACAATCGTGGTTTAGTGGTAATTTTTAATTCTTTAGTGCAGTAAATCTTAAAATTGTTAGCAAAATCGTAGCACGGCAGTAAGACTGACTCAGCGGCACATAAAATCTTCGAGACACTAACAAAGTGGTGATACAATTGTAGGTTATTGACCCTTTAGTGTAATAAATTCAAATAGTAGTTGTTTAGAGTAAAAGCACTTTTAAAACATTAGAACTTTGTAACAAAGAAAATCTGTAAAATAGTCTAAGAAACTTATGCTAATAGGTTGCTCGCCTTATGATCGCCGTAGCGGGACAGAGTGGAAATCCGTTGGTCGATTCCGTTTCTCGTGTACGGTCAACACCAAATGTTTTGAGTAGATTCTTTTTAATCTTTAAAATATTAGGGATACTGTGCCGGAATTTAGAACAATTGGCCCCGTGGGGTCCAAGACTATCAAAGCGTGAGGCAATGATCGTATCTCGTTGATATGAGTTCTTTGGAAGAACGATAAGTTTAAAATCTGAGAAAATTATTGCTCGGGGTCAATTATCTTCTTGATAATGACTCTATAGACCTGAAAAAGAATTAACCAAAACCCTTATACCAAGAAGTCACTTATCTGATTACCACTGTAGCGGGGCACAGTGGAGACCCGTTGGTCAATCCCGTTTTCCGTGTACGGTCAGTACAGATTATTCCAGAGCGAACTTTTGCTTTGTTTATGGTTCGATTCTTCTTATAGGATTCTCGAGAAATTATAACTCCGGTTTTCTTTGAAAATTCACGTTTTAATTCGTACAACAAAATTTCACTAAACAACTTTTCTTTATAAATTTAACTAAAAAAATACTTCAGCTGCTACTCTCCTGTCTGATCGTTCTCACGTCTCGATTCCAACTTTTTTCATTGCTGGCCGTGTAGAAAAGCTCCAGCGGTCGGTCATCATTGCCATGTCACATCGATGGTGAGTCCGAAAGGGGAGCGTGTCGCCATCTCTTGTGGTTTTTAGTGTTCCTCGCTCAGACGTGCTGCCATAATAATCTTCTTTCTTTATGTCAGAAAGTTTGGCCGCTGATTTCTTCATCGCGGGGAACACGTTTGGAATCCACGAGATTTCGTCACACTGTCCCCTCCTGTAGACTCGAAGCTCCTGCCGAGTACCTATAAAAGAGGAGGAAATTTAAACGGAACCTGGTCTTCTGGAGAATGTTTATAAAAAAATAAAAGAAAACTTAATGCATCCGGGATCCTGTCCATAGGGCTTCGTGCTTGGGTTTGTGTAGTGTTGCTCCAATAAACCGCTTACAATACTCTGCTTACACCGATTACCTGGCAAAAAAAAAAGTTAGTGTGGCTCTAACATCGCATTCACTAATATCCTCCAGGATGTTCTAATTTCAGATCTACTAGGAAAGTGGCGAGTGACCTCTGCTCAACCGGGATTTACAAAGTCTGACGACAGCTCTGTGTCACCGGTGGGTGTGTCGCCAAGCGCGGTTTTATGCACTGTATCGTCAAGTCTCGGAGGACAGAACGAAGAAAGCGCTTCAGGAGGTATGCCCTTATTCTTCAGATATCCTAATTGACTTCTTCTCCAACTGGATGACAAATCGTATCAACCTATTCGACATCAACCTTTTAGGGCTTGTAAGGTGGGAGACCTCATGGGGGTCAGTTTCTTCTTTCCTCATATCAGATTCAATATCGTATACATTCGACTAATTCTTTTATTTATTTTAATCTGTTCTTGCCACATCATTGCAACAGGGTCGACGCACTGATCGAGGAAGAATTCTAAAAAAAAGCTGCAACAAATCTGCGTATTGCCGGTGTGGGATCGAGGTTGGGAAAAACTACACGGCTGTCATGCGCTGTTTCTAACAACAAAGCTGTCTTCGACATACTGGCTCACTCCTAGGTCAAGGTAGAATCAACCAAGCATACCGCTCAAAGCTTGCAGCTAAGCTACCGTATCTTGATCAGTTGATTAATTGACACCTCTTTGAGGTTGCACTCGGATCAAAAATCGTCGTCACTAGCTTTAATGGAACTGGCGCCGAATCTTCATCCTGCTTACCACCCATTTGAGTTGTTTGGGGTGTTGCCTCTGAGGTTTCATCGACCTAGCTTACGAGGTGATGTCCCGTCTAGCTATTCGACTACACCAGCGTCTAGTTTACCAAACCTTGTACGTAACTTCAGAGGGGTAGGCTTCCGTTAGCTACGTGAACAGACACTTGGTACAGAGGTTAGTAGGGTCTGAGGCTTCATCGTTTCAGCCTACGAGTCGATGGCTTGTCTAGCTGTTCGACTGCACCCGCGTCTAGTTCTAGAATATCAGACTTGCTACGTACCCTCAGAAGGGTCTGCTTCTGACAGCTACGTGTACAGATCTTTCGTCCTTCTTATTAGTCTAGTTAGTTCGGAAATATAATCGATCTGGATTCCGAGTAAAAGAGACTCTTCCAGACATTGTTATGTTTTTCTACCATTTTTCTCAAGCTAGCTCGAAGTAGTGAACTGCTTGGTGTAAATGGGCGTTCGGTTAATGCTGATTCCAGGGGGGCAGCATGCGTTCCTAGCTTCGTGTTTATTGTTCTTGGTAGCTGTTGTTTCCTCCAACTCTTGATCCACACAAGTTCAATGCAAAAAAAAGAAAAAAAGAGAGGTTTAAGGCTAGTTAACTGGTTTCTTTATTCGATCTAAGTCTGCCCCAAATCAGAGGTCGGCCCGTCACAAGACGTTTACAGAACAGAGTATAGTGCCATTATTTAGCTATTGTTAGAACCGAATCCGGCTCGCGAGGTCTGATATTGAATGACGATTGGTTCGACTATACCCTGAGAATTCTTCCCTAAACCTTGCCCTGGCTTAAACCCGTGTTTAGCTAGCATATTTGACACGATGGCTTTTGAATACTTAGTCCAGGCTGGAAGAGAATTAGTGGCTAACTGTGCATTGCAAGTTGGCGAAGCATTTACGTGGAAGGTGTTACTGCCTGAATTATCCTCGGTACGGAATTTGGCTAATCGGTCTATGTGAAGCACCTTCTTCGTCCTGCCCCCAGGGAACTCAACCTTATACAGTACGTCGTTTATTCGGGATATTATAGTACCAGGGCCCTCCCAGTCTCTTTGAAGTTTGGGGCTTTTGCCCTTGCGGCGTTTTGGGTTATAAATCCAGACTGATTCTCTTTCCGCGAATTCAAGAGGATGAGCTCGGAGATCGTACTGTGTTTTCATGTGGTAAGACGCTAGGCTCAGGTTCTTTCTTGTTAACGAATGGACTTTTTCAAGTACTTGCGTTAGTTTTTCGGTATAATCTGATGGAGTCGTAACATGCTGATCGCGTACGTGGCCATAAGGGATGTCAAGTGGGAGTCTTAGTTCTCGACCGAGATTGAGCAGCGCAGGCGTAAACTTAGTACTTTCGTGAACAGCAGAACGGTAGGCTAGTAAGGCTAGAGGTAGGTATTGGTCCCAATTGGTTTGGCTATTACTGACAAATTTCGAGAGATAGTCTAGCAGAGTGCGATTGAACCTCTCGACCATCCCATCAGACTGAGGGTGTAAGGCAGTAGTTCGAGTTTTTTCTATACCGAAGCGTTTCAACATGATTTGAAATACTTCTGCCTCGAAATTCCGACCCTGGTCAGAGTGTAGTTGAAATGGCATGCCGAACCTGGAAAACACGTTTTCAATTAAGCCGTCTGCAACCGTTTCAGCTCTCTGGTCTACTGTTGCAAAAACTTCGGGCCATTTGGTGAAATAGTCCATCACAACTATTGCATACTTATTTCCCTTATCGGTTTTCGGTAATGGGCCCAACACGTCGATTGCGACTCTTTCAAATGGAGCTCCCGCGTTGAATGTTTTTAACGCTCCCCGTGTCTTCCTAGTAGGACCTCGTTTGGCGTGGCACAGTTGGCATTTAGCGCACCATACCTCTACGTCCGCTTGTAAGGTGGGCCAAAACCAACGCTCTTTAACCTTTTCCGACGTTTTCCTAACGCCAAAGTGTCCACCTTCTGGCTTATTGTGCAGATCGTGTAGGATTTTGGCTACATAGCTGGAGGGTGCCACTTTCACGAGAGTATCTTGGTCTCCATATCGAGTTAAATGCAGGACCTTATCTATAACTCGTAAGGATTCCCACCTTGCCCAAAAAGTCTTCAGGCTGGGACTCTCTGAGAAGATCTGCTCTCGGGTTGGTCGTTGACTTGTTTCCACCCAGGACTTTACAATTTGGAGAGTAGGGTCCTGATCTTGATCAGTTGCCAAGTCAATTGTTGTTTCAACCTGCACTAGATGTACTCTGCGCTCCTGTTCTCGTTGCTCTTTTTGCTTGCAGTGAGCACATTCCTGGCAAGGACGACGTGATAGTGCATCTGCGTTAAGGTGCTTCTGACCTGCTCGATGTTCAATAGCTAGGTCATATTGTTGAAGTCTCTCCAGCCATCTCGCTAGTTGACCATCAGGCTCCTTGAAATGCAGCAGCCAACGAAGAGAAGCGTGGTCGGTTCGAATTCTGAATGGCCGACCGAACAAGTAATGGTGAAAGTGGGCTGTCGCTCTCACCACAGCTAAGAGCTCCTTCCGCGTGACACAGTAGTTTACTTCTGCTCTACTGAGTGTCTTAGAATAGTATTCCAAGACTTTCTCGCTATCGCCTTGGACTTGACTCAATACAGCCCCTATTCCAGTTTGGCTAGCATCCGTATCTAGGATAAACTCGCCTTCTGTCTGGGGGAATGACAAGATAGGAAGGGAGGTTAATCTCAGCTTCAATTCCTCGAAGGCGCTTTGTTGTCTATCTTGCCATTGAAATTTCCGCTTATCTTCAGTCAATTCAGACAGAGGCTTGGCGATAGTGGAGAAATCGCGAACAAATCTTCTATAGTATGAGGCTAGACCGAGGAAGCTTCGTACGTCTCTTTTGGTTTTAGGTGCTGGCCAGGAGCTGATGGCTTCTGTCTTATTGGGATCCGTTCGGAGCCCTTCTGCGCATACCACATGTCCTAGATAGCGTACTTCCCGGCGAAGAATATGGCATTTTTTTGGGCTCAGCTTCAAGTTTGCAGCACGTAGTCGCTGGAAGACTAGCTTGAGGCTAGCAAAATGTTCATCAAGGCTACGGCTGTGAACAATGATGTCATCTAAGTATACTAAGGCAATTTCTGGGCCTAAATTACGAAATACGCCATCCATTAGACGCTCGAATGTAGCGGGAGCATTGCACAGACCGAATGGCATAACGTTAAATTCCCACAGGCCAGCACCAGTGGTGAAAGCGGTCTTTTCCTTATCGCTCTCACTCATTTCTACCTGCCAGTATCCGCTTTGTAAGTCAAAGGTCGAAAACCATTTGGACCCAGCGAAGGACACTAGGGTGTCGTCGATGCGAGGTAGTGGATAAGAGTCCTTCTTAGTAATATCGTTGAGACGCCGGTAGTCGACACAAAATCTAGTAGTGCCATCTTTCTTCTTTACCAGGACCACTGGTGATGCCCAGGGACTTGTAGAAGCGCGTATGACATTATTGTCTTCCATCTCTTTTACTAGTTGTTCGACCTCTGCTCTTTTTGCAAGGGGAACTCTTCGGGGAGGTATTTTAAAAGGCGCAGTCCCACCGGTATCAATCTTGTGTTTAGTTACATTTGTCCGGCCTGTATCACTTGAGCTGGTGGAAAATATGTCCCGATAGTCCTCCAATATAGCAACTAACTTCTGCTTTTCATTGCAGGACAACCCCTCTTCTACTTCGTCCAGAATAACACTGAGGGCATCCTGTCCTGTGTCGCATTCAGAACTAACTGCCGTTAGAATAGATACAGGCTCAATGGATCCCACTACCGTGTCACGAGGAATGAAAACTTCTGTTTCGTTGAGGTTGATTAGCCTTATGGGAATGTATTTCGTGTCCGATTCGATTAGCACGCGGGCGCAGATCACACCATAGGGCAGTTCAGATTTCGATTCAGGGTCTAGGAGTAAACTCGAGTCTTCTTGCAGCGTTCCAGTTATGCTAACCCGGACTAAAGTTTCGCTGTGTGAAGGCAACAAGACGTTTTCTGACAAGAAAATTCTACCATCTCGACATTCCGGCTTTACTAAAGTAACAGCTATCTGGCCTAACTGGAGAATGTTATTTTTGAAATCTAAATTACACTGATACTGGTCCAGAAAATCTACGCCGAGTATGCACACAGGCTCTATATGGGCTACCAACACTGCGTGTGGGAATCTGTGGTTCTCTAGGCGGATATCTACTATCAACTGACCTACGACATCGATACTATCTCCCGTCACGCTTCTAATCACGACATTGGATTTCTTCAACTGTGTCAGTGATGAGCGGTTTAGGAAGATAGGATGTACAATAGAGATCGTCGCGCCAGTGTCTAAAATGAAGTTACAAGGTCTGTCATTTAGCCAACCTTCCACAGTGAGGCTGTTCATTGAGGGACCTATAGCTGAAATAGTAATTTCTACTTTGGATGTTTCTGTCTGTTCGGGGTCGTCTGAGGCTTCACTTAATGTTCTTTCTCCAACACGTTGGGGTACCGTGACATTAGCCGGGGTTATAGCCGGGTCGTCAACTATGTCTCGATTAACTGGGGCGATCACAATATTCATCGACTCTTGCCCCACTGAGTCGATGTTGAGGAGTTTCCCGGGCCTGACGAGGTTGTAGTTGGAATTTCGGAGTGTGATGCGGGTTTAAATGCATCGTACAACATGGGGGGATTGGGTGAAACGTTGGCCCTTGTGGAATCTGGAGGTATCTGAGACGTGTCAAAATTGGGCGATCGAGAATTCCTTCCACGTCTTCTACGACGTCCGTGGTTGCGTGGCGGCGGCGATATCTGAGCCAGGTGAATTCTCGCGTTTTTTCCTACATTAGCGTCCATTGCCAGCTCTTGGGCGGCACTTACTGCTTCATGCAGCTTTCTAGGACCTCTTACTTTGACTAAGGTTCGTAACTCGTCGTCACGTAATCCTTGTAGGAAACGTTGAGTCACCATTCTGTCTACGATATCCGTTGGACATGATGGAAATGCAGCTGTAGCTAACCTTTGTAATTCTAACGCAAAGTTAGCGAAACTTTCTCTAACCCCCTGCGATCTGCCAGCAAATTGCACTTGACTGGAATAGGAGTCTGATCCGAAACGCTGTTCTAGCAGTGATACTAGCTCTGCATATTGAATTCGATGACCCGGAGGAAAGACGCTAAGCACAGAGAGGGCATTACCTCTTAATTGTGTGGCCATTGCATCTGCCTTCTGTTGCTCCGTCCACTGGCTATTGTGAGCTACAATCTCGAACTGGACGCGGTAGTCAGACCATGACACTGTTCCATCAAAAGGGGAAAGATTGCATAGAAATCCTGAGGGTCCAGGAGCTGTACTCGAAGAGGTTAGAGTGGAAGGTTTCTGAGAGGCGTTAACAGCAGGTGTTTGCCCAGTATTATAATTAGGTTGTTGCACTAAGTTGCAATCAGATGGCCTTTCTACATCAGAATTCGGGTAATGGCTGTGAGGTGCATAGTTGAAGAGGGCACGATCGAAAGCAGGAAAGCCTTGCCCAATGGAAGGATGTGCTGAATTCTGCTGCAATCCAGAAGTATGTGAGTAAAAGTTTCCGTAGGGTGTGAAACCCCAGCTGGGCCGATTACTAAAATTGGGAGCGGTATGCTGAAAGTTACTGAAACCTTGGCTTGTTGGAGCTGAGAACAAGGCAGGCCCTTGAATAGGTCTAGTCGTAGGCACTGCAGAGGTGGAAATGCCAGTAGGCATTGTCCCAAAATTTACCTTGCTTGTTAGGATTGGAGAAGACGCAGAAATTGTGGCCACCGAAGTTGTTGTCGAGGTAGTGGTACCTGTTGGGGACGAAGTCTGAGTAGAGAGAGAGAAATCATCGAAAACGCGATTGACGAATTGTGTTCCGTTTAAAGTCTTATCTAGATCTTCTACCTTTTTCGTTAATTTGGAGACATGCTCATTTAACCCAGTCTCTATTGCAGCTATTGAAGCGGCTTGTTCCAGTTTTAACCCTTCCTTGATTTCGCTTATGGCAGTCTTAACCAAGGACGCCGTAATGGCTTTCATCTCCTCTTTCAGTTCTTGTAATTGATCGGGATCCATTTCGCACGTAACTTGTCGAAGGTAAATCAAAATTATTAAATTACTAGAACCAGTCTACACCGCGCTACTCAATAACGTTTCCCCACTACTGTCGGGTATTTGTATAAAAAAACGAAGGCAATCTGATGACTAGTATAAAGTTCCCAAACTATATGTAAATCACCAGAGATAGACGGAAATATTTTGTATCCCGACGAATAAATGTGAGAATAAAAGAGAATTTTTTTTCAAATAATAAAAAGAAGATCGTAAAACTTCGGAGAATTTCTATATTAGTCTTAATTTCCTGTACAATGGGGGAAGCCAAAAAAAAATGTTATGTGAAGAAAATCGAAACAAAGCAATAAAAAAATCTAAATGCGCTTAACCTAAAAATTCAAAAAAATTGCATGTGAAGAAAATTCAAATAAAGTTAAAAAAATCTATATGTGCTTAATCTAAAAATTAAAAAAAATTGTATGTGAAGAAAATTCAAATAAAGTAAAAAATCTAAATGCGCTTAATCTAAAAATTCAAAAAAAAAAAAAACAAAATTTGCAATATACAAAATAATAGAATGAAGTAATAATAATATCTGGAACGCATTTATTAAAAATGCCAAATAGTTTAACAAAACAAAAGGAATTATTTCATAAAAAGGCAAATGTAGGTCGAGCTAACGAATTGAACGAGAGAACGAGGTATGTGGGAAAAATATTGGTTGGAATATTTACTATCACCCCACACTTGGCACCAACTGTAACACAATTATTGGTTTGTTTGACTCAAAAATTGCTCTGGCCGAGCGGTAGACGGGAGCACTTATTTCAAAACGTGAGATCGTTCTCTAATTCTAATCGTTAGTCTGCAATTATTCGCCTGAAGAAAATTTCATACATCTAGTACTCCCTTCCTCTAATTTCTCAACGGGCACTCGGTAACGTTTTTAAGAGTTTGCATCGAATTAAGCCAAGAAGGTCGACTCAAAGTGTTCTAATAAAGCAGGGCGAAATTCAGAATTCGCCACGAAACAACTGAGGCTCTGCTAATCGTTGACCTCAACGACAACGGCAGCTTTCTGTTATTCGTTCTTACGACAAAAAAATGCGTCTATCGGCACCTAGAGTGTGTGGCCAACAGCTAAGCGGTGTTGACGTCAGCTGATGACTGTCACTGAATGTTAAAAATTGTGAGCTGTAGATAGGCACTCGAACTTTGTTTACGTTTCCTATCGGCCGAGGATTACTATGTGTAAGGTTCGTGAACTGATAAGTAGTGCGCGGGGATATTTGCGGAGCCGAAGCGGGCCAGCCTGTGTGGAAGTGGGCTCGGAGATCCTCCTGCCAACGATCCTGGCTCATAGAAACAGGAGAGAGGACGGAAGATTGATGCTTTTGACTCCCGATTATTGATTCGTTGTAAAACAATTTTCAAGATTTTTGGATAATTGCGTGTACGATCTCTGAAACATTAGTAGAATTGTTTCTCTGCGTTATGAAATCTGCGAAATACTAAGAAGAGTGTACCACATTGGTAGGTTATTGGTTTTGGGTGCATAAATCTTAAAAACGCCGCGCAAAATCGCAGAAATTGCAGTAGAGGCGCAGCCCGGCGGTACTTATTGACTCAACGGAGCATAGTCTTCGAAATGCTACAGAATTTCTCAGCTAACTGGGGATTATCAATTAATTAGGGTAATAAATCTTCGTAATACAAAAAAAATATCTTGATATATCAACAAGATACCAGTCTCCTAGTGTATAAAATCTTCAAGATATTGGAACAATCGTGGTTTAGTGGTAATTTTTAATTCTTTAGTGCAGTAAATCTTAAAATTGTTAGCAAAATCGTAGCACGGCAGTAAGACTGACTCAGCGGCACATAAAATCTTCGAGACACTAACAAAGTGGTGATACAATTGTAGGTTATTGACCCTTTAGTGTAATAAATTCAAATAGTAGTTGTTTAGAGTAAAAGCACTTTTAAAACATTAGAACTTTGTAACAAAGAAAATCTGTAAAATAGTCTAAGAAACTTATGCTAATAGGTTGCTCGCCTTATGATCGCCGTAGCGGGACAGAGTGGAAATCCGTTGGTCGATTCCGTTTCTCGTGTACGGTCAACACCAAATGTTTTGAGTAGATTCTTTTTAATCTTTAAAATATTAGGGATACTGTGCCGGAATTTAGAACAATTGGCCCCGTGGGGTCCAAGACTATCAAAGCGTGAGGCAATGATCGTATCTCGTTGATATGAGTTCTTTGGAAGAACGATAAGTTTAAAATCTGAGAAAATTATTGCTCGGGGTCAATTATCTTCTTGATAATGACTCTATAGACCTGAAAAAGAATTAACCAAAACCCTTATACCAAGAAGTCACTTATCTGATTACCACTGTAGCGGGGCACAGTGGAGACCCGTTGGTCAATCCCGTTTTCCGTGTACGGTCAGTACAGATTATTCCAGAGCGAACTTTTGCTTTGTTTATGGTTCGATTCTTCTTATAGGATTCTCGAGAAATTATAACTCCGATTTTCTTTGAAAATTCACGTTTTAATTCGTACAACAAAATTTCACTAAACAACTTTTCTTTATAAATTTAACTAAAAAAATACTTCAGCTGCTACTCTCCTGTCTGATCGTTCTCACGTCTCGATTCCAACTTTTTTCATTGCTGGCCGTGTAGAAAAGCTCCAGCGGTCGGTCATCATTGCCATGTCACATCGATGGTGAGTCCGAAAGGGGAGCGTGTCGCCATCTCTTGTGGTTTTTAGTGTTCCTCGCTCAGACGTGCTGCCATAATAATCTTCTTTCTTTATGTCAGAAAGTTTGGCCGCTGATTTCTTCATCGCGGGGAACACGTTTGGAATCCACGAGATTTCGTCACAATACTAATATTAATGTCTACTGCAATGAGTTTGTTCGTTGCTCCTTTGTTAGTTTTCTTATAAAATTTTATTCTATCGCTTATACCAACTATCTATTACTTACTAGGTTCTTCAATAAATGCTTTTCTATTCTTTTCTATTGTGCTGCACTATTTTCACTTTTATCATCAGATGTTTTGTCACTGGGTATAAAATTAATAATGTTTGGATGATCAAAATCTACAGAAATTATTTTCTCTATCCCGTTGGCTTTTCTGACGTCTCAAACATATTTGTTTTGTAGCTGCGTGGATAACATTAAGTCTATAAAAATTTCGTGTTAACAATGGTGAAAAAACATTTTTACGTTAAAATTTCGTACTAGAAAGGCAAATCTTAAGATTTCATCCATGTTCTTCGACCTTAATCACCTCTTCTCGAAAATATCCTCATAATTTTCAATCGAATTTTCTATGTGCATATTATCGATGGGTATTTTACCATCCAATTTCTTATCTAACTCCTTTGTATAATCTGAATTTGCTCCACGATTTTTTCACTTTTATTTACCGCAATCGGCCAATTGATCGCAATCACCGTACAAATTTCAAGTGAATATTCACAAATGACAAATGTCAAACATTTACCCCTAGAAAATTTTAGTGTAACTTCGGGGAACGAAATCAGAAACACCGGGTTTTCAATGAACGAGTTGGTGAAACTCCGTGAAACCCCGTGTAGGCGCAGGTTTTTACAAAAAATAGGCTAATGTAGGCCGGTGTAGCCCTAGGTTTACCCGGGGCTTTCATCGAACAGACCTTTTTTTTTTCTATGGTAACGAGTAAAAAATGAGGGAAATAAGATATAAAACAATGGCCCAAATAAAAATATATTATTTTAATTGTAACATAAAATTAAGAAAGGCAAAAACAGGTACAGAAAGGTGGGTACGGTTGTAGCGGTGGGGTCGGTTGTAACATCGTGAATAATGACTAATCTACATCTTTTAGTTCTCTATTCACTTATATTATATGACAATAAATTTTTTACGTATACCATTTTGAAAATTTTTACCGCATTGTAGTCTTATGTTTTTATTAAAATGTATGGTAAAACCACGTCATCAAAACGTATCGTTTGCTGAAGAATGCATATAAATACATGAAATATGTAAGTAGGGGTAAACTGCCAAATTAAACAGCTTTTGACATATTAATTATCATAAATGTAATTGCTTTCCCGATTTCATTGCGTATATTGAGCTAATAAATGTGACCGTACGCTCTGTAGTTTTTACGATACAGGGTGTTTTGTGAAAAACTAGCTTCTTAACCCATTTGTGCTCAAAGTTTTATTTTCGCCATATTTTAAGAACTCGATTATTTTTGGATTACTTAGTAAAGTTAGTTAGAAAACATATAAACGATGTTTTTTTTCTTACTTCTTAGAATTTAAAATACGGGGTGGTGCAAAAACGCACCGTTTTGTCAGAACAAAATAAAATACGGTTTTTTTACTTTAACTTTTAGTTATATTCATTCAAACTAAACAGTATTTAATAGTAAATAACCAAAAAAATAATTCTATGTAAAAAACAAAAATAATTTCATGTCACATTGAGAAAAAAGTTCAAAATAATAGTGATAATTATTTCAATTTATCATGAAATGTTTTGAAGCATTTGTCACGCAAAGCGATCTCACAAGTTTCACATTTCGTTATTGTGTGACTATGACATTGCTTACACCTCAGTCGCTTTTCTCCCCTTATAATATTGTGAACTCCAGGTCTCAGTAACGGAGATGGCCTTGCGGTATATCCTTGTGTTGACGGTTTCACATATTTTTCCAAAAGCACTTGAGATAACTGTCGACGGAATTCGAAGCCATCTAGTGTGCAACCATAGGCTTTCGCAAGTGTCCATGCATTGGTCAAGTCGATCATCCACAAAACGATTGGCATATACCATTTTTTCCCCGAACACTTATTCTGTAGTTAGATATATGATTATCTAACTGGTCGACACCTCCCATATACATATTGTACACTTTAAAAATTTTAGGTTGCGGTACATCTACTTTTTTTCTCTATCTGCACATATCTCTTCACGTGGCCTATAGTATTGACGCCATGACTGTTAGATAACATAGTAACTACGTGATTGTTTTTCCATCTGGTTATTATCATTTCGTTATCTCTGTCAACAAAGGATTCGTGTTGTCCGCGTTTCGGTTTGTTGAAAACTTTTTTGTCGCTCATGTTGATGTTTTTTACCCTATTTTCACGCACTGTTCCGGAAGCACCATATTGCATTATATAGTGAATTCTTTTCTGCGACTCGGTGTAACCACCGCCACCGAATCTGTCATTTCCTGACTCTTTTCTTCCAATCACACCAGTAGGGAAGAAAAGAGCACGAGAATGACAGATTCTGTGGTAGTGTTAACTCCGAACCGCAGAAAAGAATTGAATATTAGATAACTTCGCAACCAGATCTGGATTCGTGAAAAAGTTATCGAAGAAAAAATTAAATCGAATATCTGACATTTCGTGTTTGAATTTTTCTGCAAAGGTGAGAGCCACATATTCGCTGAGTCCCATTGATGTATCCCGCAGTTAGCAGCGACCTTGGTATACGTCGAATTGATAGCAATATCCTAGTCGACTCGCAGCAACCCATGCTTTATACCCAAAACGTACTGGTGTGTTTCTGATGAATTGTTTGCATGGCTTTCTTCCATAGTATGGTATCATGCCTCATCAACTGATACATTCTGTTCTAGCGGGGCATATTTCAAAAATTTGCCATTCAAATGGTTAATAAAGGGTATAATTTTCGAATATCTATCATTCTTGTCTAGGTTACTATTATCACGAAAATGTGTATTTCGAAATATTTCATCAAATTTTTTCCGAAAAATCCACTGTGATATCATGGTGTTGTGCGCGTCATCTCTTTGCTCCCAGAACATGCGTCTCCTCGGAACCGGAATATAACCAGAAATTATCAGTGCTCCACAGAATGCGTAAAAGTGGTTTACGTCTAAATCTAAATTTTCGTTTTTTTGATTGCTGGCATACGCTTTAGTTTCACTGACAATATTTTGAACAAATTCTTCGGTGACAAATAATTTAAAATATTTCAATGGATGGGTATCTTTCGAAAATGTCAACGGAGCAACTTTTGTTTCCTTCCATTTACTTTGTCTGTAAAAAGGCGCGGTCAGATATAGATTATCTTCATCTCCCCTTGCCCACCTCTGATTAATTTTAGCTACACAGAATGTCCTACTTGGTTACTCCTCTAACTGTGGATTGCATTCCAAAGTAAGATCGTTGAATACAACTTCAGCTTCCGCTTGAAGTTGATTGCGGCTTATCCGATTTGGGTCGTCATGTTGATTTTCAAAATTAGAGACAAAAAGGCCATGAAAATCTATTTAATATCCAATAATAATCACGGCGTTAAAAATACAACTAAACTAATGGATTTCTAATAGGAAGAATGTACTGAAATTGTTTTACATAAAAAAAGTAAGACTCACCAGGCACTCATTTCACAACTGATTTCAGAGCAGAGTACACATGCAGCTACGTTCTTTTTGTCACGGAAACAATTCTTACGCCGTTAGGCTGCCTATTGACTGCAGAGCCGCATGCCGCACTTAATCCGTAAAAATTATAAAATATATTTTTCTTAAAGTATCTATCTGGTGCGTTTTTGAACCAGAGGGCATAAATGGGTAATTCTTAAACGGTTGATGATATCAGGGGTAAAGAAGAGAATTCTCGACTACTATTAATTACTTTTGGGTCCGGTGCACTTTCCTCCTGTTATGAGAAAAAATAGTGTCATTTTCAATATCTTACTTTTCTTCAATAATTCTTTCACTTCTTCTAGCACATAATCATAGTTGCTTACACCTAAATTTTTAGATACTGAATGTTACTACAAAATTCGGTTCAGTCGTGGAGAGTTTGTTTTTGTCATGGTTTCTCTTTAGTTTCATAAAAATTTCCATTGCAGACCTATTTTGTTTTTTTTTTTTTTGAAAAGGCTATTTTCATTGATGCGTCAAATTTTGTAAATTGCATAATTGCGTATAAAAGCGTGAATTTTAGTAACTTGCAGAAAATGTCACACATCAACATAAATTATTATAGTTATATTTGTTTCATTCGCATAAAACAAAGGAAACATTGAACAGATAAGTAGTAAGTTTTTTTTTTTTTTTTAACTATTAGTTAGTACCTATACCCCCACACAAATCTATACAACTTTTCTTTAAGTGAATTGTGACTATTCCCCATGAAAAATTGGTTTAAACGAGATCGATGTAATTGTCAATTCTGAATTTCATAACGAAGGTCTGGTTGAACAAGATAGAAAGATTCATAAAAACTAACCTCAAACTCGTGTCGTAACTATAAAAAAAAAGTATGTTCAAAATTTCGCATGTCAGTTAGGAAAAAAATCGGTCAAATCTCAATCGCACATTCAAGGTTCCATACCGAAACTAATAGGTGATAGTCGATCGACTGAATCTAAATACACATATTTAACTCTAATACAAATTCTTATTGAAAAATGAATTAATTGAGGCACATTTTGGTACAGGATTAATTAAAATTCGTTGTGATTTACTGTGCAATAAAATGTAAAGCGCTCATCGAGCAACAGTGGTTGTATTTATGTAGAAGAGTAAATAAACTCAATGTGATCTTAAAAATACGTTCACACCGAAAAACATATATTTTATAATTTTTTTTTTTTTTGTAAATTATTAAAACTTTATAAAAACAAGTAAAAATGCTAGAATTGGTCTAAGACCTAGATGAATGCCCGTATAAAATTTCGTATGGTCACCTATCTATGCCAGTTTGATTTTTGAAGGCGTTTTTCGTATATATTTCTAGAACGGTTTTTTGCATATGTTTCTAGAACGGTTTGTCGCACAGATAAAATGGCTATAACCAATTTTATAGGATTTCGTATTCTGCAGAAGTTTTTAGTACAATGAAAATGTCTTGGACTGATCGTTTTCAAAGTATACGTAAAAAACCTAAATTTTTATATTGCAACACCAAGAAGAAGTTGCCCGATCTAGTCCAGGAAGGTGTTGGTAATTGATGTAATGCAAATGATCCCAGAAAATCTCATTTGTCGTTTGTCGGACAGAAAAAATGGTTATAATCAATTTGATAAGATTTCGTATTCTAAAATGTCTAAAACAGATCATTTTCACAGTATATAAAAAAAAAACTAAATTTTAATATGGCAACACCAAGAAGGGGTTTCCCGATATATTCTATTTTTTAACTGTTTTTTTTTGCTATTACTACGAAAACACCATGTACCCAATTTCAGCTCTGTCGACGCATTCTCAGGCAGTGTCCAAAAATATAAGGGAAAACGAAATTTGTGTATAGCAACCCCACTAAGGAGTTACCATATTTGTCTCATTTTCGAATTTAATTTTTTTTTTTTTTTAAGTCCGCGGACAAAATTTCAGATCTCTAAGTACACGCGTTCCCGAGTTGTCGTGCGCACAGACGGACAGACGGACAGACGGACGGACATGCAAAAATGAAAATAACTTTTAATATTATGTGTGGGTGTCCAATCCATTTTGCTCTACCATCATTATTTCTGTGCGTTACAAACGGAATGACAAACTTATTATACCCTATAGATTTTATCTAGGGTAAGGGTAGGTATAATAATTAGATGTATTACGCAAAGAGGCAGTTTTTAATGGAACTACCAAGAAATGTTACACAAAAAATGCTTGTATGATAAGCTGGTGTAAAACCTTTGAAATAATTAGTAATATTGTATTTTCTGCACGTGCATAACTGAACAATTTCTGCAGCAAACCGTTCTCAAACCACATGCGGAGGACTGATTTTGCTGGGTTGTATTAAGCTACGGTTCCAGGAGATTTTGCCGATGCAAACGTGCATTCAACGGCATCCCATATGGTTTCTATTTTCAAGCAAGCAATATTGCTTGACACTCTTTAATCCGTAAGTAGTAAAATCACACAAATGGGCGCATGGGGTCAAGAGTGACCACAATTTCATTCTAGAAATTTAAGTAAACTACAAAATATTCAAAAACGATAACAATGCAGTTCGATAACTAAATCTTATTGCTTTAACAAAAACTGAAAAACAAATAACTTCTCTTTAAGTTAACACAAAAATAAAATAACAGTTATTTTGTAGTACATATTTAGGAACTAGAAAAGTAAAAAAAAAAACAAACAACCATTATTCGGAGTAGAGTAGAAAGGCTACACTAACCACTCAAAACAACAGTCACAACATACGTTTCATTTATTTTCACTAGAACTAGGTCGAAATTACGTAATTTCGATGAAATCGTCGAAATCAACTCAAAATTATGCAATTTTCCATAAATTCTTTTCAGCTCATTTCAACGTAATTTCTACAAAATTACCATCGAAATTAATCACTATGTGACGAACGCATCCCAAATTTCTGGAACATTGGCATTTTATTCGATTTAAAATTGCCGTGTGTGGTTCATATGATGACTGGATCATAGCTATGATGACTGCAAATGTTTTGGTTCAAGAACAAGAAAAATAGTAGTGAACTGTCAACGAAATTACGAAAAACATTGTGACAAAAGGGTCTTTTAGGCCTAGTGTAAACGTGCTGTAACAAAACTTACCACACGAAAAAAATTACGTAAGTGGGCGCATGGGGTCACACTGCGCTATATTACAAAAGCGTGCGTACGTTGCAGTCACGGACAGAAATCGTTTTCTGAAAAAAAATATATTCATTTCTTGATCTAAGAAAATGGGAAATTGACCCTAATATCCTTGAATCAAGTAGTGTTTTTCAAAAATGAGTAAAATTTTCTAAAACGTTAATCAGGGTTAAAGCCAGGTTTCCTTACATCAAGCAAACAATTTTATTTATTGCCGTTGCTTGACTTCGAGCAATGTATGCTTAAATTGAACAACAAGAATAAGTTAGAAGAATTGTTTCCTAAAAACAATAATAATTTACTAACATGCAAATATATGGTTTTCTAAAAAAAGTCATTTCAAATTCTTAAATCTAATAAATTGTAAATGTATCCCAATAGCCCTGAAATAAGAAAATTATTTCTAATTCTGAGAACAAAATTGCATGAACCAAGAAGTATTTGCTTGAATTAAGTTTTTTTATTAAACTGAAAAGAAGAAAATTTCCAGAAGTATTTACTTAATCGCAGCAGCATTATGTTCCAGGAACTATAGTGAGAGTAACGATATTTACTCGTATTAAGGAAACAAAGAATAGTTCACTATTTCATTTGTTTCTTTCAAGTCTTTGTTTACTTGAATGAAGAAAACCTGCCTAACGTTAAATCAGATGAGGGTGCGTATTCAGCGTTTTGTAATTTCCATTTCAGTCTTGTTTCATATGTGGTCAGGAAAGGTAGTGCTAAAATTCGCCCACTTATTTCTTTCCGTTAATGATATTAACAAAAAAATTTAGTTCGGAAAAAGTTATTTCTGATATTGCAGAAGAAAAGTATTATGAGTTTCTTAAATTATCATTCCATAATATAAATATTAATAATATTGTAACCGCTTCTCACATTATTTATAAAGGAACTGCTTATAAGAGAAATTATTATGTTTATAAAAATCTGTATTTATATAAAATATTAGATTGCAATTTGGTAGACAAGCCATACATTACCTGATGGAAGAAAAATGTTTAAATCGAATATTATATAATATATTATAATATAATGTAAGAAATATGTGAACTGAAAAATATTTAATTTGTGTTTTTGAATATTCGAAATAAAGTTTTTGGTCTATGAATTTCATTTGTCATCTTCTGAATATAACATCAAAACAACAACCAAAAATCTTTGTGCTTAGAAAACAATTCTTATTTTAATTTTCGTTCGAAATTAATTGGGATCCAACTTATGCGAAATTTTAGTTGAATTGAAAATGTTAAGGTTGAACGTTTTGATTCCTTAATAAATATCGCCTATTCATTTGACTAGATTTAATCATTTGACTAGATTTAATTTCGATCAGATACAAGTAAATTTTTCTTAAATCTACTAGCATTACGATTTCTACTGCAGTGAGAAAACTTTTCCAGAAAGAAGAAAAGTTCTTCTAACGGCAAGAAAATCGTAGATCTAATAGAAGCCAAATTAAATTAATATATGCAGAAACAACTCTGGTATTAAGAAAAATTATTCTTATAATCAGAAACTATTTGCTTGTACAACGAAATTGATTTGCTACAATTAAGAACATTTTACACGAAGTCATCATAACTGTACTCAAAATTATCGAATTTGGGATATTTAAAGTTAATCTTTTCCTAGAATAACGAAAAGTAGATTACATTTAAGCAATTATATTCTTAGGATATACAACCTTTTCTCATTTCCTGTCTGCAAGTTTACTGCCATTAATCAAAATTTTATATGATTTAGAAAATATATTTACTACTATTAATCTAATTTTTCTATATTCAGTTTGAATAAGAGGAAGCAATTTGTTTTCTTGTATGTAGAAAATATCCGCTAAGCTCAAAATCGCACCTAACTTTCCTTGATACATATGGTACAGAGCTTATTCCCAGTAAATATTTCTCTCAGTGGTGGCTCGAGAATGACGAGTTTCAAAATAATGTTCTAAGATGAAAACCCACTGGAAGACGCAAGGTCGTTTGAGAATGCGTTCTACATTTTTTTCGCGGTTAACCATTAACGACGAGCTTGCAAAAGTTGAAATTATTTCATTAAATTTTTTCAATATACTATTAATAGCTATATAAACCAGAATCCACACAAATAAAATTGGGTTTACTGCCGGAAGTGGGTAAGACATCCCGTTACATACATGTAACATTAGGAAGGATATAGCAGTAGAAATTTTTGAAAAGAAATGATTTTATTAAAAGGCTTTTGTTAAGATATGTAGTGGAACTTTATTTTTAAATTTGAGACAAGTAATACAAGGTACAAATTAAGGTACTAGACAACAAGCTCTAATCACGAGCATGAATTAGGTGGTATGCTTCGAAACAGGAAACACAAAGGCAAACATCGCACTTTTTACACATTGTTGTTATGCTGGATTTACAATATTCACCTTCACAGCGTCGTCGCTTTTTTTCAGGAATCACTTTGATTATGTGACCATGTTGTGATGTCGTGGATTAGCGTATTCTGTTTGTTTTTTTTTGGATATCGATATCCTCCTGGTGGCTTAGGAGTACCAAGCGTCTGGCAATAATATTGAGCTATTGCTCTCCGAAACTGTAATTGGGATAGCCCAGAAACACCTTTCCTATGCAATAACCACGCATTCTGAATCGAAACATCTAGAAGCCAGGTAAAAATAGAAAACCACCATTTCTTTCCCCTGGCTGCGACTCTGTAGGTGTTTACATTCTGGTCCATGCGGTCAGTTCCACCCATTCCGGCATTATATTTAGCAATTGAATATGGACGTGGAGCATCCATATGTCTTTTATCCTTTTTAGAATACCTTTTGACCTTTGATATTGGAGTCATCCCATGCAGTGTCGACGCAATAGTAACAGAAGAATTATCCATCCATTTTTTTTGCTCTGCATGTATCCGCGCTTCTGTTTCCTAATCTGTTTTTTATCATATAGTGGGCACCATTTTGGTATCATATTTTCCCTCACTGTGCCTGTACCGAAAAAACTACGTTGCTTCAATCCAAGTAAAACGCTCATTGACGTAAATAGATTGTCGAAATGAAAACAGAAAGGCAAGGGTTTGATATCGTCACTAAAATCGTCCAAAATATAAAATAGTGGTGCTGCATTTTTACCATACTTTACTAGATATTCATTGTTGATTCTCGGATCTCAAAGTTTATGAGGTAACCTAATGGTGTATTCAGACTCCACATTTTGTAGCCAAACCTCAGCGGCTTTCCACGTATAAATTCCTTGCAACCATGACGACCATAGTATTCTGTCATTGCCTCGTCATAAGATAAATCACGTTCTGGTTTGAAACGTTTCAAAAATCGATTCTTTAAAGCGTCTGTCAATGGTCTAATTTTCCAAATTTTGTCTGCGGGATTTTGCTGGGCGATATCACTGAAGTGAAGGTAACGTATAATCATCTCAAAACGGTCACGGCTCATTGCTTCTGCAATCATTTTACAATACATGTCTGAATTTCTGACCAATAGTCTCGTTTTGTTGCCCGGGATGTGCAGCCAGTTATAAAAGGTATCACAAGAAATACCTTTACTTCATTTTCCGTTAAGTTTGGATTTAGCTGAGTACTGTATATTTCTTAGTTTCATCGCATATCAACTTTATGACATCAGTATCAAAAAACTTTTCGAACTGTTGGTATGGATGTAATCCAACACCATCCCTGTAATTGCCTTCAGGAAAAGCTGACTCCCATTACGGTGCATCGTCAGCAATCCACATTAAATCCGTTTTATTTCTCAATTGCTTCGCTATTTTCACAGCAGACAATTTTGTTTTCATTCGAGTTGAACGTAACGATATTTTTCCTGTAGTGATTCCCACTGCAGCTGGTTTTGGCACTTTGTTAGGTGCTTCTGATGACAACTCAGCCGATCGTCTTGATGCAGCAATAACGTTTGGCATAAGTGAAATAATTTCTGTTGAAATAACGCGAATTGGGTTTTGTTCTTTACGCGATGACGATGCATGAATTGAAGAACATTTCCCCGTTCCAAGAATAGCACTAAATGATGTTGAAGCAACAGAAACTTGAAAATAACTAGTTGTTGCTGATTTTGATGGAGTTATTGGTGGTGACTGCAATTGGCTCACGCTTAGGTTTCGATAGGAATTCTCTAAAACATCTTTCAGGAATTCGCTGATCTCTATATCCGCTAAACCGGCACTATCAGTATCAACTTTGAAACTAACTCACAAGGAGCCTCTAATTGTGTTTTTGGCAGATTATTCATCAATCCTGAGACATCTTCTTCTCCAGAATCTTCCGCAGATAGCTCTCCTTCATCTGGGGGCTCTAAATATACTCTATCGACCTCTTCATCATCTGATTCTAAGGTGTATAAATACTCTAACGCCTCCGCTGCAAACAACCCATATCTGAAATACAAAAGAATAACGAAAAACATAATTCAATACACTTCAGTGGTATCCGGCCTAACGTTGCATATATGTAACGCACATAAAACAACCCCCTGGATCCTAGTTGGTTCCACCAAAACACTCTTAATTTCTTGCAAAAATAATTTGAAGTTATTGTTTTCAATCCCTGATGACCATTTTATGCATAAAACTACAACAAAGCAAAGTAATATATACTTACATTCTACTCCCACTCATTGCGGCACTATTTTTCTCAATCTCACAATAACACGAAAATGAAAGCGTCTAAATACTCTGCTTGTTCGCTCACAAATAACTAGAATGGTATTTTATATAAATAAGTAAATCTGCCCTGCAGGCTTTAAGATTTTTCAACATAAATGTGTGTGATTCTCTTTCTTATTAACGTTTTAAAATTGGTTGACTTGATGTTACATTATGTAACGTTAAGCCTACTATCGAGTTCGAGTAAAATGTGACATTTCCATACAAATTTTAGCGCTGATAAAATCGCAAGCAAAAATTTTACTGATGATTTTACTAGTGCAGTACGGAGTTCACTAGTAAAAAGTGAATATTTCTCTATTTTAAGGTAGATGGCACTTTGTATGTCTCCACTTATTTTACTGAACATTTTAATGCGCGTAGCATTAAAATGCTGGTAAAATTATGACATTTCCTGTTTCTATGACAATTTTCAGATTGCTTTTTGAACTTATTGAAGAATTTAATTTTAGTTGAAAATTTTCAGACTTTTTTCTTAATTTATTGAAGGATTTAAGTTCTTTTAACACTTTTCAGATTAATTAAGTCAATTTTTAGTTGTAAATTGTAGAAACATTTATCTAAACTTTATAAACAATTTGAAGTTTTTCAGCGATAAAATTTTTAGACATCTGTCACTTTGTTTTCTCCAAATTAACACACGTCAAAATTTTACCAGCGATTTTAATGTGAAAAATTTGGAGATCGCGTTAAATTTTACTTTGCCCGAACTCGATACTAGGCTTTAGTTATTAATGGGTTAAAATTGCTCTGACCCCATTCGGCTACTTAAGGGTTAAACGTATTTTAGTTTAGTGGAAGGTTCTTTACCGTGTTAATATGTTATGAAAACATTTGAAATTTTTTTCATACGTCATATGTTGGCAATGTATGAAGTTTGACAGTTCCGCGGTGTTTATACTTTCGCTTTGCGGTTTCACGGTCGCGAGTATTTTCGACTGTTTTCTGCGTTTAATAAAAAACAGGTACTATTTGGGGATTTGCGTGTATTTAGTTTATAAGAATAAATTTTTTTACGCAATGTCGTAGAATTCCTAACTTGCATTAGGTAAAATTTTTGTTGGTTGTTTTTCGTACAAAATTATCTCTGAAAGTGGATTTGAAGTGAAAACATGATTTAATAACTTGTAGATATTATTTTTGGTGTACTATTGAATCTTAAAATCTTTTAAAATTGGTTTTTTTTTTAATTTCTTTCCTCTGGCACAACTGTCAAAATGTGAAATTTCACGTGGAATTTAACCTAAATTGCTAGCGGGAAAGTTTTTGGTCACCACCAATATGTTCTGTGACTATATTTGAATGATTGGTTAAAATTTAAATTTCAATTTCCCATAGTGTCGTTGGTGTAGTTTTTTCATTTGCTTTGGTGTCGTTTGTTTACATATGCTTTCTTTTGTATATTAATTGTGCGCATTTCTTAATAATTCATTTAATGTATATCATGTTTTGTATTTTTTATTTTCAGTTTTTTTACTTTTTTTGTAGGTACGTAGGTACTAGGTTACAGTGGCAGGAATTCGGTGCTAGTTGACTTCTCTGGCTTTATTGAGTTCATTAATGTAAATTTTATCGATTTTTATTAATTCTTATTATTTTGTTTTTAGGATCTCGCTGAACAATATCTCATACGTGTTTTAAGTACATACTTACTCAAGCAGATGGACACAAGAGTTGTCTTATAAGAGTTGATTTTGCTAGTAACAATTGTCTTATGAGTTAATACAATTTTTTTTTTTAGCAACTTTGAGATAAACGAAAAAAGCGGGAGTTTTTCTATTATCTATGACTCAGTACCTACAAACCCTGATAATATTCGAAATTTTAGCTTTCGGCATTTACACGATCAGCTATTCAGTATTTTTTCATACATTTTGAGCTATAATTTTATAAGCTATTCACAAAAAAAAAAAAATAATAATAATAATCCTTGAAAGCAGCCCTTTTGAACGATACCCGATACGATACAAATAAAAGTTTTTTGAATGCCCAACTCACCACCATTAAAAATTAAAAAAACTTATTTCATAACCTTTGACTGTCGAAATATATGCGCGTCACGTTATTCTGCCAAATTTCAAAATGCTACATCACGTCATTTTCTAGAAAAACGCTTGCGACAGACGGATGCCTGAGCGATCTTGAGGTACAGATTTAAGGACCCTTAAAAAACAACAAAATTCCGCGCAATTGGCTAGGGATTTTTAGAAAACCACTTCCCATCATTTATAAAATGCTCAATCACTTCCAAACATAACCATAATAAGAAAGATTTTAAAGTTGCTCCACTTTAGAATCCTAAAATTTCATATTATGTGCATGGTGGGATTTTCATTTTAAATTCTTTTTGAATATTATCAGCATTTGCCTGACATTATACCTTAAATTTGATTGTACGATATAAAAAAATGAATGTTCTTAAGTACCTACACTGCTGAATAAATCTTTATGTTATGCTTTGATACCATGTCAGACAAAGCTTTTACTTCTTCCAGCTTCTTCTCAAAGGAAAGAAAACCTCGTAATCGTCAGTATTATCTTTTGTAGCCACATGTACATACTAATAAAAGTTATTTTTCACCATCTACGTATATAGGTACTACGGATTCGCAAAACGAACAACACAACAAAACCTGAACTCCCCTAATAATAATGTTCGAGTCAAACTCCACAATATTGCTCCACCAGGAATTTACAAAAATGGAAATCATAAGAGCTGTTGCACATTATTTCCCAGAATCCTGGGAAAAACGGAAAAAGCCTCTTAAAGTTTCCAAAGTTTATATCCTGCATTAATATTCTCCGGTGCCATATTTTCGTTTTTCGATTTCAATTTTGGCTACACATTGCGGAGCTTATAAGCAGTTCAAAGAAAGTCATGAACATATGCTAAGAAGAGCTCGTAAATTACGCTTGTTGGTATCTAAGCAGGATTGAGGCAATATACGCATGTATGTGTATACCGTTTGTAAGAGTACATAGTATGCATGAGTAAGGCCGCAAAAATATCTTGAACGATGAGCCCGGCCTTCTAATTTCCCTTGTAGCCATAAATACTTGGTGTCTGTACCTAATATATATTTAGGTAGATATTTGCATAGCGTAGATGCTTTAGTTATACATACATATAAATATCAGTGTATGTATATGTTTCTGTGGGGAGAACACAATGTTAGATGACTCTTTGCAATGTCCTAAAAGTGATATGGAGTTCGTGTAATTTTTATTTATCATTTTAATTAAAATTGCTTTTTTTTCAAATTGTTTTGCTTAGTTCGTTTGAAATAAAATGGAAAGAGAACCAAGAGAAATTCTTGAATTTTTTTGTTTGTACTTTTTGAGGGCATGCGACATTCATCATCAAATTTGAATAAGCTTTATTTGCCAGACTTGTGCGACGTTAATAGCTTTGTGTATACCAAGTAGGAATTTATAATTAAATATTCTCTACTTTGAGCACTGAAAATATTTTTGTGACCTGCGTTCCGTATTGTTTCTCTAAAGGTTCCACTTTACATGTCAGCAGTATCCCATGCTTTATTGTTGTTGCAGATATTTTATTGTTTATACAATTCTTATTTAGGGCATAGCCCCCAAACTCTAGATAAGCGATTTTTAAGAGACATATACAATTCATTTAATAATTTGATGTATACCTACAAATTAAGATAATCTTTTGATATAAAAATCAAAGCTCAGAAAATATGAATTCAAAAAAACTATCCTTACAAACACAATTCAAAACCTTGTTAATAATAAAAAGTTCCCTTCGTTATTCAGTTTTTTTATTCCTGAAGGAAGAAGAAGAATATGTGTCATTAAGTTGGAATTATATTTCTATGAATTAATACTCACACACAGAATTAAACTTCTGTGTGCATTGGATTTACACTTCCACCATTAATATTTAATAAAAACAGAATCACACTTCTGTATTTACTGCAGTTGCAAACAGATTTAAACTTCCGTGCAAAGGGAGGCAGAATTAAACTTCTGTATAGAAGAACTCATATATACATATATATATATTAGACTTCTCTGTATATGAAGGCCAGTATGCCATGTGATGCGATAGTACCTGAGCTTCGTTTCGAGCGCCGTTTCTCTGTGAGCTTTTCTGTAAGGGAATCGTGGACTGAGGGAAGTGATTTATCTAGCCTTTCCCGGTCCGCTCTAAAAATTTTCACAGACGGCTCTCTCACTAATGAGGGAGCTGGAGCTGGTTTCAACTTTCCTGAGCCTGATATTGGGATGAAATACTCACTTGGTAGACAAACCATTGTCTTTTAGGCTGAAGTCTCCGCCATATCAATTGCAGCGAAGTTAGCCCTTCATACGGAAATCACGGGGAAGGACATTCCTATCCCTTGGGATAGTTAGGCAGCCTTAATGGCTCTGAGTGGCCTTCGGATAACATCTAAGTTACTGGAGATTGAAGGTCTCCCTTCAGTGGGTTCCTGGGTACATGAAGATCATGGGGAATGAAACAGCTGACCTTTTAGCTTGGGCTCGCTCTGCTTCTCCGTTTCTCGGACCGAAACCCGCCGTGGATGTTGCCACCTTTATTATCGGGTCTCTCATCAAAGCGTATGTTCATAGAAAGCATCAGCTGAGATGGACGAACCAGAGTACTTGCAGGTGTAAAGAACTGTTTTTTGATGGGCCCAATGGGAATATCTCCCATTTTCTTATGGGCTCGGAATGAAACAATGTAGAACTGTGATTGGCATCATTACCGGCCACAGCTTACTTCACGCACATCTAACAAGGATGGGAGTTGTTGATAGCCCTGAGTGTCTGTCCTGCGTGGAGGGAGAGCCCGAGACAACCGAACACTTTTTGTGTGCGAGTCCGGCCATCAGCCGGTTCAGGCTGGATAATCTAGGGCCTGCCCTTCTATCTGTGCATTAGCTGCAAAATCGGCCTCATTAAGACCTGATGCGCTTCGTTAAGAGGACAGGAAGGTTTTGGTGAATTGCCTTCTAGCAAGAGAGCACAATGGGCCACTATGGCCTCTGTGCTTTGGATAGGGTTTCCTGTCCCTCTGCCTTAAATAAAAATAAATATTATGGGAAAACCTTAGATTATACTCTGGGAGGAGGTTGATTTCAAATTAAGCTCTGAATCAAGAAAGGTAAGTTCTACTGCGACTCGTTGACTTTTTATACACGTCTGTTCTCTTTTCAACATCATGTTTCAACCTGGCATTGCTAGCTCAATTTTCGATTGTGCCACGAACAGCTGACTGGCGTAATGACAGTTATATGGCAAAGCAAGATGGTGGCTACTTAAAATATAAAGAAAGCAGGAAGCTTAAGGTTGCTCCCACCAAAAACGCTCTTAGTTGCTGTTACTATGCCAAGGTACCCAAGAGGCTCTCAGCTGTTTCAAATCTAGGCCGCTGAAAATACAGTTCTCCAATTACGCGTATTCAAGGACTCCAGCAAAAATCCACGATCATACATATGGATTTTACAGGTATCAACATTTCCCGTTCTCTGTATACTCTAAGGCCGGAAGATTCTATGGAATAAAGTGAAATTAGTCAAATTTAGTATTGTCAAGTTCTGGTTGTATTAGAATCTGTTTCCGCTGTAGTGAAAGCTTAGTACAGGCATGTAGAATGAATCATCATAGAAAGCGAGGCAACAAGAGATATGTCGCGCTGTTACTGGTACAAGCACTTCAGAAGTATCTCAGCTGTTTCAAATGTAAACAAATCAAGTCGCTGAATATACACTTTTCATAAGGCATCTATTTCTTCAATATATTCTGTCCTACTCCAAGCACTTCTCAGAAAAGCTGCGGTCATGTAGGTACACGAATTTGATAGGTATCGACACTTCCTGTTCTCTCTCTGTATTCTAAGTAAATATAATCTATAATCAATTAGATAAGCATATTTGCACTAGTGAAAAAATGTTCTTTTTTGTTTTTATGAAATTTGTACATGTACCTAGCAATTTTTTTTTAAAGACATAATTGCAACAGGGAGTAACAATACTTTGTTTAGAGGAATTAATGGATTTTTGTATGGATTTGCGTGAGGAAAAAAATAACTTATAATAATTAATTATTCTATGTCATTCTTTCGAAGAGGGTTCTGATAAAATAGTTCATAAAACTAATGTAAAATAATCTTAAACTCTTTTATTTGTCTACTACTTTTTAGCCATGCTACAAGAAATGGACTTATTTTGAAACCACCCCTGTCCCACTCCCGAGCTAACGGTGTTAAACATTTCGTAATATTACGATAAAACGACAGTTTTCAAAAATCATATCTGGAGAACCGAGCAAGTGATTCTTCTGGTTCAAATGTCCTTGCTTTATATTTTTCATAAAAAAAATGCAATAATACCGAAATAGAAAAATTGTATTATTTACTATTGAGGACCTTTAGCACAGTTTTGCTTGTATTTTATTTTGATACCATCCATAAGCCTTATATTTCTACGTGCCGAAAATTGGAGATATTATTAATTTTTAAAACCACCCTATTTCCAAACGTAGTATGGGAGCACTACAGCCAAGAGAATGCAATTTTTTTCTGCTGTCACTTTTTTTCTTATATTATTTTTTTTTTACTTTATTTTAAAGACTTAAGCTCTATCTTTTCAAAACTAAAGGGTTTTCCAATAAGAGGTGTTATTTTGATATTAAAGAAAATTCCATTTTTTGAGACAAGTGATCGGATCTTTATTTCATTATAAAGAGGAAGGTATGCCGTTAATAATGGAAAATAACATCAGCCAAATGACCACCACGACCACGCCTACAGGACCATATCCTTTTCATGAAATTTTCCATAACCAAATCGCAAAGTGGCTGCCCTATGTCCTCGATAGCCTCACGAATTCCATCTTTGAGGTCTTGAATCGACACTGGGCTGTTGGCGTAGACCTTCTCTTTCACGTGACCCCAAAGGAAGAAGTCGCAAGGTGTTAAGTCACAAGATCTCGGTGGCCAATTGTGATCACCTCTTCGAGAGATAACACGGTCCGGAAACTTTTCCCGTAAAAGATCAATGGTTTCGTTGCTTGTATGGCACGTAGCGCGTCTTGTTGAAAGTAAACGTTGTCCAGATCAATACCATCCAATTCCGGCCATAAAAAATCATTAATCATCTGTCGATAGCGCAATCCATTCACCGTAACTGTTGCTCCAGCCTTATTTTCGAAAAACTAAGGTCTAATGACCCCGCGGGACCATAAACCACACCAAACAGTCACACGTTGAGGATACAGAGGCTTTTCAACAATAACTCTTGGGTTTTCCGAGCCCCAGATGCGACAATTTTGCTTGTTGACGAAGCCATCGAGGTGGAAATGGGCCTCATCACTCAAGATGAGTTTTCGATGGAATTCCGGATCATTTTCATGCATTTCCAAATCTTTATGCAAAATACGGTGTAATGACGTTTGTGGAATGCCAATTCCAAACAACGACGAGGAATGGACAAACCTGGATTTTCTTCAACACTTTCGGCTACAGCAGCAATATTCTCGGCTGTTCTTGAGCAACGTGCACGGGTTTTATTCTTCACATCACTAACTTGTCCCGGCAGCTCGATTTTGTCTACCAATTTCTGTATTGCTGTCCGACAAGGTGCTTCACCACGACTCAAAGATGTTGGAGTTTTACGAACCGTCTCTGCCACATTTTTACCATTTTTATAGTGAATTTTAATAATTTCAATGCGTTGTTGAATCGTGTATCGTTCCATTTTTAGTAATGGCGTACTCTCTACTTGTCAAATGTAAAATTACAGCTCAAGAATTGACATCAACCGAAATAGCGGGCTAATTAAAATAACACCTCTTATTGGAAAACCCTTATATATATTTTTGTTTCAACTTTTCTTAATATTTTAAATTTAAATTTGCAATTTTTATATATACATATTTTTTCTCCTAATTTAGTTGTAATTATTTGAAGGTAGTCTATAAGTACTTAATCCATTATTATACAGTTATTTTTTTATATAGGGTACTAATTAAAGATTTTAATCTTATTGTATATTGGGCCCTAATAAGGAATAATTTAATTGATTAATTGAATTCTCATTATACCCTAGATGAATGCCCGTATGTAATTTCGTATGGTCACCCATTTTAGCAATTTTGGTTTATGCAGTGGTTTTCACATATATTTCCCGAACGGTTCGACCGACAGAAAAAATTATTATAACCCATTTTACAAGATTTCCTATTCATATATTTTTAGTACAACAATAATGTCTAGGACTGATGGTTTTCACAGTATCCGTGAAAACCCTAAATTTTTAAATGTAACATCAAAAAGGTATTGCCCGATTTATTCCATTTTTTAAATTTTATTTTCTATTACTACGAAAACACCATGTACCAAATTTTAGCTTACTATATCACCGCGATCTTAGGCAGTGTCCAAAAATATAGTGAAAAACAAAATTTTTGTATTGCAATCCACGAAGAAGTTGCCAGATTTGTCTTATCTTCGAACTAAATTTTACTTTATTTATTTTTTTTAAAGTCCGTGCATTACAAAAGGAATGACAAGCTAAGTATGAAATCTCTAGGGTATAAAAAGTCATCATTAAAAGATCAATAAAGCTTTGTTGCAAAATAATTGTCAAACTAACTTAAAAATAAGATTTCATTCAGCTGGAGATAAGCAGATTATGTTTAAAGTGAACACGATTAGCTTTATTATTAACAATTTAGTGAACTTTCGTAGCTTTATAAACGTTAAATATTGCTTGATATCCATTTGCAAAGAGTAATCGCTCCATTAACTTCAATAAAAGTTTGTCTTACCTCCAGTTCAATTGGGTATGAAGTCAACAGAAGGAGCTCCATTAGTGCAGTGCATCTTCCAAGATAATTCTCGTGGGTAGATTACGGATATACTCGTCGACATAAGTAATTAGAGCTTCAGAAAAATTAAATATGTTAAAAAGATTTTTTCTCCGGAATAGTGAAGATCTTAAGAATTAAGAGCTTTTAACTTTTCTGTAGAATAGCAGGGTAAGTATAGTTAAAGTTCTCTTGTGTTTTTTTTTTCTTAATTAGCTATAATGTATTGAGAACTTATTTTAACTTGAGATCCTTCTGAAAAATGCATTTCCAAGGTAAATATACGTTTTAGTCTCATTGATTGAAACATTAATCAATTTAATGAAACGTTTTCCAGTGCAAATGAAACTATAATCAGATTTGATAAAACTTTGTCGAAAAGTAATAAAACTATGTCGAAATAAAAGGAAACTTGAAGCAAATAAGAAACAAGTTTGTACGAACAAAGAAAGTAGCATTCATGTGTTGTGTTGAAGAAAAACTTCAACTTAGTTTTGAGTAAAACTTTACCTCTATATTGAGAGTGCATTATTACTTTTTCTTCTGAAAGTATAATCTATTCTTACATCTGGGTGTAGTGAATTAAGTCACGTCACTTGTGTACTGTGTAGTTATTTCTGTTAAATAGGTTGAGATTTTTATATATACAGGAACCTCCTAATTTGACGTCAAAGTAGTTGCAAAAAAAAATATATTTCTATGAAAATTTTGTGTGTAAAAAAAAGGTTTAAATAAAAAATAAAAATAATTTAAACAACATTTGGAATTTTTAACCCTTAATTGCATAATGTACCTATCATATCTGCTACAATCGTACAACAGTCTTGTTAAGTGTGCCACCAAATCAAAAACTGTGTTAATTTCATAAGCCTATATTAAGTAAAATTTGGAATTCTTTTTATCAGAAAAATTATAATCTATTACAAAAAGTTTTGTATGACACGTTTTTTTTTTTTAATTCGATGAAAATATATCAACTAGTATTTGTTCGCTTGCTATTTTTCGCTATGTATCCTATTATCTACATTGCGAACTGCGGTTAGAAAGCACAATGTCAGGAACTATAGTTGAACAGTGTTTAATGGGAATTGACGATAGTGAAGATGACTTAGATTTATCAGATGCGGACGAAGATGATTTAGCAGCCACTGAACATCTTTTTGGTATTGTCAATATGCCAATTGATATTATAGCAGGTGAATCTATGGATGAAATCCGAGAAATTGCAGAGCTTTCGATTCAAGAAGATGAAAATATGAAACCAGCGAATATATTCAGGAATTTTGGCGGAAGCATAAAAGCAAATATTTTGATATTGCGACGTCGGAACCTTGAAGATGATTCAACAGTGTTGCGTTTTCAGAATACACCTATACCTACGTCTGTGAAGCAACTGGTTATTTCTACAGAATTTTCCAGTTACTTCATCACTAATGAAATATTGGAGGGTATCGTAAAAATATATTGCTTATATGCAATGCAGAAAAATAGCAATTCAGCTGTAGTCATTACAAAAAGAGCAATATTTCGGCATTTGCATATATACGGTCGTCATCACAATATCAAATATTAGAAAATATTGGAATAATCACTATGGGTTCGTAAGAGTTAAAGGAACGACGAGACAAAAAATTTGATAAAATTAAACGATGGCTACATATCAAGAACAACGATAAAATGCTTGAGAGGGATGATCATAACCATATCCGTATTGGTGAGATCTAGTTTCGGATGTTCTTTTTTAAATTCAAATATAAATTTTATTCAAAAATTCAGTTTCACTTAACCTAATATCACAACTCAGTTCAATATAATAAAATTAACCTACAAACTAGTAGACAATTCAATATAAAATTCAATAAAAAAAAAAATCAAACGAAATAAAAAAAAATTAACAAATTAAAAATTCAAATTAAAAACCATGCTCCTTCTCGCTGTTGTTACTTCTTAAAAGGAAGAAGAAAACAAGAGTTAAACCACTGTCAACAAATAAATTTGAATTGTTAATGTTTGACAAAACTGCCTTTCTTGGTGCTTGAGGGCACAAGGAAGTAATCAGACACTCAGATCACCTCTGGTCAGAATTAGCCTCTGAGGTGGTGCGTGAGGGCACAAAGGCAGCTAAATACCTCTGCTCGTACGTGAGGGTACAAGGAAGTAGCAAAGTGCTATAATTGGAAACACAATTCAGATTAGTCTCAGACAATATTCTGCGCGTGCGCAGAAGTGTAGCAAAATGCTACTAGAAAGAAGAAGAGCATATTATTCTCTGCAGCAGAATTAGTCTTCTGCTTATGTTTGGATAGGACATGTAGCAGATTAATCTCTGCGCAGAATTAAACTTCTGCTTAGGTGTGGGATGGAATATTGCAGATTAATCTCTGCGCAGAATTAAACTTCTGCTTAGGTGTGGGATGGAAATTTGCAGATTAATCTCTGCGCAAAATTAAACTTCTGCTTAGGTGTGGGATGGAATATTGCAGATAAAGCTCTATGCAGAATTAAACTTCTGCTTAGGTGTGGGATAGAATATTGCAGATAAAGCTCTATGCAGAATTAAACTTCTGCTTAGGTGTGGGACGGAATATTGGAAATGATATGATTTTCAGATTAATCTCTGAAATATAGAATTAATCTTCTATAATGAGGTTGGGAATATTCGTGTACTTAGATTAGTCTCTAAACCAGATGATCTCTGGACCAAGAATGGTTTCTGCTGCGGCTCGTCGGCTTTGTATAGCCGCCGCATCCAGCTATGAGCTCTCGCCTATCGGCGTTGCCCTAGCAATGATTGATACGATGTCTGAACGTACCACAGACGGCTGACGTAATATGTCATTTGCTATCATCAAAGATGTAAATCTACGGAGGGATGTACCTATAACTTGGTAAGATTTGATCTGTTTGATTTATTAATTAGTTATAAATAATTTTTGCCTGTTTCTAGATCGGATGAATCTCGAGACAATAATCAGAAGCAGATTATTTATTGCAGGATGATTTATTTTAGATAAGTATTTAATTTTTGTTTTATTTATTTGGAAAATGAATACTTTGTGGCCATTTTTTTTTGTATTTGTAGGAAAATATCTTATTTCGTGAAAACCAAGTTATGTTGGAGAATTGGATTTTGCCAAAGGAATGAAGGTGGATTAAACATCTATTTACATGAGGACTGAACACGCATATTCAAACTTTGACCGCTTATTGATCATTTGATTAGTAGATACCAAAGCATTCCATATGAACAGCATTTATCTTTAGATGAACAACCTTGTGCCACAAAAGCAAAAAGTTATTTTAGGCAGTACATTCCAATGAAGTTTCGTAAGTGGAGTTACAAAATATATATACATAGTGGAGTCGATGGATATGCCTATAAATTTGAAATTTATACAGGGCAAGAAAATCTTTAGAAATACAGGTTTCCAAATGAACCAGACTTAGGGTCATGTGAGATTGACAAGATGTATTCCTTAAAACGTCAATCACAAAATTTACGTTGACAACTATTATACTACTGTTGAGCTCATGGTATATTTAGCTAAGCAAAAAAATTATGTGCCGTAATCGTCTCCCAAATTTCAAACTGCAAGCTACCCAATGAAAGTGACATGAAAAAAGCTGCTCGTGGCACTTCTGCCGAATATGTTACTACGTATGAGAATGTAGAAGTAAGTTAAGTAGTGTGAAAAGACAACAAACTTGTAACGTTATTATTGACATATTGCGGAGTACTTTCTCGACAAGAAAATGAAGAAACAAATATCAGTATTGAATATCAAGCAATACAATCCATACATGGGAGCAAACCTTTTGGACAGTTTCATTGGACGTTTTAAGATTAAAATGCGCTAAAAAAAATACTAAATGCGCCTGTTTTACCATTTTTTTAGATATAACGCTAGATAACGCATGGCTCCTCTGTAAAAAATAATACTTTTTAAATGGGTTGAAGACTTTGACAGTTTGAAACCACTGCAACTATGTTGTTATCATTCCACTTAACTACTGTAAAATTAGGAGTGGTCCTCTAAGAGTAAAAACCTCTCTGCTTCTTTTTCATGACATTGCTTTCTTCCATAAGGCATTTTTGAGTTCGGTATTCCCACATTGTCCCGATTCTTTCACAATTCAGAAAGAAGAGGTAAATTCATAAGAAAAGCTCTCAAAATAAAAATTGTATGGTCCAAAGTGTGATTCCAATTCAAGTATAACAGCAGGGTCCAATCCAAACGTATCTTGTTCCTGTAGACGGCCAGAATTTGCACTTTCATACGGGTCGAGGCAAATTAGGTAACCCAGTCTGATAAGTTTGCCGTGGATATGCTGCTTTGAACTATGTTGACCGTAGTGAGGAACCATCTATTGATAAAGGGTTTTCCAATAAGAGGTGTTATTTTAATTAGCCCGCTATTTCGGTAGATGTCACTTTTGGAGCTGTCATTTTTTAACCTTTGACAAGTAGAAACTACGCCATTAATAAAAATGGAACGATACACGATTCAACAACGCATTGAAGCACCTTGTCGGACCGCAATACAGATATTGGTAGAAAAATTCGAGCTGTCGGGATAAGTTAGTGATGTGAAGAATAAAACCCGTGCACGTCGCTCAAGAACAGCCGAGAATATTGCTGCTGTAGCCGAAAGTGTTGAAGAAAACCCAGGTTTGTCCATTCCTCGTCGTTCTTTCGAATTAGGCATTCCACAAACGTCAATACACCGTATTACGCATAAAGATTTGGGTCTCAAGGCTTATAAAGTTCAGTTAACACAAGAACTCAAGCCGGCCGATCATCAACCACGTCGAGTCTTTGCTGATTGGGTCCTTGAAATGCATGAAAATGATCCGGAATTCCATCGAAAACTCATCTTGAGTGATGAGGCCCATTTCCACCTCGATGTCTTCGTCAACAAGCAAAATTGTCGCATCTGGGGCTCGGAAAACTCAAGAGTTATTGTGGAAAAGCCTCTCTATCCTCAACGTGTGACCGTTTGGTGCGGTTTATGGTCCCGCAGGGTCATTGGACCTTACTTTTTCGAAAATGAGGCTGGAGCAACAGTTACGGTGAATAGATTGCGCTATCGACAGATGATTAATGATTTTTTATGGCCGGAATTGGATGGTATTGATCTGGACAACGTTTACTTTCAACAAGACGGCGCTACGTGCCATACAAGCAACAAAACCATTGATCTTTTACGGGAAAAGTTTCCGGACCGTGTTATCTTTCGAAGAGGTGATCACAATTGGCCACCGAGATCTTATGGCTTAACACCTTGCGAATTCTTCCTTTGGGGCCACGTGAAAGAGAAGGTCTACGCCAACAGCCCAGCGTCGATTCAAGACCTCAAAGATGGAATTCGTGAGGCTATCGAGGACATAGGGCAGCCACTTTGCGATTTGGTTATGGAAAATTTCAATTCAAGGATATGGTCCTGTAGGCGTGGTCGTGGTGGTCATTTGGCTGATGTTATTCTCCATTATTAACGGCATACCTTCCTCTTTATAATGAAATAAGGATCCGATCATTTATCTCAAAAAATGGTATTTTTCTTTGAATATCAAAATTACACCTCTTATTGGAAAGCCCGTTACATGAAAATAAGGCAGCATTTCGAAGCTCTTCAGAAAATTTTTTTCTAACATTAAGAAATGCTTTCCGATCTTAGCAGATTTATCATTAGTAGGGGTAGTGGATGATTATCACAAAGATGTAAATATTGGTGAATTTCCTGAAAACGATTTCTTCGCACACTCTTGGCTATCATATCGGTATGAATATCCGCTTTTATCCCTCAAAACATTCGAATTTATTTAAGGGTTAGATTTCGAGTTATAAGAAGAATCGCTACATAAACTATAAACTCCTCTGGTGTAGCATTTACAGTATGCTTTCTCTGTAGAGCATATGAGTTTGACATGTTAACAATTGCTAATTACCAAATTTCATCACAAAACATTATATCAAAATATTTTATTGGCATTAAGTTGTATTCGGGGTTATTGCTGGAAATTTCCTCAGTGTCCCTTCTCCCAGAAAAGTTGTTCAGTTTATTCAACGACTTGGACCAATTTATTTATTGCTTTGGTCGCGGAACACCAGCACGAATTGATTCTAGCTCATTGCCGCTAGTAGCGTTATTATTTCTATTATTTAGAACGTCTACTCCGAATCTAGGCATTTGCGCTGGAAGTAAATTTGCTTCTTCTTCACCTCCACTATCCTCAGTTGTAAATTCACTATACTGTGCAGGAAAGATAATAACTCCAGAGATATCGTCATCACCTGCTTTAATGGCTTGCACTATTTCAAGAAGTTTCACAATGCAAGTGAAAAGTATACAGCAAAATATGAAAATTACCAAAAATAACTAAACTGGGCAGTGTCACCTATGAGTGACATCTTACAAAAACTTTTCTGATTTTCATATTAAATTTATGAAAAACAAAATCAATTCCGTTACTGCATATGTGAATATCTTTTGAGGAAATAATTTGCCAGGATGTATATTTTTACTTACGTTTCTTTTCTCTGATGAGGTATATAAGTAGACGAAGTCGGATTACTTCTCAAATTCATTGAATCCATCACACTGTAAAACATTTTCTGAGAATAATAGCTCTAAATCAACGCGAAACTGTATACAGCTAGAACGGAGAGATCTGCCACTAATGACTTCCATTGAAAAACCGATTTGTCTCATTTTCGATATTCAATTTCCTTTATTTTTTTTAAAGACCGCGTGTAATATTTCAATTATCTAAGTAAACGCGCTGTGGATTTATCGTGCGCATAGGCGGACGAACGAATGGACAGGCAGACATACAAAAATAAAAATAACTTTTAATATTATGCGTGCGTGTTTCAACCATTTTGATCTGCCGTCATTATTTCTATCCCTTACAAACGGAATGACAAAGTTAGTATACCCTAAGATATCATCACCTAGTCTTGCAAATTTTTTGTTAATCCACTTTCCCTCCCCCGTTAAAGGGTCAGAAATGATATAATAATGAAAAGTCATTTTCAAATCATATCTTGAGGACGAAATGGGAATACATATAGCAAATGTATGTAGGTATATCTCTTCCTAATAAAAACATAATCTTCGAAGGCGATCAAAGAAAACGAATCGATTTCGAATCGTGCCCATAATTCCATATCGCTTTAAGCTCTGACCCTCACGATCGTGCAGGTCAGCTATTAATACATATTTCCTTCAATAAGGTGTCATGGTTGGACACGAGTCAAAAAGTAATGATTGTTAAATTTTATACGTGGACTGTAGTAACACATTTGATCAACAAAAACTAATTGTATTTAGTAATGTGTGTGTAGTTGTGAATTATTTTCATCGTTAGAAATTTGTATAAATCGTGTAAGATGAGTTATTGTCGCACTTTTTTGTTATATGTTTATTAGTTATTGCAATAGTTTAAATTATTGCGAAAATTACTAACATATAGTAAATTGGTAACATGATTGAGTTTTTACTAATGCTTCATACATTGTTTATCCGATTATTTTACCATCTCTTTTGGGGGAATCTAGTTGTAATGGTGATGACGATAGTACCAAGGAGTTTTTGCCAATTTACGCCGGAATCACAACATCAATAGACGCTATCCCATCTACATCGCGACATACTCCTTTTCAATTGACAAAAGCATCAGTAAAACAAACAAAACGAAAAAGACTACCAGCTATAGAGAGATCATGGACAGATAAGCAGTTTAGATATATAGAAGTCGCATGTCGATCTGCGGTTCGCAAATACAATCTATGTATGGGTTCAATTAATAGAGTGCTACCGTACATGGTTCAAGACGCGAAAGTGGACATGGAAATGTATTCTTCATTTTCTTGATTTGGCAGTAGTAAATTCATGGATACAATACAATCGAGATGTTAAAGTCAAATAAATTCCAAATAAGGACCGATTGGATCTGCTGAAATTTAGGCTAGAGCTTTCCGGGGCTATTATTGCTACTCGACGCCACAGAAGCAGAGTATTGAGCGATAGTGAAAGCAAAGACGAGGAAGCTCCAGCAGTAAAACACTCGAAATTTTATAATCCTCCTGCGAACAGTCCCAGCATTGTAACGACGGCTACGAAAACTTTCCAATTGTAGATAATATTAAAAATCCTCTTATGTAGAGAGTGAAGATCTCTACAAGTCACACAAATACATGTGATAATTAATTATAAGCTGTATATTTAAAAAATAAAATAAAATTTACACCAATGATGTAAAAAGGTATTATTTCTTTCTTTTAATTCATCCTGTTTTTAGTACAGATAAGGCGGATTTTCTATTAAAAAAAAAACCGGACCCATACGATCGTGCGGGTGAGCTCAAAAGTCTCACAGAACTCTGCAATTTTTCGTACTAATTTTTCCATTCTTTTAGGTCCCAAATTATTACAAAAATTCAATTTTAATAACTTTTGCGACCAGGATTTTCTACGGCCTTAAAGGGATATAGCGTATCTTTTTTTCGTCTATACGTTGTCGAATTTTGCGATAGCGAATAGCTTTCGAATCGGTATTTAGTCGCCATGTTCACTGGGTATGATTTCATTTAAGCACAAAATGATTAAGAGTAAACAGAAAAATTTTCTTACAAACTCAATTGACTTTTATTGAATTTTCCGCTATCTGTGTGACATTTGTGAAAGGGTCCATTCTTGTAAAATATACACACATGTTATGTACATGTCCCTAAAATAATTAACTTCCATTGAATCACATATCTAAGGATATAATGCTCGATTTCATTTCCTGAATGTATATATTTTAGAAGGGGATAAAATATCCGTCGAAATGGGAAACAGATGTGTTATACATATAGTTCCCTTTGTTATTTAAACGATATGGCTAACCTAAACCACCAAACAGTATCACGTTGCTTATGAATTGGTACACTGTGAGGAGAGATAAATATTTACAAATAAGCTTATCCGAACAAAAGGAACTGTTCCGAAATGAATGCTAGAACCAGCCTCATATTTATATCTTAGTTGAAAGGACAGATTATCTATTGTTTGATTAATTCGTATTTGATTTCCATAAATGAAAATAATATCCATAATTAATTTCACAACTCACTTACACTATTATTAAAGATTTGTGAAGCTGAAAGCCCTTTACTTAGTTCTTTTATTTTTTTTTTAATTTTAGCCTAATAACTTTGAAGAGCAAACATAGTACGACCGTCATAAAAACTATTCACAAAAGAGTAGCGTTTTTAAAATTTGAATAGACACACAATGCCATTTTAATTCAATTAAACTAAAAGGGAGAATTTTTAAAACGGATGCCAGCCATGATGTAAGGAATTGTGACGGAGAAGGCGCCCACTTACCTTTTATTGTGTGCTCTGTAATTTCTTTATACATAGAGAAATACGGTCAATTAGAGAGGACTTCCAAGCCTGTGAAAAATATGCTAGCTGTAATGTATAGATGTAGGAAGAAAAAGGATTTCATCTGGAAAACGGCCAGCAAATAAAACAAGCTTTAAACATAAATTATCCCGTGAATAAAGTATGCGAAGATTTCGTTGTTAATAAAATGCTATTTATTAAGAACATTTAAAGAATTATTTTCAATAAATAAGTATATGACTCGGTAGTAAATAAGCAGAAAAAATAAATAACCTGCGGAAGTTGTATTTCAGATAGTCAAATAAGAAACCGCAAGGGAAATTAAAACTTATGAAAATATGTCTGAACTCTTTTTGCTCTAATGGCGGAATATTGGTTGAAAGAATATTATAAAGGTCACATTTTCTTCAAGCTACGGTTTCCAATAGATTCCGCCGACGCAAATGTGCAACGCAAATTCGTTAGCGCACTTGCGACAGCGCAAAAGCGTTATCGTTAGAGGTCGTCCCGTTTGGTTTTCAAAGAAATAATATTCCAGCCGAAAGTAAAATTTCAAGTAAATGCAACCAAAATATTAATTTTAATAGTAGAATGAGTCTTGGAAGTGAACTTTTTTTACTGCATCAGGAAGATCTGCTATGTAGAAAATGCAATTACGATTATGGCTCAATATATCCGTTTCTTTCATACGTCCATTGCCTTGCCTTCCAATATAGTTGATATAAATTGTTTTCTGCAGATTGTATAACTTACAATATAACAGATGAGGAATTCAAAAATTCCATTTCCTGGGGAATAATAAAAGACGACCATCTCCATAGGAAAAAAACCCTCAAAAAATTTAAGGGAAGTCAACATCGACAAATAAAATAATTCTCAAGACTTGCTTCTTGTGTTTGTAATTTCTAATTTTATAATGTATACAAAAGCAATGTGGTGTTCATGCTACTTGGCAAAATTCACTCTTTTTGCTATTATTGCCTAAACTGAAGTACAAACCTGGACTGAAGTCACCGGCGCTAATGCGTCCGAATCAACAAATGTTGATCCCTCAGCTTTACCGTATACAGACGCGAATGCAAATTCATTGTGCGGTTTATTGGAAACCATTCAAATAATTTCCTTTTTTTTTTAATTGCAACGCAGACGCATAAGCGTTCGCGCATTTGCGCTGACAGAATCTCTTGGAAACCGAGGCTTAAGTAAAACCAGACACATCGGCTAAAATATGTGTAATTAAACTCATTTATCGGCTTATAACTCCCACGGTTCTGTTTTAGTTCACAATATCCAGAAAGCCTTTTTTTAGTCACTTAACCCTTGTGTCAACACTTACATAACCGGTGAGTTTTCATATGTTTGGTACCTTCTCCAGTAAACAGTTTTTCATTTATCGGCCTGGGTGTCTCTGACATTCTCAAAACTTATGTTTTAAACATCGTTGCCAAATTTAAGATTAAACTATTTTGCATATATACGAAAAATAGTCACATATTACTGTACCTACCAAATCAACACGTTCATCACCCGTGATGTATAAGTTTGTCATACATTTTGTATGGGAGTAGGGACTTTTGTGACTCATTTACAGTTAAAATCATGTAGTGTCGTGTATCTGATGTATTATGGTGCAAGTTAAGCGCTCATTTTATTTTGTGAAGTTGTAGTGAAAAGAGTTTAACAAATTATTGCACAGCAAAATGAGCAGTCTAGAAAAAATTCCAAAAGTTGGTTCTTTGACCCAACGTCAAATCACGATTCTCCACGATTTCATCGTAATATTGCTGCGGCTACGCATCGATTGATTTTGGATGTAGGTGAAGCAGGCCCAAGTGCACTTGGCACAAGCGGAGAGCAGCAAGCTGTGCAAGTCGTCGATGATGGTGATTCGGACGTGGCAACTGAAGCTTTTTAAGTGGAGATAATTGAGAAGCGAAAGTGAGGACGAAGAAGAGGATGAGGAGGCTTTATATTTTTAAAGCTAGAGATGGAACGATTTGGAATAAAGATCCTTCACCTCCAACTCAAACCTACACTCACAATGTACTGCTTCATAAGATCGACATAGTAATGGACTATAATAAATACAAAGGAGGATTCACAATATGGACAAAATGTTGACTGAATATTCTTCAAAAAGCAGAACTCTTCGCTGACCAAAAACAGGACAGATGCTCGCCGTAAGTATCTTCAGGAGCTAGCTACTGCCCTGGTAATATCAAATGTCATCATTAGGGCTAATAATAAGAGCATCTGGACAAGCAATTTTAGCACTCAAAGTGGTTAAGAGTGCATTCTGGGGCGGAAGCATTAGATCCGGGCCAAGCTCTGAAGAGGGATGCCCAAGGATAAATAAAACAGTTAAGAACCTGTTTCTTCTGTGCGAAACGCCGCCCCGCTCGTAAGCGATGTTATGCTTGCCAAAAGCTGATTTGTGCACAGCATAGCTCCACCCACCTCTCATCCGCAAATGCAACAGCTGTCCCAAATAAGTGTAATAATTCATAATTTCTAAAATAAGCATGATAATAGAAAAATAAATGTGAGTCATTAATTGCTTATGTACAGATTCTAACTCCAATACAATTTATCTCATGCTATTTCCCAAATTGTCGAACTGTAAATGTCGTCCGTAGGCGTAGCCTGTAATACCTGTTCTCTTAATTTTTTTTCCAACAATGTCATAAAATAAATAATAAATTCAATAAATATATTTAGATCTGTCATTTTATTACCGACAGACCTAATTTTTCATCTATTTACCTGCAACTCAGAAACTTTACCATACAAAATGTATGGGCACCACCGGTGATGCAGGTGTTGATTCGAGAAGGTAAGAAGTGGTGTTGGCACAAGGGTTAAATCAGGTTATTTCGTTTGCGATTAGGTACAAACGCAAAAAATGTTACATTTTGGGTAGAAAGTGTAATTAATAGGTAATTTTAAAGCCAGGCTTTTGGGCTTCTTAAATCCAATATGAAAAATTAGTACTGATGACGTGTTATTTTATAAAAATAGTAGTTAAATAAAAAAAAAACAATAAAAATTCCGAAATTTTAACTTTTTTGCAGCTATAACTTCACAACTACTGAGATATAATAAGAATGGACTGAGCCATCCTATCTAATTCCTATAGTCAAAAATGGCACAAATTTTGGCTAAAATCTACGGCTATATTAATTGGAATTCATTGGTATTGACATAAAAATTCAACCAAATAAATTGTTTTTATACGTCTATCGCTTACAAACCCAATGAAATTTGACAACAAATCTGCAGAGGAGCACATTTTTCAGTAATATTCAAAATTAATTTTTGAATTAATTAAAACATGTTTAACTTCCTAAATAATTTTAATTTACTGCAATACGATTTTGCAACATCTTTAGTGTTTCCAATCGACAAATAATAATAAATTATGAATCGGTGTGCAATTGTACAAAATAAAGGGTTTTCACAGCCTGTTCAATATTTGTGCCATTTCTGAAGCAAGAACGCTCAGTCCATCTTATTATATGTAAGTGCTGCAAAACGGAGGGGAGGAGAAGAAAAGTGTATACACCATTTGAAAGGTACAACGAGTACCAATCTAACAATCTTTAATCATCATTATAGGGCGAAACGTTCAGAAGATACTGGGTGATTTATAAAAACATACCCAAATATCTTCAAGTGACGTTGCCTGGGAAACCGCTGAGGGGCCCATACATGGTCATAGAGAAAGTATATATAGAGAATTCACTTAAACAGCTATTCAGTAGAAAGAGATTACCCATCAGAGTAGGCGTCATTTTAAAAAAATATTAAAAAAAATTAATGCAAATTTTTAAAGAAAGAATTGCATGTAGCATTTAAGGAAATTGAACATGTGTGCGACAAAGAGAAGTATACTTGTTTTTTTCTGAAGGAAAATGTTTACATTTTTCAATAACCAAGCAAGTTGTTTTTTACACACTGGTAAATAAAGGTGTAGTGGTTCACTGTTGTTTTTTACACACTGGCGAATAAGGGTGTATTGAACAGCTGTTCAAGAGATTGCTCTATTAGTATACGCTCGCCGTACATGGTCACGCATATTTTCCAACTCAATTAGGCCAATGGTGTTGTCACGCAGATTTGACCGTGTGTGTACCTGTTTGATAGTGTAATGTACTATAATATATATATATTCGTGCAAAAAGCACAAATTATTGATCAGAGGCAATTGCGAAATCGCAGACCTGGATTAATATGCATTTGGCAATCAATCCAGTGTCTAAGCCAGCGTTTCTCAACCTGTGTGCCGCGGCACACCAATGTTCCGCGCGATATTGTTATTTTTGCATGATATGAAAAATTCTCGTACACTAGATTTACTACGAAATTAATGAGAAAAAGAGGATAAATTAAAACGAGACAATTAAGTAACATTTTATTTTAATTTTTTATAAGACAAATTATGGATATCTTTCAGAAAATTGTATTTGAAACAATTTTTAATACTATTTCTTTAATTCAAATTTACTATAAGGGATACTATTGCAGAAATAAAACATATTTAGATATTTTAATAGAGAATCTAACTCCAGAATTATCTGGGCTCGAATTCAAAATTCTGGTCAAAGTTTTCATCATCAAGTTGCACTGCAGTAGCAGGTTTATTTGGCGATAGCAGAGCTAACGTGATGCGACTGATCATTTGGGTGTTATTTTTGAAAACCCAAAAGCAACAATCTTTTAATTGTATTTTGCGTATTGACCTGAACAAGTTACCTACTTGCTGACCTCATTGATATGACCACGACGCGTTCTACATATTTTTCTTATATATATTTTACTACTCTTTCTTCGTAGTGTTACAACAATATGAAAATTCAGTATGGAAAATATTTCCCGCCGAAATTTCGAATATCTCATACTTTTGCGTATGAAAATACATTTTGCCTCGAACATTGTACCTGAGTACATGTACCAAAATTACCATACTTTTAGCAACCCCACGTGACACGACTGTATTTAATTCAGGAGAATGAAAGGAAACACAGAATAAATGACAGATTTCATCTGAAATAATTCTAAGAATTATGCGAGAATTGTCTATAAGAAAAAGCAAGTGACAAAAGTCGAGAACTCACCGCACATTTCTCTGTGTTTTCGCTGTTGCAGTTGTCGAATTTTGTTTGTTTGTTAGTTTATCTATGAATTTAACACAGTCGTGTCGAAGTGAGGTGACAACCATAATAAGGGCGATTATTTGAATACAATAGAAAAAGACCAGCTCATTGATATAGGAAACGAGATAATTTTTAGTGCAGTTTCAGTGCAAATCAAATCAGCTTGAAAACCATTAAAATTATTCTGACGTTTAATTAACAGATTTCAAGTCCAAAAAACGGTAATGACTTTTAAACGTTGATGATGAAATTCGAACTAGTCTGACGAATTTAGAACCTCGTTTTGATTTAATTTGTATACAAAACAATGGCTCAGCCCTCTCATTGAATCATTTTCGTAAAAAATAATTTGTTTTGTTTGTTTTTTTTTATATTTTTTGTTTTCAAGTGTTCCGCAAAGAATTTCAAATATTTTAGTGTGCCGTCAATAAAAAAGGTTGAGAAACATTGGTCTAAGCAAAAAGCGTTGACCTCTTGTAACAATAAGAAATGGAAGTATGCGCAATTCTGCTGATTGGTTCTGATCGCAGAATTGGGTCACGAAAGTGACGAAAGTTAAGTGCGCTCGAGAACCAATAAGTGAGCGGAGTTTGATTTAAGTTTTTGATTTGGCAGTTTGAACGGAATACGGTGAGCGGGTTTCGGACTTCAAAAGTAATAAACAGAATGAAATAGGAAAAAGAGGAATGAACGTTTTGCGGATTAAAATGGTGTTAATAATGAAAAGTTGTTTTAATTATAATTATCTGACCCGTGAAGAAAAGATACCCTACAATAGTGTGATACGCAGTATGACAAAATTCAAGTTAGTTTGATTTTAAGGGGCCGGGCTACCTGTTTGATAACAGATAACAGTTAAGCCTTGTATTGAGTTCGGGGAAAGTAAAATTTAACGCAGTCTCCAAATATTTCACATTAAAATCGCCGGTAAAATTTTGAAGAATGTTAATTGTAGATAACAAAATAATTCATTTTTACATTTTGATAAAAAAAAAAAAAAATCCTCAGTGAATCAAAAAAATAATGCAAATTTTCATAGAAATAGGAAATGTCAAAATTTTACCAGTCATTTAATGCTTCGTGTATTAAATTGCTTTGTAAACTTTGTGGAAAATTTATAATGCCATCTATTTTATAAAGAGCGAACCTTCAGTTTTTGCCGGTGAACACCGCACTGCACTAGTAAAATATCAGTAAAATTTTTGCTTGGGATGTTACAAGCGCTAAAATATTTATGGAATTTTCAAATTTTACTCGAATTAGATATTAGGCTTTGATGTTGGACAACATGTTTGACAAGTGTGTGAAAAAAAAGCTTTCATGTGTGACATACCTAGTTGAACAACATCTTCGCCTTAGGATTTATACTCGCCTTATAATATTTTGCTTGTCTAAGCATGATCTATCTATAGCCTTCGGATACCAGACCGCCCACGTCACACCCTGTGTAGCCATTGTTTGCTCAGTTTTCGAAGGCACATGGTAACGATAATTGGCATAGCAACAATAGCTTAGAATAGCGACTGAACTTCTTTATTTGTTGTTTCAAGTGTGACCGTTTCATATAAAATTGTTTTAAATTATTTTTGCTTACCACAAAGAATGAGCTTCATCTGTGTTGGTGTACACCATATAAGATATAGTTGTCGCTGCTATTTTTCTCACTCCATTTCTTTCTCGCTTCAGGCGACGAGATTTATGATTTCTTTCTACTTATTGTTGTTGATGCTTATTTAAGAAATTTAATGGGATTTGCAAAAATAAAAACGATTGCAGAGCACACTTCCTTGGTGTAAAATAAGTATTCGAAAAATGGCATAATATAAAGCATTTGAATCAGAAAAATTGAGAAATATGATTTTCTGAAAATGCTGTTCCACCGTAAAATCACGAAATATCTAACCTCTTAGCGGGGCCGTCGTACGGGGAAACAACACATATGGTTGAGTTAATTTTGTATTCTATACAAATTGTGCAAATTGCATCCAAATCGCAAATGGTCTTGTACAAAATTAGTCCAAAGGAATCGTTTTCGTGTGGAATGGTTGTGTATACATGGCCACTTTAAAAATTGATATCTGCAAAACGAAGCCAAAAACATTACAATTTTTTGCACATATACAGATAATGCATAGTGCTTCATAATACAAATATAGAACAAAATATGCCAGAGTTCCACAGTAGAAAAAAAATGCATACCTCTCAATTAAGTGCTCCTTTAATAAGTTACTCTAGGTATACGCTGAATTTAAAAATTCATATGTCCAAAGCAAAGCCAAACACCATTACAATTTGCGGCAGAGACAAGATTTCTAGCTTCAAAATAAAAATACAAAAAAAAAAAAATCTAGAAGTCTTCAATAGTTTATAATTTTATTTTTTGAAAAGAATACTATTACTAAGAAACATTTTTTTCGTTTGGTGCTGCTATATTTTTTTATGAAAGATGTTAAGTATTAGGCTTCATTTGGCGTTTAAATTAGAAATCGGTTGCACTGTTCTCGAGATATATTTTTTTTGAAAATGTCGTTACACCGTAAAATCACGCAATTTGTAACCAACCTAGCGGGGGGTTGGGGCGTGCTACGGGAAAACAAAAAACAAATACGGGTCCACCAATACTCTCCAGACTTTGTCGCTATTTTTGGGGTTACCAAATAGTTTTTTTTTTTCAGATAGTTTCAATATCAATTAAAAGATTTATAAATCGACCATCTTTCAGGTAAAAAAAAACCCCATGTGAGTAAATTTTGAAAGATATGAAACCAGTATTATTATAAAATTGAGAAATTTCTATAATTCCATTAATATTAACTCAAAAATTTGTTGTACCTACGATGTCTGCCAACAAATGAGCATAGAAATTTTCAGGGTAAGTTTTCGACTGAGTTCTTAAGAGAATTGATTTGTTATCTTACGTCCATAAATACTGTTATATTCCGCGTCTCGAAAAGTGAGCTACCAATGATAAAAGAGCTTTTAAAAGGCACTACCAGTAAAAACAAAATTAATTATGTCCAGATGTACAGTAAAAATATCGGCAAATAACTGATTAAAATTAGCTAATTTAATTATTTAGAAATAAAGTCTTATACCCTAGGCAGACGGACAAAATCAATGATCATTCATTCGTAATTGATTTTTTTTCAAAAGTCAACTTACCCAAGATTTTTTGAATTAAAACGAAAGTCCTGTCAATTGTTGTATGTATTACTTAACAGCATGAGTTTCTAATAATTACTTAAGGGGTTAAGGAGTATAACTAAAATGTGTTTCCCGAAATATTATAAAATATTGCTCAGGCTAAATTGATAAATCGGCAACCCCAAACTTAAATTTTCTTAGCCTTTATACAGGGTGTCCCATACGTACCTCATTTCCTTTATACCCCGGATTACTCACTCAATTTCGAGAAATAAATTGTATGGTAGGAGAGCCGGAAAATGCACGGTGTGGGCGGTAGGAGGGTTTACGATTTTTAGTACTGTTTCCACTTAACACTTTTTAAATTTCTTGATATACACCCTAACAAGGCGAGATTTATCTCAGGTGATAGCAAACCATCTAAGCTTTGCAATGAATGTCCAACCAGCCCTACTGTCACCTTCAATCTTAAGTATGTAGTACGTCAAAGTCCAAAAATTGGAAAAAACATCCTACTTTTATCAAATTTTAACGATTTTCCCGCCAAAATACATGATAAATATGAAGACCTCGGAATGTTGTCTTTAATTTGACTGTGCACATGTACCTACCTAAATACAACCATTTTTGAGATATTCCCGTTTCTATGATTTATAGATTCATGAATTTTTTGCTAATTTGCGTGGAATTGCATAAAATTAGGCGCGATTTCTATTGTTATTAGCAAAATTAATGAAATTATGCATCATAAAAACGGGAGTATCTAAAAAAACGGTAGCATTTAGGTAGGTACATATGCAAGATCAAATGAAAGGTAACATTCGGAGGTCTCGAAATCGTGCATGAAAGTGCTATCCTTATCTTGCCTTTTAGCGGGAAAATCGTTGAAATTGAAAAACAAATTGCAAAATTTTCTAATTTTTTGATTTTGACGTCCTATAACTTCCGACGGAAAAGGAATAGAGAGGTGGTTGGACATTTGTTGGAAACCGCAGAGGGTTTACTATCACCTGAGATGCAAGTCATCTTCATAGGGTGTATAAAAGAAAGTTACACGAAAATTACATGGTATTAGGATAGAAAGAACAAAAATCACAAAACCCCCTACCGCCCTCACCGTGCCCTTTCCGACTCTCCTCCCATACAACTTTTATCTCGAAATTGAATGAGGAATGCGGTGTATAAAGGAAATGCGGTACGTATGGGACACCCTGTATATAGCTCACTTTTCATAGCATGGATTATAGTTGCCAAATCCACCGAATTCCGAATAATTCCAACTACAATCGTTGTAACTAAGTAATATATCGTGGATTGCAACTCTAATACCACACTCAAGATCCCGAAATTTACATTTGAAAAATGTTTGAGTTGAATCTCGTGTATGTAAATAAGCATAGTTTTGAGTTGGCTGTTAAAAGCATCATTTGAATGTGCCCCTGCTTGTAGACTCCATTTACACCACATGGCAGCGATAAATATTGACGAGAACATTAAACAAAGCGTCCTGCCAAGAGGTCTTATACATAGTTCTACCAAAATAAAAGCGGTTAAACTAAGGGTTGAAAGGGACTATAAGGAGAATTGTTGTAAAATATAGATAAATGTAGAAATCAATTGAGATTGCTCACCATATTAAATGTCTGCCTACATAAATGCTGAAGTGTTCTTCCAAGGTATTTGAACTGCTCTTTTAACTGTGCAATAGTATGTTGTTGGTCCCCCCTTTCTACGATCAATGGAAACAGAGTGAGTATATACAATCCTTAGAATAACAAACACTTTACCTTCTCCCTTTTTTTTTTATGATACAGCATGAGTTGGGTCCAGTTAAAAGCAATTCTGAATGAAATTTCTTTTCTGATGTTGTCGACAACCTATATTATGATAACGACCCCCGATTTTCAGATGAAATCTGAGATTGAAAACTTCTCAGATTTGTTCAAGACGAAAAATATATGTTTATGTGTACAAGTTTACATAATATGTATTGACATTTACATACATATTCCCAGTAATGTAGGCTCAATGTCATACGTGGAAAAACTCTAATGGGATAGATATATGTATGTAGCTACTTTGTTAAGATAAATCTCTAGAACGTGACACTGAAGGTAAAAGTTTGATTATATCTAATTCCGAATGTCTCACTGCCCTTCATTCAGGCAGGTTTCGATTGGATTTATAATATATTGCATGCATTAAAATTTAGTACAAGGCTTTCTAATATTTTATCAATTTCTAAGGATAGAATTGTTTTGAAATTAATCATGAAATAAAGCTACGCCCCGGCGGATAGATTTATTTTGAGGAATCTTCAAACCGGCTTCCATTTTAATGCAGTCATTCTAACCATTATCATCATCCTCATTATTAGTATTATCCATCTCGATTGACTAAATCCACACGCGAATTACGTAGCTTTCCCTTTCAATTTAATTCAATTCAATTCAATTCAACTCGATTCAGACATCACCGCAGATTTACTAATTTATCCAGAGCCAATTCAGAATTTAGAAAATGAGAGTTTTTGTTGAGTTTTTAATAATATTATAATACAGTTAGAACAGACTCGCGGGTCAGACGCTGACCCACACAGACTTTTTAAGCGACCCATGCGTTGATTTTCATACATTTATTTAAAGAGAGAACAGACAATCAAAAATATTAATCACTCAGCATTTTATTGAACTGAATAAAAATCTTAAAGGAAATGGATAAATTTCTTTATTGATGTTTGAAGATATTAAAATATTTATGACCAAGCTGGGCATCTTTACTAATGATTTTGAAATGAAAATATTTCATTGCATCGATTACAAACACATTTTCTAAACACAATAATTTTTGGTAATACGCTTTACGTTTACGAGAATGCAATTAAAAAATATTTAGAAATTATACAGGAAATAAAACATGCTTTTGAGGAGAGATTTAATCAATTTAAACATTTGGAAAATATATTTGACTTTATTTTATATCGATTCAAAACGGAATTTGAAACACTGGAAACATTGGAAATGGAAATAGTTGAATTTCGAAGCAGCATAGTGTGAAAAAATAAATTTGAGAACTTGATTTCCGAAGTAGAAGGAAAAATATCTGAAAGTGGTGCAGCTGATAATGATCCCACACTAAAAATTGAAAATAATATATTAAACGTATGAGATTCTTTACCAAATAATTTTATAACAATGAAGAAACTTACTAATGCTCTTTTAACGATGTTTGGGTCCACATAATCTGGAATTTTGTAAAACCAATAAAAATATACATTCTGCCTTATCAATAAATTAACTATTTTTTTTTTCGAAAAAAATTTAAAAACAACATAAAAACTGTCAGAGGCGCTGGCTGTTTAAATCATTTTGCACGGGGTGATTGCTCATTTTGATAGCAATTTGTTAGGCGTTCTGAAGTTGAATCAAGATAGAAGTATGAATCAAATGTGGGAGGAAGAAACTGTCCACGGGGGTATGTACATATATACATACTGTCTTATCAATAAATTAAATAATTAATTTATTTTTCTTTTAGAAAAAATTGTAAAAATTCTGAAAAATTGTAAAGAATTCGGAAAAATTCGGAAAAATTGGAAAGAATTCGGAAAAATTGGAAAAAACTCGGAAAAACTGGAAAAAAATTAGGAAAAATTGGAAAAAAATCACAATAGCTGGAAAAATCGTACACATGGCAAATAAATCGTAATAATTGGTAAAATCTTCCTCACAGCTTGATTAATTCATCTTATTTTGCTTTGCGGTGTGAATGCAAAGATAATATGCATAGAAATTTATGAGGAGCTCTAATTTCTGATATTGAATGATGATGTGGGAGGAAGAAAAGAAACTGTCCACGTGGGTAGGGATATATATATACTCCCGTATCAATAAATTAATTATTGTTTTTTTTAGAAAAAATTGGAAAAAAATTGTAATAATTGATAAAAAGTGGAAAAATTCGGAAAATTGGAAAAAATTCGGGAAAATTTGAAATAAGTTCGGGAAAATTTGAAAAAAATTCGGAAAAATTGGAAAAAGACTCGGAAAAATTTATAAAAAATCGTAATTAAAAAAAAAATCGGGAACATTAGAAATAGGTCGGAAAAATTGAGAAAAAAAATTATAAAAATTGCAACAAATCGTAAAAATTGCAAAGTACACCGCACCATACACACAAAATTTGTGTGCAATTGTAGTATTTGAAAAAATCGCCGCATACACACGCACACACATTCATACAACTTTTGTGCAATTCTTTCGAATTTCTTTGCACTTTTTACGAAAAATTGTATCATTTAAAAATATTTAAAATAGCGAAAAACACACACATACACACGCTTAATATTGAGAAACTATTCGAGAATTAAAAACACAGATTTCTCATTAAATATACTTGAACTATATAGTATTATGCATACACACCCCTATAACTATATCTGTTAATAATATTTAATAATAAGTTTACAGATGTGGTTTACTTAGTGCTGGGACATCGGAACGGAACATCGATGTTCATCATCGATGTTGACATCGCGCAACAAGCATCGATGTGGCGATAATATCGATCATATCTCATCGATGTACAAAAAACATCTATGTTAATGAATCTTAAACACATCATAGAAAAAGCTATGTTCTTCAGTTTAGAATTTTTGTTGCTGTCGTCTTTATTTATAACTTAATAAAAATAACGAAAACAAAACAAAACAAGTACTTCATTCATTATCAATTCTAAAGGACAAGTTTTCTAAAAATAACGCATAATTGAATAAAAATGAATAATCACAGGTCCGAAAACTTCTTATCTATATAGACTGAAGAAACAATAACTGGCAAAGACGTTTTCCTTGCAAACTGTTTTTCTTTTGAGTTATAGTCTCGCCTAGCTTAGAGAAAAAACGTTCGGTTGGCACAGAAGTAGCCGCAATGGACATGCTAGAAGACGTGATAAGCCAAGATATATATTGGTGACGCTGCCACCATTCCAAAGGATTTATATGAAGTGGCTTCAAAGGAGGGCTTAAATAAAAGGGTATTTCCGATTGCCTACGTTTCGAACTACCTTCCAATACTTCTGGTGCTTTTCATTTATTAGGCGGATGTGATTAGCCCATAAATTGAACTTTGTTGAGCCTGAAAACGAGCTTGCAGGCAGACATTTTCTTAACTAAATTGACAAGCCTGTATCGTTCTCAGGGGCAGCAGTTTGATGTATTTACGTTAAGGGCACTATGTTTCCTCCTATTTAAAAGAATGAATTCTAATTGGTTCCACCGAACAATGTTTTCTGCCAACAGCCCAAATCATTCTAAGAACTAATGATGATCAATTGTTACGACGCTTCGAAAAATTTTATTGAAATACGTGTTTCTTTTTTCAAATCTAGATAAATTTTTTGGAATTTGATTTGCTTTTTAACATCGAAAGGATAACATCGATGTACGTCGATGTTTTAGTGCGTCGACATCGATGTAAAAATATCAAACATCGAGAGCCCAAACATCGATGTTTTAAAAACATCAATAAACATCGCCCAGCACTAGGTTTACTTTATTCCTTGTTAATTCAAATACTCGGAGCAGGGGCCACGCCCGACTGGGCATGGTGTCACCTGGGGCCGGATTCACTAACTCGGAGAGTTGTGAAGTTGTGGAGATGAGAGCTATTTTGCCACTTAACTCTCCACTCAGAATTCTGTAACTCGTGGAATTTATATTGAGATTTACCGAACTCTCTATTGCACTCGGAAAAACTCTCGGCTGGGTTAGTTGTGGATAAGTAAGAAAAATATTTCTCAACTGACAGTATTGTCTGCTTTTATTGTCCTTTGTGAAGGTACCAATGTACTTAGGAGTTTCAAATTGAATTATGGATTCACTGCATATCCTGGTTATGTTTACAAAAACAAATTATGGACATCCTTGCAATACGAACAACGAAATAAGGATTTCGGTGTCTCAAGGTACCCGATAAAAATTGTAATTCACTCGAAAATGGTCAATTTGGTCTGGAAAACGACCAAATTGACCATTTTCGAGTGAATTTTCCAGTACAGAAGAGAAGCTATAAAAATATGTATGTAGGATGACATCGCATCTACATTTTGTCCCCTAATTAGATATGTAATTAGTTTTTGAGTCCGGTAAATAGTTTTGGAGACAACTGCAAAAGAAGTGAATCGGTCCTTCTTAAGATGAAAAATTGCCGTTTTTTGGTACAAAAATGGACATATTTTCAACTCATCATCATGAAGAACTGGTAAGTCATGGAAATTTACTTTACATGAGAAAAATATTTACAACATCACACTAATAGATGCGAAATGAAGAACGGAAGAAATATGTGCAAAATGTAGGAACTGGGGTGTATATGACCCAAGTACAAAAAATCCGTCTTTCGGCGATAAAAAGTTAGTTATGAAGTTAAAATTATCAACAACAAAAACTACACCACGCAATTACCGGCTTCTCCCTCTTTAATTTGCTACTAAACATGATGTATTTTTGACATCCCCCAATTGGGGGTGGTACGACCCCAATCCCCAAAAGACCATCCCCAACAAATTGTTCATCTATGTTTTTGTACTCTTGACCCTAAATCCATAAAAAAAACCAATGCTCTACGACCCTCCTACACAGAGTTAGCCGTCTTTCAATATTTCGATACTGCTCACGTTTTCTTTAACTCCCGTAGTATGTTAGAGAATCTCGAATGGAGAGTTAGGGAGTTTTAATCGGGGAAAACGAAAATTCTCATTTCCCAAACTCCCAAACTCTCCGAGTTACAGAAACCGACCCCTGGTGTGGTATTCACGGTATCACCCCATTTATATGACGTACCGACATCGACTTTTGCTTTTCACTTACAAAGGTAAAATTTGTAAAACAAAAAGGCAGCGTAAAATTTTTAGAGGATTTTGAAAGTGAGAACCAAAAAAAGTGGTTTTTAACCATTTGCCCCTCCCCATTTCTAAGTGCACTGCTGTCACGAGCTAGTACTAAAAAAAAAATAATGACCAAAATTTGACTCACTTCTCCAAAAGATTCGACATCACTGGTTTATAAGATAAAATCATTTTCACTGATGCGTTAAATTTTATAGTCCGTGTCAGGAAAACTCAGCTATTAATATCGCCAGAGGGAAATTGGTATATTACAAGTGGTAAAAGAGCTTTAAAAAACATTAAATTTTGATATTGTCGCATTACTATTGTATTTTCTTGTAATTTTAGTGGCTGATCATACAACATGTGTGTGATGCAACAGCGAACGGTTATTGGCCGATAACACACTGTCTGTTTGATGATTTCTCTAAACGTTATAGGCCGAAAACATCCCAGTATGGAATCTACTCCTATTACATATATTGTAGAGTTGATTCCAATACGATTTGTGAAACAGAACCTTGCGGACAAATAACCCGACCCGTAAACGATTCAGTTTGGATTCCAAATAAATTTTCGTATTTTTCCTCTATACCGTGTGGGTTTCGATAAGTCGAATAGGTCGTGAAACTAAACAGAATTAATCCCAAAGTTGTAAGTTTGAAGTGGAAGTAGGTTGAGGTAGTTTTGTTGAGATAAGTGATAATTATAGATAAGAAGCTAAGAAGAATATAAAGGTCGTGTGGTTTATTCAATTTTGAAATTGTTTTGTGTGAATGAGTGAGTGTGTATTGAATCAGAAAATTATGTAAGCAACTAGTCAGAGCCATTCGACCTCAATCTAAACCAATTCATTCTACACCGAAGCATTAAAATATTTAAAAATTTATTGCATACCGATTTCAAATATATTTTTCAATAAATTAAGCATTTATTCCTGTCTTACTGGCATAATACATATAAGTCAGACCTCTCTAAGTCGAAATCTCATTTGCCATCGAAATCAATTCGTGTTACGGGGTGGGGGAAATTGCAGTTAAACGGATTTCATTACAAATTTTCTGAATTTGTTAATATTTACTTTGTATGCATATTCCTCATTCTAGATATTATGCACTGAACAAAATTGGTAATTTTTGATTGTTTCTTCTGAATATCTTTTTTTATTTTATTATTATTAAAAAAAAAACGCTCAATTTTGTTTAATGACATTTGAACCTTATCTGGAGCGTCCGTTGTTGTTCCGAATGCAGACTGCCAAATATAGATCCAGAAATATAGACTTGCAACAAAAAGAATTTAAACTGCATAAAGTACCTAAATATCCAATAGAATGCAGGTTAAGAAAAATGAAGCCATAGAAAACGGTAAAAACGTAGCAAGAGTTTATCAGAATTTATTCGAGTTAAAGAAGGCCGAATAGTAAGAAAACAGTTCAAAATTTCTGGAAATTAATTCGACTTAGGGAGGTTCTCGAAATAAGGAATTTCGAGTTAAGGGAACTATAAAAAATCGAAGGGAGTGGCAAACGAAGTACAAAAATTCGAGTGAGAGAAAATTCTACTTAGAGAGTTTTGTAATATAATTTACATTTCTGTGTTTAATCTGAAAGTGCCGTGACTTTATAATTTCTGATTTGAAAAAATTGTATACTTAGTAATAATTATGGAGTTACTTAGGAAGGGAAGAATTAGCGACTATTGGTCCACTAATCCTATCATTGCAACTTTATTTATTTCTAAAACCTTAAGCCGCAACAGGTTTGGACAAATCGTGATTTTTACGATAACGAAATAGGTAATGGCTTCAAATACTGACAGATTGTATAAAGTGGATCATTTCATTGATATATTGCAAAAACAAAAAGAAAAGATAATACTCCAGGAGCCTGACTCTGTAACGCGGACAGTTGGGGAATTTGGGAGATGAGAATTTTCGTTTCCCTCGATTAAAATTCCCTAACTCTTCATTCGCGATTCTCTATCATACTTGCCGAGAATGGAGAGAAGGAGAGGAATGGTATAAAAAAAATGGAGCTCGGGGAAAATATGATATTAGGAGAAAATGGAGTAGAGAGCGGCGGGATTAAAATGGAAATGGATTTACGGAAATGTAAAATAAAATAAAAAAATTCAAGAGATGCAATAAGTCGCAGGGATAAGCATACTATCTGTAATATCAATAAAAAAAAAATGAGAAATTACTTTGACCTCAGCGGTAAATTTCCTTTTCGCAACATTGAAGAACGACTAACTCTGTGTGGGAGGGTTGTAGAGTGCTGGCGCTTTTTCGTCAAATTTCTAGAGTACAAAAGTATAGGTGAACAATTTCTGGGTTTTTGCGGATGGGGTCATACCACCTCTCATAAGGGGTTGTCCAAAATCCGTCATATTTGGTATCCAATTAAGGAGGAAGAAGAGGTCAATCGATTGGTGTAGTTTGTTTATGATCGTTTTAATGTAATAACAGAAGTTTTACTGCCGAAGAACAGATTTTTTACACTTGGGTCATATAAACCCCAGTTTTTTACATTTTGCATATATTTTTTCCGTTTTTTTTTTTGTGTTAAACATCTTGCTATAAAAAAAGACTTGAGTCTTGCTAAAATCAATCGGGAAATCTCTCTTAACATTACAAAAAGAGAAGAGTTCAGCAAATTCTACATGAAGATAATAACCTGAGCCTAGGCTTTTATCACTTTTACCATAAGAAAGCGCGGTTAAATTTTGCGGAAATGTACAAATTTTTCAAAGAAGAGTTGAAAAGAAATTTTGTTTGGATGGTCGTGATGGCCATTTGAGGAAGACACATCAATCACGCTATTCTCGCAATTTTTAAGAAGAATCACTTATGACATGAGCTGCATTTCTGTATCGCAGAAAGACGCCAATCTGCTTTGTTTCTCATAAGATGGACGCACACAAGCATGTGGACTTTCTCGAAAATTTGCTGAACAATTATGCTGGATAACTACGATGAAAACTGGACTTACTATGCAAATGTAAAATGCACCCATACCTACTGCACGGTACACTAAGGACTTCTTTGAGTCTAGAAATACACCGTTATTGTAGTGGCCTGCTATTAGTTCAGCTTTAAACTTCATGGAACTACTTTGCCAAAAGGTTTATGAAAATGGACGGCAATTTAATACTTTGCAGGATCTAAAAGGAGCTATTCAGGAAGAATGGGGAGAATTTATATCTCTGTCTTGCAGACGTTTATAAATTCGATGCCATATCGCATATGTCACATTACTATTAACAGTAGAGGGCACACAAATTATTAAAATTTAGTTTTATTAATTTCTTCAAGATCTACATATTGAATTTCCCCCTTTTTATACTCTAGATGAATTCTACAGGGTATACTAAGTTTGTCATTCCGTTTGTAACACCTCGGAATAATGATGGTAGAGCAAAATGGATTGGATACCCACGCATAATATTAAAAGTCCGTCCGTCCGTTTGTGCGCACTATAATTCGAGAAAGCGTATACTTAGAGAGCTGAAATTTTGCACACCTACTATAAAAAAAAAGTAAAATTAAGTTCGAAAATAAGAAAAATCGGGCAATGCCTTCGTGGGGTTTCCATATAAAACTTTCGTTTTCCACTATATATTTGGACACTGCCTGAGAACGCATCGATATAGAGAGCTGTAATTTGATACATGGTGTTTTCATAGTAATAGCAAAATTTCAAAAATGGACTAAATCGGGCAACTCCTTCTTGGTATTTCCATATAAATATTTACGTTTTTTACGTATACTGTGGAAACGACCACTCCAAGACATTTTTATTGTACTAAAAACTTCTTTAAAATACGAAATTCTATAAAATTGGTTATAATCATTTTTTCTGTCCGACAAACCGTTCTAGAAATATATGCGAAAAACAACTTCAAAAATCAAACTTGCACAGATTGGTGACATTACGAAATACCCTAGCTCTTGCAACTCCTTCTTAAATAAATTTAAATTGACCAGCCCTATCCAGGAATTGCCAGGATTGACAAGGAAATATGTTGACTTGCAGTAAAACTTTACTTGAAAAATATATTTGCAATATCAGCTCTAGGTTATAAAATAGTGTAAATTGAGTAAGCCCTTCATGAAATTGTAACATACAAATTATTTGCATACCGCCGCCATACGCACTTAATTATAACCCAATCTTGAAAACATCTTCTAAAAATTTATAATTCTTACAAAAACAAAAGGATTTTTCTATGTAAGAACAGGCGCCGAACACTGCTGCGCATGCAATAAGACGCGAGGACGTAGAATTGCGTTCTCAAGAACAGGCGCGGAGCACTGCTGCGCATTCAATAAGATGCGAGGGCGAGGTAATACCCATATATAGGTTAGCTGCGAATATTCAAATAAGCAGCCGCGGACAATACATCTAAAAATATTTAAACAAAATTTAGCTATTGTTACAGTGAAGATGTCAACGATTTCAGCTAGGGTATAATATTATTGGTCTTCGACCAATTATAACTTTTTCTCTTGTTTTTTTTTTAACTATTTCCTTTGGTTTTAATAAAAATGACGATTTTAATATAAAAAATAATTACCCGAAAAAATAAGAAAAAATAATTTTTGATTTCTTTTTTTGTCACCATTCTAATATAGAATTTATTTCAACATATTTAATTTTTATGATGAAGAAATTGAAAATATTGTTATGCACATATAGCTATTTCGCTGGGTAACCCTTCGGTAAGAATTGTTCGCACTTTAAGCAAGAGTTATTTTTTTTACTACATAAACCATTACACCATTTCAAAATCCAGAACAGCATGAATAGAACTCGCAAGGATTCAGGTTATATGTTTTAACATAAAAATTATGATATATTTGCTTAAGTAATACAATTAACACGAATCATGAATAAGTTCGGCTTCTACCTGACTTTCCACACAAATCGAATAACAATTAGAATTCAACTTTTCTTCAGAACTTTTCCTCCATAATACATAGACATGGAAGCTTTTAATTGAAAAGTTAGCGTAAGTGTCGAAATGTTTCTTATCAATACACCTATATCGAACAAAAGATATGTGTAGAATCAAGAAATTTCAATTGAAAGTTACCATTGGGTTAATTACACTTCCACAGCTCTAATTACGTCTCATGTTGAGAGTTAAAAAGTTCTTTCAAATTAATTAGCGGCAAGATATCATGTCCTCCATGCTCACCTTTTTCCCTAATGCTTTGACTCGAACTTCGTATGCAAAACTTTCCGACGACGACGCAACATACCCATTTATATTAAATACTGCTGTCTTAAAGATTAGCATCATCTCGTAGGAGCTTTGTTTAACAGCACAGAGATAATCACTTTCAAGTGTTGGAAAACCAGCATCATAAGAGAAAACGTGAAAAGTTAGATTATTTGTTAAAGTGAGTGATTTTCATGAAACGCTTGAATAATATAAACGTCAACTACTTAAAGTTTTCACAGAATATGCATGACTTCCTTTTCTAGGGCTTTGAGTTTGCAATGAAGCCGGGTAATATAATTTTCAAAACAATTTAAATGCATACTTGGAAAAGAGTTAGAGAAGCAAATATTTGTTACCAACTAGACAGGACAACCCAAAGAAATCAAAGTTTTAGTAAATTCCATTTGGAGTAATCCAGCGTATTTATAAAGTGGAAGAACTTTTAAATCGATCGTATGCTCCATCGGAACTATGTTAAAATTCTGAGCGATATTAACTTTTATATTTTGCAGCTTCATTTAATTTTCTTCAGATTTTAGAATTTAGAGTTTTTCAGGATATTAGTAATATTACTCCCCCAGTTTTATAGCATATACTGAATAGTTAGAGAAATAGTATATATGTGTGTGTGTGCCTTAACTCTGAGCGACGAATATGTATTGTAGGTTCGAAATTCTGGATGACATGGTTAAGGTCACGTCTCTGTATTCTAAAGGCTCATAATTTAAGACAGATGTGGAACGAGCAACGAACAAATATTCAGAATTATTACTTTATGTACCTATCAAAAAACGTTTTATTAGTAAAATTACCGTTTGTTGATTATGTTAAAAATATTTTATGTGAGTATAATGCATAAATGTTAACAACATCAATGAACAAACCTTACATTTACCTCTGCAAGTATTATTGATTATGCAAAAAAAGTATCGTTAATAGCGCTAATGGATGTTAATTATGTCAATTGAAGTCTTTTTTTTTATAGCATGAATATCGATTAATTCCCTCAACGTTAATTACATATACTTTAGCATTTCCCTTCCATTTCTATTACGTTTGATGTGAAATAGCATTTTATCGAATAGATAAATTCAGAGTATATAAGCTTTAGTATAAAAATTAAAGTATTTATTGCGACAAACCATTTGTTTTATTTTCATTCTATTGTTGGATGATAATGTAAATGTAAAATGTAAATGTCAAATTAGAACAATTTTTAGAAGCAAAGTAGGTTAACCTGGCGTAAATGAGATGCACCGACAATAAGGTGGGGCAGGTATATCCTCAAGGTTCAATCTTAGGACCTATCCTCTTTTGTCTCTACATTAATGATTTATGTGATATGGTGCATGATGTTCAATTGTACCTATATGCAAATGATGTGCAGTTTATTTTTTTTTTTATTTATTAAAATTCATCTAGTTGATTACTACAATATTACTACAATAGTTATTGCAAAAGAAATTATTATTTAATGCAAGAAAAAAAGAGAAAAACGAAATGCAAAACAATAAAAACAAAAGAAGACAACAATAACAAGGAAGCAGATAAACTTAACTAATATTCGATTTGAGCTGATTTTTCAGTTGCAGTCTTGAAAAATTGAAATTAATACTGTCGAAATGCTCATTAAAGAGGAGAGACATGGCAATTAAAGGTTCGTTTGTACCGAGTTGATATACCAATTGATGTTAACAGAAGTGCGGAATTTATTGTTCCCACCAAACTATCAAAAATAAAGCCCATTCTAGATATATGACGTCTAGTTCAAGTGATCTATATAGGCTGGTAAAATTACATTGTTACTTCAAGAAAGGCCACGGAGTGCGAATCGGAGGAATCTGCGTTGAACAGCTTCAATGCGAATGATCTTCACTTGGTGGTAAGGGGACCAGGCAGTGCTGGCATATTGTAGTATCGACCAGACAAATGTGCAGTAAAGAAGTTTGGTAATGTAAGGGTCGTCAAATTTTTTAGACTATCTCTTAACAAATCCCAAAATCAAATTAGCCCTACTGATTAGGTAATCGATGTGATCCCCAAAAGAAAGGCGAGAATTGAGAACCACACCTAGATCTTTGCTTTTGTCAAGCCTATATAATGAACTCCCTTCTTGGACATATTTGAAGTAAATAGGGGACCTATTGCAAGCGATGGTCATAGTTGTGCATTTATGAATGTTTAGAGGAAGAAAATTATTGGAACACCACTTATGAAAAGTGGCTAAGACAAAGTTTAAAAGAGCGCAGTCATCATTAGAATTAACAACGCCAAATATTTTGACATCGTCCGCACAACAAAGTATTCTGGAATTAGGTAAAAGCACAAATAAGTACGAAATTAATGTGTGATATAAATCAGTTGAAGGGGTCGATCGAATATTACAAAACAAGTACACGCAACCTAGATAAATAATGGTCACACAATTATGTTGCCACTAGGAAGCGACTTGTAATGTATCGATGCGAAATTGTTGAAATCACAAATCAACAAAAATGAATTAAGCAATGCCATGAAAGTAGGTAAGTGCCAGTATCGTGAAATGAATGCGAAGGTTTCGGGGCAGCCTGAGTTTTGGGAAACTTCGAGTTTTGAGTAAATCTTCGATAGGTTAAGAACGCAGCGTAATTTTATAAAGTAAATATATAGAGTAAATAAAATAGTGGTTTTTATATTATTTCGGTGGTTTATTTAAATAATTTCATCCCCAAAAAAAATATCCATTACAGATACATCATTGCTGTATAAAATAAATAGTACTGGGCCAAGAATACTACCTTGTGGCATACTAGAGGTATTAGCTATTTCAGCAGAAAATGCTCCATGAAATATAACTCGTTGTGTACGTATAGACAGATAAGAAGATAACCACTGAACAAAAATAGGGGGGGGGGGGGGTCAAAGAATAGAGAGCTTGTGGATTAGAATGCGGTGATTAATTTTATCGAAGGCCTTGCTAAACTCAGTGTAGACGCAGTCAACCTGCTTACCGGACTCAATGGCTGCTTTATAATATTTAAGAAACCATTCTGGAAAATCCCAAGAATGGTTTACAGTGAAAGTGGAGCACGTCACTGACCAAGGTTTCAAAAATTGTTGTACTTATGTAGACCTCATGAACTGATTGAGGACTTTATCTGCAGAATAAACGATGATCTCGCAGAAATTTTTATCAATCAACTTATAATCAACTGCTTCTTAATTTCGGTAAATCGCGCAATACATAGCCTTCTCTAATTCTGATCTTAATATTGAGGATCTTCCCCCAATTTGTGCTAACTAACTTATGTAAACTGCATTACCAACTTGGGAGCGAAAATTAATAATCCTTTGAAGTGTTGTGATCATATCAAATCTGTGGTAAGCAAAATTTATTGTGGGCTTAGGAGACTCTGGCTGTCTGCAAATATACTTCCTGCCGATAGGCGTTTCAGACTAGCTAGGAGGCACCAAAAGTGGCCACTTTTTGCTTATGGTAGTTTAATGTACATGAAACTAGGCTCGGTTTTCAATCGAAAGCTTGAGGTTGCTTTCAACGACTGTATATGGTTTGTTTTCGGTTTGCGTCGTTCTGTTCATATCTCTCCTTAGATTATTGATCTTAGGTTGTACTCTAGATTCGTACTTTAAGGTAAAGCACTGATTTTCCTGCATAATCTTTTCTGTAACATCAAATTTCTGCAGTACCTGAGAGGATGTAAACTTCTAATTTCACGTTTAAATTCATCCATCCATGAGGGATCTTACTTTGTCAAGTTTGCACACCTTTTGGATTACCTATCCTGCCCCCCCCCCCATTCATAGAGTGTTACTTCTGCCTGTGAATTTAAGCAACTTATACCCTAATTGCATTTTACTAGCTGATTGTGTTGAACTCTTTTCTGTTTATCTTTCCACTATATTTTTCTTTTTTTTCCCTTTCTATTTTTACTATTTTTCTGATAATTTGTAAGTATTACGTTTTATTTTTTTTCTCTTTTTATTATAATTTTATTTTTTAGTGTATTAGCTAACCTAGCCGTACTTTTCATTGCACTAGTATAAGATTTCTAATCTTGTGTACAAATTAGGTAAAATAAAATAAGCGATTGATTGATTCATATGCTGCCCTGACGATATTTAATTTTTCTTTTATATAAACAAATTAAGCAGGATGCCTGTTATTACTATTTTTGATATACTAACTTATCTATTCTATGCTTCAAATTAAAAAATATGCAAATATTATAATTAATAAAGGATTTATTTCCCATTTTCAAATTTGATCCATTGTTTTGACAGGAATTTATGAACTAAAAAAAAATAACAAACTTTTAAACATTTTCAAACTAAGTTTTATACATAATTTAATTCTTTAAAAAAAAATCAACGAACAAAACATAAATATTTCTCTTCATGCCTCATGTGAATCAGTATAATTTTCACATTTGATAAAGGCATGTTCCATACATATAGGCTTGATTCATGTTGTACAGCAGTGCTTAGTCTTCCTATCTTTGGATTTAGGGCAATCTCCGCATCTTATGTATCTCTCAGGTATTTTGTCAGGCCTGGTGATGATGATTCACCCAGGTATTGAGCGATTCTTTTACGAATAAGTTTCTAGTTAGATTATTTCAAGTGCTGGGACATCGGAACGGAACATCGATGTTCTGCATCGATGTTGACATCGCCCAACAAGCATCGATGTGACGATAATAGCGATCACATAATTTCGATGTACAAACAACATCGATGTTAATAAATTTTAAACACTCTGGACAAATGTCTGACTGGTAAATCATAGAAAAAGTGCTGTTTTCCAGTTTAGAATTTTCTCTCTCGTTTTTATTTATAACTTAATAAAAATATCATTATCAATTCTAAATTCTTAGATTCTTAGAAATAACGATAAATGAATTAAATAAAATGAAAAAATTGCAGTTCAGAAAACTTCTTATCTACTGACTGAAGAAACAATAACTGGCAAAGGCGTTTTCCCTGCAAACTATTTCTCTTTTGAGTTATAGTCTCGCTCACGCCTGTCTTAGACAAGACAGTGCAAGACGTGATAAGCCAAGGTATATAAGTTGGTAACGCTGTCATAATTCCAAAGGATTCATATGAAGTGGTTCCAAAGGAGCGCTTAAATAAAGGGGGATTTCCAATTGCATACGTTCCAAACTTTCTTCCGACGATTCTGTTGTTTTAGCACATAAATTGAACTTTGTTGATCCTGAAAAAGAACTTGCTGGCAGACGTTCTCTTAAGGGGCCCATACACGGTTAGGCATGTTTGCCAACTCGAGTAGGACAACGATGTTTTCACGCAGATTTGACCGTGTGTGGGCCTGTTTGTTGTGTGGCATGTATGTCAAACGGTTGGACGAAAATCAAATTATTTTGATTTTGAATGGGCGGGGCTACGTGTTTGACAACATATTCAACCGTGTAGGGTGATGTTTGTCACGCAGTCGTCATTCTTGAATGAAGTATATTGAAGAAATGATAGCAAATAATAATTCTAGCGGCTCCTGAGAAGTGTTCCTATCCTAATGTTGGGCAGCAAGTTTGACAGTGTGTGGAGAAAATCTTTCATGTGTGGCACACCAAGTTGGACAGCATTTTCACCTTGTATGGACCTCTTTAACTAAAATAATAAGCAAACCTGTATCGCTCTCCTGTGGCCTAACTTCGTTGGTCTCCATTGAGTCAGTGACAGGAGTGTGATGCAAGGTCAGTCTGATTGTTTCCTCCCAACTATTTAAAAGAATTGTGATTCGTTCTACCGAACGACGTTTTCTGCCCCCAGCCCAAATCATTTTAAAAACTAATGATGATCAATTGTAACGATGCTTTGAAAATGAAATGAACAATAACTTCACTACTTCTCTTTCCGCTTCACCACAAAAATTTTATTGAAATATAAGTATTTTTTCTTTTTCAAATCTAGATAATTTTTTTGAATTTTATTGGCTTTTTACAGTATGCATTTATTCCTTTGCGGTAAGAAGCATATAATTCCCTAACATCGAAAAGATAACATCGATGTACGTCGATGTTTTAGTGCATTTACATTGATGTAAAAATATCAAACATCGAAAGCCCAAACATCGATGTTTTAAAAATATCAAAGAATATCGCCCAGCACTATTTCAAGTGTAAAAAAATTAAAAACAATCCAGAAAATAACATTAAATTTTTGCAAATCGTAGAAAGCTTTCTTGTGTTATATGACTTTACGCGGAGTGAATTTTATAATTAAAAATAAAAAAGCGGGAGACGATATAGCGAAAATGTATAATGAAACATGTTTATTCAAAAATTTTATTAAAAAATATTATTGTGAGAGACTAATGATTCCCAACGTTTAAATTACTTCATTAATGATTGCCTGATCTATTTTCCATTTTACGTTAATTGACGATATGTCCTTAGAGGATTATCAGTATTTAATTCGATTGTTTTATCCTATTCCCTAGTTACTTGTGCTCCAGGTGAAATTATTCCATGTTTTGACTGAATATTTTATGAAGTATACATATACAGTAAAACCTACTAATTGGATCACCTCACGGTCGCAGCAATTACTGGAATTTATGTATGTACAGCCATATATTAAAAAAGCTATGTAATAGCGTAAATTTACGACGAATTAAATATGTATTACAACAAATGCAAAGCGTGTGCTTGTGGATCTTATAATATGAAGCAAAATGGCATCGCAAAAACTGAATGCAGCGAGTAATACTCATGTTGGAAATTAAAATTTTTTTTTTGTTGAAAGTCAATCGCGGGAATAGATAATAAAGCAGACGTGGGCACAACATATCATGGTGCGAAATTTGAAAAAAGTCTTATTATAATTATGGATAAATATGTGGTCCACGGTCCAATTACACAGTATTTTTTGTTCCATCAACTCTTTGTCAGTATGGTCCAATTGTGGAGGTGGTCTGATTAGGCAGTGTCCAAATTGGCAGGTTTTACTGTATATACGTCGATTTCACCATAATATTAATTTGATCAGGATGGCACGATATTGGCACTTAAACCATTCGATATTTAGAAGCATTCGAAAAGCACGTTCTACAATTTTTCTAACTCTAAAAGCCTATCTTAAGTTAAAAAAACTCAAACGAGTGTTTTTTTTTTTTAATTATAGGGATGTACGGAGAATCTCTTTTTGAGGTTTCTTTTGTTGTTTTTTAAGTCGGCAACGGCGATAATCACATCTCTCACAAAATTTAGAATATCCAACAAACTTTAAAGTTTTATATCTCAAAAGTGTGAAAAGTTTACTTATACCACTCTGATTTTGAGCTCCTGTAATTGGATAGCTACTGCAGACTAAGCACCTGCATAGTTAATGATTTATGAAACCTAAGCAAAACCTCGGATAAGAGAGTATAAGATGGCGGGGCTATATGGAATGCCTATTGGGACTGAAGAAGGAAAATAAAATTGCCTCAAAATCAGTTAAAATAAATACAAATTTGTCATCCTTTCCATCTTTCCTTTTTAGGGTTCCGCACCCAAAGTTTAAATACGGTAACTGTTTTACTAAGCCTCCGATTTTCGCTCGTCTGTCTGTCACCGAGCTGTATCTCATGAACCGTAATATTATTATAATATCTTATATTATTATTACTACACAAGATTTTACAATCATTTTAGTACAAAAAGGATCGGAACTACTATAGGTGCATGTTATAAAATAAATGAAAATATCGAAAATATACAAGAACTAAAATAAAATTAAATTTTGAGAATTAAAATTAAAAATAAAGACCTACTGAAATTAAGCAAAAATTGGAAATATGGATAAAAATAACAGAAAAAGTGTAAGTACCTACTGCTAAAAAAAAAACAGGGAGATAAAACTATAAATGAAATAAAAAGAAATAAAACAAAATACAAAACATAACTGAAAATAATTGAAAATTGTAAAAGTATAGTAAAGATAAAATTGTAAAAAATATAAAACTGAGCTACACCGTGATACAAGAGAATAGAAAAAGGGGAAGATTAATTGAAAACGTGGACCCTGATGAGATCTTTAAATGCACCGACAAGTCGCGCATTCTGATAACTGGAGAAAAACTATTCCAGAGATGGAATATTTGAACTCTTATCCTGTTCAAATATCCCGTCTTTGGAATAGTTTTTCCCCCATAACTAATTTGTTAAAACGAGGTATTATCACATTCTGATTTTATTCCGAAGATCTGCACTGGAAAAGTGAATCAGTTCTCTCTGCTTGAGATAATCTTATATTGAGCAACCTAGCAATTTTGTGCGGTAAGGTGAAACATGGCCGAACCTAAGAAGTCCATAAATGAAGTGGATACAATCATTAAAGGCAACTTCCGTCTTTCGAAGACAAACGCTGTCGAGTTTAGGGTATATCAAACAGCCGAAAATAAAGTAAGGTAGAATTAGGGTTCTAATTAGTTTTGAGCTGATTTCGAAAGATAACAAGCCTACATAGAGCCAGGGCCTACGAAGTACAGCATAAACCTTACCGAAAATGATGCCTAGATTTTTAACTTCAGAAACTTCACGAAATCTAAAACTATACCATCCAAGACCACAAGAGGTGATTCATGCAGATCAAAGGTGCCATTATGAAATACAATACATTAAGGCTTGTTTGGATTTAGCTTTACGTCGGTAGCTTTCGATCAGATATTGAGCCTTTCCAAATCATTATTAATACGAGCAATACAGTCCTCAAATAAATCAACAGGTCTGCTTGAATAGATTTGCATATCGTCAACATACATGTGAACGCCGACGTCCCGAACGATTTCAGGAAGATCATTTATAAATAAACTAAATAACAAAGGGCCCAATATTGAGCCCTAAGGAGCACCACACAACAGAGGCAGGGAGCAGAAAGTATTAGAATCCACTTTTACCACTTGCTTTCGATCGGTCAGAAAGTCCCGGATATAAACGACAGCGGAGCCACTAAAACCAAGCAATACGTAGACTGTTGAAGTTTTCAACGAGTGCATATTTCTATTGCCCATATATCCCCATATCTACAAATAACGCATTTTTTTCTCGTTTTATTCTAATTCATTATTATTATCATGTTTAAATAACAACATTATTTTTTTAAATGACGTCTACTCTCATTTGAAAAAATAAAGAGAAAGTGCATGGTGTTGAATTTTGTACGATGGTACGTAACCCTTCGTGCGCGTCCGACTCGCACTTAGCCGATTTTTTATTTAATGTTAAAACGACTTTAATATGAGACAAAGAAAGACATTATTAAATTAATAATAAGTTATAATAAAAAACTCTTAACTGGTCAATAATATAGCGTCCTTTACCATATCAAACATAAACGTAACCTTGATGGTCTTAATCTACCTAAGAAAAAAAAAGCATAAATTATTTCAAATCAAAGCAAATTGAGCAATTGTGCAAATATTTGTATTTTTCTGACTAAATCTGGATAAAATCATTAAATCAGCTTAAAATGAATTTTTTTATGTTTGTTCAGTTCGTAATTATAATTTTGTTTTGAATTTCTTTTCAATTCTGGAAAATCTTAAGAACTTATTTTTCAAGTTATTACAGCAGTAATTCTCCGAGAGAGAAAAAATAAATAAAATTTTGTGTTTTGAATTGACAAGGCTTTATCCAGTTGGCGGAATACAAAACAAAAAAAAAAAAAACACTCAGTGGGTGGAGCTTTGTGGACACTTCAAATAAAAGAACTTGAATAAATGAATAAGTAAATTGAAAAAATTCGCCTCCCACGTATGGATGTATGAGTGTACGCTTGTGTCAGAATAAATTAGACGATCCCAAAAGATATTTTTTAGGTACTTTATTCATTACAATAATTTTTTGCTCATTGAATTGGAATACCCAAAAATGTTTTTCATGTTTTTCTTCTAATTTTTTTGCTTATGAAAAACATTTCATTTTACTTCAACATGAATGGGTCAGAAAATTGAAGCTTGCAAATAGCTGCAAAAATAAATATCCTTGGAAATGTTAACTGAGTAGAAATATTTAATATTTCTTGGAACTACCCAAACGTATGCTGCCAGTGAATAATAATAATGTACTGGACACCTCTGTATGTTGCCTAGGGAAATTACTGAGAGTAAGACTGTTTACCTAGGATTTAAATGTCTTAACTTTATATGTATGTCCTTGGATTTTATTTCAATGTATCTTGTTCCATCCAAATAATTAGATTTGCACTAGCTATATATGTATGTATGTATTAGATAAGGACTTTGAGCTTCAATTACATTAACAACAGTGACAGCAGTAAAAGACAAATTTTTCTGACACAGTTTGCTTTTGCGTGTTTTACGTTTACGAAGAGCAGCATTAAGATTTGCATAATTCTAAATCTTTTCTAGTTTTTGCATGGTGACAACTTGATGGATGATTGTTTTTTTTTTGTTTTTTTTTTAGAATTGTAAATAGGTATTACTATATTTTTCGGTTTTTCTTCAGCAGGAAGAAAAGCAGCGCATTTGAATTCGTCTATAAAGTAGTCCCCGCATAAAACCACATGAACGAGGGCCCAAATTTTTGTTATTTTAACAGGGTGTTGCTTATATCCATAAGCCCGATTATAAACATAAAATGTGCTTCTATAAAAATCCCAGAATAAAAACACAAAACAATCGAATTATTGCTAATAAGCGATAGCCGATTACAAGCACAAGATGTGCTATTATAAAAAGTTCGCGAACTATTTCTTATAGAGTAGCTGCTTATACTTAAATTTGAAAAAATAACATAAATTTCTCAAGAAATACCTTTATTCAAGAACAATGGCGAAAATAAAATGTTTATTAGCAAATATGGCAAAAAATACAAAAAAGAAATTTAAAAATATACCTATACACCATTGAGGAGATTCCCTTAAAGTAATCAGATATATTCTTTAGTGCCTTGGACTTTATGGACATTTCTATAAATTGTTCTTTGCATAAATCTAGGTTTTTATACCATACAAAACACTTGATTTCGGCACGCTCTAAAACATGTTATGGATCCATTCCAGAATATACTACCCATTTCACAATCTGTATAATCTGCTCTAGTATGCCATGCGACATCTAGTTCTTGTGCCATCTATGATATATAATTGCTTGCAATATGTGGGGAATATTGTTTTCCAAACCTTAATATACAGGGTGATTCAGATCAAGATACCTTCCGGTATACCACGCGATTCCTTGAGTCAAGCTGATCAAAAAATTGTTCCACATAACCCCCCCCCCCCCTAGAAACCTTCCTTTAGGAGTTGAGGCCAGTTGAAGATTTGGTTAATATTCGTGGGAATAAATGAGTATAACTTTTGAACCACCCTATAGATTTTGGTGATTTTGGTTATTGTTGGCTTATTAAATAGCCAAGAATAGTAGCTGTCGAAAAGTGTATTCCTCTGTATTTTTTAATTAAGTATCTTTAAATTATTTTCAAATATTTCGAAAGTTTTGATTTTTTGACACACAAAAGCTTTGAAATAAATAACGGTATTTCTGAAATTTGTGTGCAAAAAAAATCAATGTGTTCGAAATATTTGAGAATAATTTAAAGATGCTTAATTAAAAAATACCGAGGAATACACTTTTCGATAGCTAATATTCTTGGCTATTTAATAAGCTAACACTAACCAAAATCTATAGTGTGTAGTTCAAAAGTTATACTCATTTATTCTCACGAATATTGGCGAAATCTTCAACAGGCCACAACTCCCAAAGGAAGGTTTCTAGGGGGGGGGGGGGGGGGGGGGGGTATGTGGAACAATTTTTTGAATTTTGTTTGACCTATGTAAATTTATTAGAGACATTTATAAAAATTTCAATTATTCTGAGAAACAAATTTCAAGAATATAACATCCTATAAAATATTTGAACTAAATAATTAAATTAAATTATTTATTTCGAAAGCATTGACTGTGAGCCCCACATATCGTTCCGCGCAATGATATTATATGCTCGTTCGAATTTCAATCACTGACTCTCTTTTCTAAGTTTTCTTTAAAAAAAGCAAGCAATCCTGTTTTATTTATTTTCTTTCTAGCGCATTATCGATGTCCTTTTAATTCTCTACCACAGTCACGGGATGACGTAACTTTCCTTTAATTTCAGTTTGAATCCGAGATATTGACCCAAAGTGTTAACACATAAGGTACATTAATGAAATATGCACATATGTATATGTATATGTATTCATGCGTAGATGGGACATGTTGAACAAGGACACGCTTTTTGTCTTTTAGGTGGAAACATTTTCAATTATTTGCTAGTATTTTTGATCACTGCGTGGCACATATGCTAAAGGATTGTACCATAGCATATATATATAATGGCATACATTCTATAGAAAACGACCATTTAATGATTATTTCCACCCACTAAGAAATATATTATATAGAATCAAAGCATAACTTTTCCTGTTATTATGTCAATTCATATAAAGATTTTTCTAAACCTTATCATCCAACACAAAAAAGGGAAACAACAAAAATAGTAGTAGAAGATAGCATTTGTTTTTTGTTCTTTTTGTTTTTGTATTTTGCTACAATATTTCTTAATCTCTTAAATCTCTAAGCAAAATCTATGATTGCGCCGAAAAACAGCAAATTTATAAAGAAAGTCAAGAAATGAATACACTCTAAATACAAGAAAAAAAAAGCAAAGGATTCTTGAACTAGAAAGAGCAAAGAAAACAACAACAAAAAAGTCTTTCTCTCTAGATCTTAAAAATAATCGATAAACCTAATTACCCAAGCGTAGGATTGTACAGAACAACAGACACTTGTCCTTATTACCCATCTCAGAGCGTTATGAATTGGGGTTATCTTTTGTCGAAATTTTATGCACAAAAGAACTCTGTCGGCACTCCTTTCTTAATGTCTTATGAAAAAGGACAAATTTCTTCTTTCGTGAAGTACACAATACTTAATGAAGCTCCCAGCCGTGAAGAACCGTCAAACTTTTTGTGTCTAATTTAAAAACTGATGGATTCTTTTACAAGGGAACATAGTAGTCAAAAAGGGCGGCGGAAAAAAACATTCCAGCTTGTTTGCCATAAACCTGACAATTAAACTGACTCGCCTTAACATTTTCGTTTGCCTTTGGAGGATTTTTCGTTTAAAGTCATTTAATGGACGATGTACCTAGGATGTAGTTAGAAAAAAATTTAGGACTAGTCTAATAGCTTTAGCGTATCTCTTCATTGTTAAGATTTCATTTTAATTGTATGCAAGGATGTGTACATGAAGCTTATGTATAACATGCTTCACATTTTCTTGTTTGTGGATATTCAAAAACAAAACTATTTAAAATAAAATTTATAAGTCTCTGTTAAAGAAAAGTATGGTAAAGAGGCTATGAAGGGTATAGCAAAAAGAATTTAAGAAAAGTTACACCGCGTAACTGATAGCTTTAAAATAGAAAGGCCGTGGCTGACGTAGTTTAGAATTTTATTATCAGCACGTTTCAATGTACAGGCTTCCGGTTTAATGAGGTTTTTTTTTTAAATAATACATCTAACAGTTTGCTGTTGGCGTGAATCCTAAACAGCCAGCAAAACGGTTCTCGCAGAGTGAAAAGAGAAACATTATGCTTGAGGAGCCTCATATTGTCGATATATATAATAAACATATGGGGGGAGTGGATAGATCAGACGAGAACATCTCTCATTACAGCATTGGAATAAGGGGAAAGAAATTATACATGCCTCTGCTTACGCATATGATCGATCTTGCGGAACACAATGCCTGGCAATTATATAAAACCAATAATGGTAAGCTGGAACATCTAGGTTTTCAAAGGAGGGTCGCTACAGCTTTGATTGAGTCGAATAGGAAGGACGGAAAGAGAGAACCCAGCCGACCATCGCACCACGAACATGCCGATAGTCGAAAAGACAAAATAAATCATTTGGTTGTCCCACAATCAAAACAAACCCGTTGTCGCCAATGCCATAAAGAAGTGCGATGTTGGAGTATGTGTCAAATGTTTTGAGACCTACCATTCATAATTTTTTTTTATTTAGTTAACTTCTTATTAGACATAAGCATAATTATATTTCATTTTTGTTTATATTATATTATTCTAAAAAAATCTGATTACAGAACATTTATGGTTTGAGTATTCATACAATAATTTACCATGTATTATCCTTTTGTCCTATATATAAGACGATTATTTCCCTGAAAGCCTTACATGCAGGATTTTTTTCAGCATTTTTTACGTGTTGTCTAGAACCTATACAACTAGAAAAATATAAATTTTACCAACATTTTGAGAAAAAATAGTTTCAGGTATATCTGGGTTAATATTTTTATACTTATTACTACGTGGCAGTATTGTTTGTAACTTCTGTATAACAATATGACAAAAGTCACAGCGGCAAGGGCTAAGTGAGTTCGACTGCAATAATTGTCATGAAAAAAAGTCATTTGTCATGTCACTCAGTTTTTAAGGAATCGGCCTTTCGAAATAAGTCATATTTCAACGCTAAATGTCAATTTTCTGAGCTCATGGTATAAGAATCGAATTTTCGAAGAAAAGTCACGATGTCATTGTCATTTGTCATTTTAATTTTATCATAATTCAGCCCCTGGAGATGAAAAGTGAAAAATTAATAGGAAAATCAAAGAATGACAAATTTCTGATCGAACTTCTGAGTATTTTACTAATTTCAAATGAAAATATTCGCGGTTTCATGGTAGACTAACTCATTTTTCGGTACAACGAAGCATTTTTTTCATCATTCATAAAGTAAACCGTCTTAGATTAATATAAAATCGTACAGCGTTCTTCGTTTTGTGCCAACAAGAAATGGAAGCACACAAATATGCATGCAGAGTCCTTCTTTGGAAGACATGGAGGCATTACTTCTTTTACCCCCCCCCCCCCTTCCTTTAATCTTCTTTTTAATAGCATGTCCGCAGAATGAAGACTTCCATAAGGAGTTTTTGAAAAAAAATTGCCTTTGCTTTCGTGAAAGTTTTCTGTAATACAAAATTCATCTGTAGATATGAAAAGAAAAAATTTTTTTAATATCAGAAACACTTTAAATTTCTTATTTTATGCTTAATGCTCAGAATGCTCAATTGTTTGTTAATTTTAATTCTCGCTAATAATCTGAAAAAAAAAAAGTAGTCCATGCCTTCTCCAACAATAAATGTTAATCCCTCGTGAAACATTTTTACTTCCATCCGCATCCTGTAACTGCATAATAATAACTGACGTAATTGTCCTAGCAAATAGAAATTTTTTAATTGGTGTCTCGCTTATATTTCCACCGCTCAAAGGCACAAAAATTTCAAAATGAACAATAATTTATGCTTGCATTTGCATGAAAGACTTTTGTCCTCCTGAGAATTCTATTTACAATTGAAAAAATGTGACTGAATTAAGTTTTGTATTTCCATTAACAAGAATGGATGTGGCTCATACTCCAGTTTAACCTGCGTAAAAAGAGCCATTTTTCGAAAAGGAACTTATTTCAGTCACAGAACATCAGACGACCTTAGTTAGTCACGTTTTGCCAGAAAATGGTCTCCACCCTCAGGATTTGCTCTTTTCTTTTTCTTGTGAGCATTTAAAGTTAAGTAGATTTTAGATGGGATGACATTTGCGTTAAATGAGCAGCTTTGTATGTATATTTTTTTTAAGGGAAGCAAAGTACCTACGTAAGATAAAGTGCTATTCAATGTTAGAGATATATGCCTCCTTCTATTATAATATAAAGCATTCAGCAAAATTTGTCATTCGCTTGCATTGGTCGTGGTACATTACATATACGAGTATCATAATTGAAGGAGAACAAAAGATTTCAGGAGCCATAGAAGTACGTTGTGAGTAGTACTAACAATAAGTAAAATTTTCTACAAAATATAAAAGGATTCTATGGAATTCCTCTTCCCTAAAACTACTATGTAAATCTGAATTTTAATTTTGCGGCCGCATTCATTAGTTAATATCTATTCATACGTGTATGCCACAGACTCTCTTCGTGACAAACAGAAAAAAAAAACTTTTCTGAAATCTACTTCGTGACAAATTTTCAAAGAAAGGACTCTTCTTTGATAAAGACATCAAAGAACGTTAGACTAGGACAATAGATAATGTGCAGAAACTGTGAGATCAAGTTTTCCCATTTTCATAATTTATGAAAGGCCTAACAGAGTTCCACTATGCGCATATAATAGCTATTCCCAAGAAATAAAATCTTTTAATTGGCCATCTTCTTAACTTAATAGTAAAAGTTTTTATATTAGTTTTCAAAGTGCTACACGAACTGAGAAGAAAGCTGAAAGATAAAGAACGTGATAATAATCAGACAGACCACGTCGGATGATTAATGCATTGTAAAAATATGAAGGCCTTTTTTTCACACTTTTGCTAACTTTTTAATGTGGGTATATTCACTCTAATTTTCTGAGATATTATAAGAAATGCCAACTATGTATTTCTAAAATAGGAATATCTATGTAGGTATAAGTATATGGTGCTACAAAATTTTATTAAATTCGCCTATTTAACTGAATGCTTATGACAGACACAGGGTATCCATAACTAGATATTTATATCGTGATATTCCGAATATTTAGATATTTAAGTAGCCTAACAGACATAGAAACCGGTATTTATATGAAATGCTATGAAATAAATTCATAGCGAATTTAATCAAAATGAATTTGACCGAGATTGCTGCTAAAAATAGTTTTTTTCACTTAACTCTCGAGCTGCGGATTTAGAAGCAAACTCGATCAAATGTGAAGGGCGCTGGGGAACAATGCACTAAGTCCTACAAAACAAAATTTTGCGAAATCGCAAATCAATGTTCAATTTCTTCCCGTAATTACATTAATTTGGATTTTATCATTCTGAATATGAAATTTGTTCTTTGTATATCCTAGTTTGCAGATTATGAAAAAAGTTGTAATAATATTAACTACTTTGGTTCACCTGTGATAATTAATGTGAACTTCTGGGGACTTAATACATTGTTCCCCAAACATATATTAGAGGAAGTTGGACTTAAATCATATTTTCCCAAAAAAACACTGTAAATTTTTAAAAATGCTGAAATTTTGATTCATTTGAATAAGCAAAATGTTCTATATTATGTAAATTAGTCATCTTCGTCGGTACACGACGATAAGATATCGTCACCTTGAACGACATCAAGGCTGGCGAGCGACGACTGCCGGGGTCAAATTGTAGTAGAACTTCCTTGACTAGATTTTTGTTAGATATTGTCTCAGATTCAGCAAGTTTGCTTTCTTCGCTGGATTTAAAGGTACCGGACCTTTGTGGAAGATATGAGATATTTGGAAAATCTTACCCCTGTAAAGTTTTGTTCGTGGAGCATTCGTATTCGGCAATTTATTTAACGAAGTTTTTACGGCGATGTTAATCGTTTCAAAGCCTCCTGAATACGTGTCTGGATGGTAGACCAGTTTTGGCTGAAATTTAATACATAGGGCATTTCTTTTTATAGAAAGGCGCGAGGACTTCCGACCATTTGTCGAATAAATTTGATTTGCAGTCGAAGACGTTGTATGGATCCGGTTTCGTCCTGCTGTTCCTTATAACATCCCTCCTCATCAGGGACTTCAACATAGCTTTTCGAATCTCTTCAACTTTGTAGTCAGGAAGTATAAAAAACGTATAAATGTATAGTTTTTATTTTGGCCCGAACATGAGTCACAGAATATGTCCAGCTGTCGTATGTCTAAAGACAGCTTGTTAGTCACAAAATCGTACAACATGGAACATACATCATCACTTCCTTTTTTTGCAACGCTTTCATCATATGTGTAGAAATATGACGCATTGGTCGCCAGAAGATGAATGTTGAAGGATACGAAATTTAGTTGTCTGCGGTAGTATACGTCATTCGTTGTAAAGTTTGGTGTCGGAAGATTCTTCTAGTAGTCCATACCGATGCTTTCTACGTTGCTTTTATTACTGGATAAAAATAAAATAATAATAATAAATAAAATTTCGTACCCCTAGCTTTGTGTACAATCATTTCGGTTTGTATCGTTTGTTTCTCTTTGCGTAACTTTTCCAATTCGGGTTCGGCTCTTTTCTTTAATCCTTCAAACTCAGTGATTTTCGTCTGCAGGTCTGATATTTCAGCCGATTTGCTGACGCAAGTGGTACACGTGTCTTTATGCCGAAAAGTACCATACGATACTTTTGAATTATTATTTTCCTTATTATACATAACGTGAAGTTTCGAAATATTTAAATCTTCCGGGAAGTACAGCTTCTGCGAATCTTTCAGAGAGTAATGTGACCTTCTTCCTTTGATCGTCTTTATAAATGCATGAAGAGTATGTTTTGTTCTGTCTGGTAATTTCTGCGGCCGGTTAGTATGTTTTCCTCTCCCGTCAGATGACGGCGAGTCATTTATTATGATTACTTTGCGAATAGTATTTACACGTCTCTCTGTAATTCCATGAATAGCCACGAAGGCTTTCGTACATACCTGTACGTCACCCGGCAGATTTAATATTCGAATACGATATTGGAACGAGGCTATCCGAAAATTAGCTTCTTCTTCATTTTTGCGATTTAGCAGGCGTTGCACCGGAGTAATGGTTACGAGCCCACTAAGGTACTTATTTTCCTAATTGTAGTCAGCTACTAAGGAATTGAATTCCCTAATGATTCTTTTTCGGTCGTTCAGGTCAGCATGATCAAAACAATGGTAGGTAGAGTCCTCTCCCATTTCGTGACTACTGGCAAGCAATTTCTTCTTTACTTCGGTTAGACGTCCTAGTGTTTTTCGTTTGGCGCACTTATCAGTTAACTAATCTCCATGATTTCTATGCACTTACCGTTCTGAACACTAAATCACCGCAGAAAAACACAATTCGAACCACAGTAAAATAATCGGCTGCGCGACTTTACAAAATAAATTCGGTTTTTAGTAATATTCACTACCTTCTTGAAAGGTTAAGTACTCAATGACATCGAAACCACCTTTGGGGCTAGATCGGCTTATCTTGAAACATAACTAAAAGCGCACACAGCGGTTAAATTTTCTGTCGTACAAACCGTTACAGTACAGTAAAAATGGACTTATGTCATTATTCCCTCAAAACGTGTGGACCAAACTCGTTTTTCCCTTTTATTTTTTCTTCTCATAATTTTCCATAGACCCAATGCATTTTCCGTAAATATAATCTGTTCACCTGAATCTGCTTCCAGTACCCCAAAAAACTGCATCTTTAACTCATTTTCATAAAAAATGTGACTTAGTGCATTGTTTCCCAGTGCCATTTTATTTTGATTAAATTCATTATGATTTTATTTCATAGTAAAACTCTCTAAAAATGCTAATCCCGATAGGGCACTCAAGTAAATACGTAGTAATCCGTCTTACATATAATTCACACTGAAAAATTATTTTTAAGGTAACATATGAGGTCAGCTTTGTTATTCACTTTGACGTATATGGCAGACAGGAATCAAACCGTACTGATGAGTAATATGGTTCCTGCTGACTCGAAACGCCCTCTTTTCCAAAATTGGTTTTTTTTCAATAATTTTTCATTTGCAAAAAGAGATTTTTCATGTTATTGATATGAATGACAAACCGTACTTTGATATTGCAAATCAATTGGCAGATTTTTAAGAGTACATAATTTAGAAATGGAAGCGACTAATATATTAGCTTTAATGCAGGCTAAATAGTAACAATAAATTATAAATATATACGACAAATTCAATATTTGGCACAAAACAACAAAAAAGAATGCTTTATCTTGCAATAACATCCTGGTTGAGGTGCAAAGTGTATCAGCGGATCGATCAATGCACAATTTTGTGTGAAACGAAGAAAAGTATGGTCGAAGGTTGAATATAATAGAATTGTAATGCAATAAATTTTTAACTGATTTTTATTTCTGTTTTTTTGTTTTTTAGGTAAAAGTTTACAGTTTTGTGAAAAGGAGGTACCGCTACTCGATGAAGAAAAATTCAAAACATATTTTCGCGTAAACAGGAATATATTTAAATTCCTCGTCTTCAAATTGAAAAATATTACAAAGTAGAACACGACTTGGCGTTGGGCAATTCCATTTGTTGCTTTCGGCTCTATGTTGACAAATAATGTTCGGTTCATCTTCTTCTTTTGAGCTTTCTTGGTAAAGCAAAGACAAATTTTTGCTTAATTTGACCTATTATCATAGTATAATTAACAACTAGATGGCGCTGTGCAAAGTAAGAATCACCTATGATCAAAATAATTTTTGAGGGTATTGATATCTAGTCTATACCCACTAGTTTTCTGGATATATTGGGAGTATTTGATGACACACATAGTGTATAAGCGGGGTATTCCGAATATCGAGATATCGATACCCCACGTCTGTCATCGGCATAAGCCAATTTAATGTACCAGTATTGAATTTCATTTTCGATGTCCACCTTCAACTTTCAGAATATGACCCATGTACTTCTTAAATTAAACGAATATGCAAACATAAATATTTTTGAAATAAAAAACAGATTGTAATCATCACAGACAGAAATGGTAGGTTAAGTTTACTGTTAGGTTTACTATTGCAGTAAATGACTGCAGAAAATTTATATTCAATATTTATTTAACACTTTGTATACTACCAAATTATAATTAGCACAACTTCAACGGAATTATTACATACCTAAGGGAACAAAAATCAAATTCAAGCTTCCACCGTGTTTTGAAACTAGGCAGAAAATCTTGTTCAGCAAATGGTCGACCTTGAAGCTAGTAGGGCTTGAGGGTTTAATAAAGTCTAGTCCACTAAGTGTTGGATCTTTGAACTAGTGAGAGTTGACACCATAAGGGTGTGATATATTTTTATTTTCTTAAATAATGAACTAAAGGAAAAAATACAAAATTATTTATGATACATGCTGAATATATTTATGAACAATGTATTTTCATTGTTCTATTATGTAAAATACTACACGTCCGTTAAAGCAATTAAAATATACACACATAGGGGCAAAAAAATACCAAATCATAATAGTTACCAGAAAAATATAAGAAAAATCAAGTCATGAATTTTTTAAGTTATGGACATTTCTTTTGTTTTCGAGAAAATATACACCCTGTGATGGTTTTTTACCTTCTCTTGCTACAAATCTTTACTTTTTTCAATTTCATTTTTCTTATGTAATCCCGAATAGTGCTTATGTAACCTGTTGCCTTAAATTCTAAGCCAACTACTCCAGCTTGGAAAAAAATGTCACATTTTGCCGAACCAAGAATAGAAAATTTATACTTCACCTAAATTTAACTGATTGTACTGAAAAAAAAAATGTACTACACCAGTTTGGCAGGTAACTTTATATGTTGACGCATTTAATAGGAATTCTAAAATGGTATAACACTTGCTACAATATTTCTTCGATTACGGAAAAAAAAATTTTGTCTTCCAGAAACCCAGTCTCGAAAAATTTCTTTTTACCTACTAAAAATGATTCTAATGTACCCAAAGCTTGCCGTAAGACCGTAACTTTGAGATTCTAGTTTATGTGAGACGAAGACTCATTGCATGAAATGTGAGTGAGCAAGATAGTGACGCTAGCTCGTCAAATTATTGAGTTTTTACAAATGTGCATCGTCTATTCTTCACAGAGGGCCGACTTCCAATCCAATTACATGGTCAAGGAAGAGTTCCTTACCTTACGATTGCGTAGTATTTAAAGCAGTTGAAGAAGACCCAAGTAGTTCGGTACGAGCAATCCAGGAATGCCCTGGAGTGCCTAATAGTATAGCTCACCGAATTTTACAAAGAACATGAGCTCCGAAATTACAAAAGCAGTTGAATTTGTCATCAATGGAAGATTTGTACGTCTGATAACCTGATCTGTTTTAAGAAGATGTCGAACTTGAATTGCACCTGAAGGAAGGCAGTTTGAACATCTTTTGTAAATAATATATCTTAGCATCCAAATAATTGGTGCTTAATTTTAAACTTGAAAGCGTCACTATCTGTCTCACTCACACTTCATGTAATGATTCTCCGTCTCACTCAAACTAAAATCTTAAAGTTACGGTCTTACGGTAAACTTTGGATACACTAGAATCATTTTTAGTAGGTAACAAGTGAAAAAGCTAGAATTGGTCTAAGACCAATTATTTTGATACCCTAGATGAATGCCAGTATTAAATTTCGTATGGTCACCCTTCTGTGCAAGTTTGATTTTTCAAGTTGTTTTTAGCATATACTTCTAGAATGGTTTGTCGGACAAAAAAAAAAAAACAAAGATTTTTATAGGATTTCGTATTCCGAAGAAGTTTTTAGTACAGTAAAAATGTCTTTGACTGATCGTTTTCACAGTATCGTAAAAAACCTAAATTTTTATATAGCAACACCAAGAAGGAGTTGCCCGATTTAGTCCATTTTTGAAATATTATTTGCTAGTACAATGAAAACACCTCGTAGCAAATTTCAGCTCTCTATATAGATGCGTTCTCAGGCAATGACCAAATATATAGTGGAAAACGAAAGTTTTGTATGTCAACCCCACAAAGCAGTTGCCCGATTTGTCTCATGTTCGAACTTAATTTATACAAATTAATGTATACAAAATTTCAGCTCTCTAAGTATACGCATTCTCGAGTTATCGTACGGAAAGACGGACGGACATGCAAAAATCAAAATAAATTTTAATATTATGCGTGGGTGTCCAATCCATTTTGCTCTACCATCATTATGTCGAGGTGTTACAAACGGAATGACAAACTTAGTATACCCTATAGATTTCATCTAGGGTATAAAAAGGTATTTTTAAAAATTGGGTTTTTTGAAGGAAAAACCTTTTTTTTTCCCGTAATCTAAGAAATAATGTAGAAAGTGTTATACCATTTTAGAATCCTTATTAAATGTGTCATCTTTTAAAGTTCATTGCCAAACTTTTTTTCAGTACAGTCAGTTAAATTTGGGTGAATCCTTGGTTCGGCAAGATGTGACATTTTCTTCCAAACTAGAGCAGTTGGCTTAGAATTTAGAGCAACAGGTTACATAGGCACTATTCGGGATTACATAAGAAAAATAAAATTGAAAAACATTTGTAGCAACAGGAGCTAAAAACCATCACAGGGTGTACATTTTCTCGAAAACAAAAAAAATGTCTATAATTTGAAAAATATATGACTTAGATTTTTTTTTTAATTTGTTTGGTAACTGTTATGATTCGGTCTATCACCGATTCCGGCTTGACGTCGACTTGCGGGACACCCTGTATACATACGTACTAGGGGGAGCCCGTCGACGTTGCCCAGCGATAATATAGATACCTAGATGGGTGGGGTTGGCTTTCATTAAAGATGCGAAATATCTAAGCTATGACTTGATCGCGTGATTCCATGCCCTAGGGTTTCACTCTGTTCCTGGATGTGTGTGGGTGTGTGTGTGTGTGCATGTAACTGTGCTTGCATACATTCGTAAGTGTGGGTCAGTGTAGCTCTCTACATCGATGCGTTTTCAGGCAGCGCCCAAATGCATAGTAAAACACGAAATTTTTGTATGGCAATCCTACGAAGGAGTTGTCCGATTGGTCCCATTTTCATACTCTATTTGGAATTTTTATGAAAACAACGTGTACAAAATATGAGTTCTCCACCTCGATGCCCTCAGGTAGCATAGTGAAAAACGAAAGTTTTGTACACCAAGAAAACACTACGTACAAAATTTTTTGTATGGCAATTCTACGAAGGAGTTGCAAATTGGTCCCTTTTTTGAACTTAATTTACATATTTTTTTATTTAAAAAAAGGCCCGTGTACAAAATGTGAGTTCTCTACGTCGACGCGTTCTCAGACAGTTTCCAAATATATAGTGAAAAACCAAAGTTTTGTATGGCAATATCAAGAAAGAATCGCCCGATCGAGGACCATTTTTGTAGTTTTATTTAATATTGCCATGAACACACCATGTACCACATTTTAGTTCTCCACGTCGACGCGTTTTCAGGCAGTGCCGAAATATATAATTAAAAACGGAATTTTTTTAATGCAATCTTACAAAGGGGTTGCCCGATTTGTCCCATTTATGAACTTATATTTATGTTTTATTTGGAAACGACGTGTACAAAATTTCAACTTTCCTCGTCGACACATTCTCAGGCAACTTTTTCGGTCTCGATAACAGCGCCATCTATCGTGTCCAAAAGTATCCTATCTTTCAAGCTAGAGCAAACCAAACACATTCACAAAATTTTATTGAAACCGGTTTGGCGTCGGAGATAAGCGTGTGCATTACAGACACAGTGACACAAAAATTTTATATATTCAGAAGGTACCTATAGTGAAAATATTTGGAAAAACAGAAATTGAAAAACACACAATAATAAAAAATATTCAGTGCCAGCTAACTTTGTGGATACACAACACTTTGTATATATTTTAAAATTAACTATACAGTTTTGAATTTTATATCACTCGGAGAGAAATACCCAAATCGATGGCCTTTCTTTGAGCATAACCAATTTATTGTATTTATACCTATAAAAAAAACTGTATCTTTTGAACTATCAAGATAAATAGCTCAATAAAATTGACCTTCCGCACTTTGTATCTTCTTACATACGTACATATCTATCTTAACATTTGAAACTTAAATTGTCCACAATTTATTCGAACAATGTTTTTCTAAATTTATTACATTTCTTTTTCTTTTCAGATGGACACATAAAAGGCCTCATGAGGGGCAAAATGCCCCATTGTGCAGCTGAATTGCTTGCATTGTTTGACAAAATGAATCCAGAGGAATGGAATGGGCTTGGGAAGTGTACCATTATAGATATATTCCAATCGTAGTACCGTTCATTTTTGAGATACAGAAAAACTTAAGGATACAATTTCTGCAACTACTGAATATTATATTCGGCTCAACAATAGTGAAAACCTTAATGATACACGACCTATAACCAAGACCACAAGCAATAAAAAGGAAACATACAGAGAATACAGAAAGAAGAAGGAAACTTTGGATAACTCAAACATTACCATTATCTGAGCTACATACCTACTATTGACAACCTACTGAGAGATACTCTTACAAATATGGCAGCTAAAACACTTAAGGGTAAGTATAGTCGTACAGAGTAAAGCTCTGTAGTATGGGCATGTACGAGTAGTATCAAAATAGGCGAACATCAGATATATACCCTTAAAGGAACATTGCAAAAATAAATCACTAAAATCACCATCAGATGCCCTTACTTAATCGAAGAAGGTCCTTTTTAGTGTGGAGGCAAAAAGCATTCTGTGCCTGAGGATGTCGTCTGAAATGCTCATAAAATGGAAATAGAGCAACACTATAGAATTCCCAAGGCACTGGATATTGTATACTGAGCTGAAATTTAGACTTGGTCTTTGTACAATGTTCATCCATATACTATATACCAGAGATTTCCTGGAAAATTATTTTTGTCCTCTAAACCATAACCCTAGGGCCTGTGTTCGCCTATGTAAAATTAATTAAAAGCATGAAATTGATCAATTTATAAAAATATTTTTTAATACATAATTTCCAGACACATACGACTACATTCTTATTGGCAATGGCAGCCCTGATTCTTACCTCATCTCATCCGAAGTGGACTCAGCCTTCCTTAATGACTCCACACCATTTCCTACAGCCAATGGAATGTTGATTAATGCAACTTTCTTCGATGAAACTAACAATACTTTAGTGCTATTGAATAATGGATCTGGGACTATCGATGGCAATGGTACTAGGAGCGGTGAGGATATCGGAGAGCTGATTATAATGGCAGTTACATCTATCGTTCTAGGTTTAATGATCCTAATAACTGTTATCGGTGAGTATTCAAAAGAAACCCAAGACGTATGTATTTCAGTTTTGTTACTTTTTCGTATTCGCTTATTTCCATCATTCCCACGCCCCTATCAATATTTTCTTTCTTGATACTGAAGAGCAGATTAACACCTCCCATGGGCGGAATATTTTTCCCCCTTATGGAAACTCTCAGGTGAATTACTGGAAACAGAACTTATTCATTTCGTGTATACTCACGAATAATGGAACGTAATAATGAGCTATGCTGAGGGTTGTAGAAATTTTGCTATGTCATTTTCTCCAAATAATCTTCATTATGAAAGAAAAATTCACCAAAAACTAGACTAGTTGAATTTTTTTGTGTCAGCACATTTTACTGTTTTTTTTTTCGGTTTAAGCAAGTCTGTGGCTTCATTTTCTCAACAATTCTCTATCCAGTATATGAATAGAGAATTGTATCATCTGCCATTATAAGACTAATCATTTTGGTTTACAAATTGATTCCTATAGAAGGCCAGATTTTGAAAGTCTTCAGATAAAGATATGCTGCTGTGATAGGACAAATCTCTTTGATTACTGAGCAAAGTATGTTTTTGTGTTTATGCATCTAATTCAGATAATTTTAATTTTAATTAAAAAAATTAATATGTAATAAGTCCAAAAAGCTATTTGGAATACGTTACGTCTAATATAGTGAACAAAACACGCTCCTGATTTTAGACTATTTGAAATGCCGAGTAATATATTTTAGTTGGACATGTACATACAAGGCCATCTCATCCATTAGGCGCAGTAGGCACTACGCCCAGGGACTACGAACGTACTGCTGCGATTCGCGTTTTCTTAAGCAGGCTTTACTCCAACAAGGACTGGGAGTGCTTTAAAGAGAACTTCACCAGCCCTTTAAAGTCGTTATTACTTTACGTGGTTGTCGCTTGGTATAATACTCCTTGAATTGTCTGGGTTAAACACACTTTAAACAATTTTTGCAAGTTTATCAACTTTAAACTATATTTTTGCAACTTTAGCAACTTTATAAAACTTTAAGAACAAGAGATCTTATCGTGCGTCGGGCGTCTCTTGACCATTACCAAAAAAAAAACAACTTTTGTTTGTTGATGCAGCGGAATTTTATTCAGGAGGATTATTTCGTTTTCCTCGACAATTTCTAATCGGGCAAAATTTGCTAGGTTCGGCCCTAAATAGGGAAATTAACGTTAATATTGAAAATTGAAAAACGTAACAAAGCTGCTACTAAACGAAACTTTTTTCTTTTATATATTATTAAGCCAATCTCAGGGGATACTCTATGATGCAAAGCATAGCATGTCAGAAAGGAGATAAGGAAAGGATTAGGGGATATGAGGAGAGTGGCGGAGGTGCCAATGTATGTCTCCCTTAAACTTCCGCAGATTGTATGCCGGAGGAAAAACAGAAGATGGTAAGCTGTTCCACATTCGCACTGTTCGGGATAAAACAGCATCACGGAATTTTACTGTACGGCCGAAAGTAATTTGAAGGGTTAAAGGATGTGTGTGGTTTACAGCGAGAGTATTGCGTGCAGGAATCATTCTACAAGGGATTAGACTAGATATTTCATCAGAACATTGACCATGCGTATAGCGATAAAGGAGCGAAAGGCATCCAACATTGCGGCGGTGCTCGAGTGGGTCGATATGACAAGTTATTGCCAAATCGCCAATGAGCTTGAAGGCTCTCTTTTGGACAATATCCAATGAAGCTAAGACCGTGCGACCAGCCCCGGCCCATATATGGGAGTTGTATTCCATTTTAGGTCTAATGTAGGAATTGTAGTGGAGCGTTAGATTTGACAGGCTGAAATATTTCTTACACCTTCTCAGAAATGCAAGACATTTCGATGCTTCTTTGGCAACAGAGAATATGTGATCTGTCCAGTTAAACTTTCTGGAAATATTAATGCCAAGAATGTTTAGTGACGGTGATTCAGAAATTAATGCTCCGTCAAAAGAAACGGGTGTGGTTATGTTATGATCTTGTTTTAATGAGATGAGACAGCTTTGTGTCTTAGATGCATTGAATTCGACGCGATTCGCTTTGCCCCAAGCGAGGATATTGTTAAGATCGTTATTCAATGATCTAATCATGCAGTCTCGTTTAACACAGGCGGCGTTCCCCCTGAAGTCCGCAAGAGTGTCAAAGGAGTAAGCGAAATCAAGAGTACTGTCGTCTGCGAAACTATAGATGGGACTCAAAGTAAGGGAAAGCAGATCATTAATGAAAATTAATAAGAGAGTTGAAGAGATAACAGAGCCTTGAGGCACACCGGCATTTATGGGTTCAGACTATTCCATCTATGAATATCCAAAATCAAATCAAAATCCTGCTCCAGTTGAGATATTTTGATAGGAGCAGATGTTTTTGGTTGAATTGGCATGGGTGTTGTTAAAAGACCGGGTAAAGGACTGGTAGCTCAGATGATAGAGTCCGGGGGATACTCACTAGAAGACCATCAGTAAATATATCTAGTCTTCGAAGATAGTTAGCAAATTCTGGGAAGTAGAAGAAGTCACAACGAAAATCATACTGTCTGAAGATGAACAAATACGTGAAGACAACTATCAACACACACATAAAAGTAACAATAATGGAATTTTCACAGAACACCTTCCCCTAAAGAAAGGCCTAAACAAAATAGAAGAGTCTCGCAAGGTAGTTGTCGAAAGACTTTTAAAACTGGAGAAACGATATCTTGTAAATGCCGAAATTAAGACAGACTACTGCAACTTTAAGACGGAATGTCTACGACAGGGACAATATGAGATGAATAGAGCCAGTCCCAAAATAATACTACTACCAATATCATCAAGTTGGTCATTCAAAATGATAGTATCACGCCAAAACTTCGAGTAGTCTTTTATACATCTGTGACATCTAGCACTGGCTGCAGTTTGAATTACATGATGCACACACGATCACGGTTGCAGCAAAATCTCTCATATATTCTCTTAGGATGGCTCAAGTACAAATATGTATTTATATCTGGCATAGTAAAGGAGTACAGAGTAATAAGCTCGTTGATGAATACAAAAACCTGCAATAAGTACTATGGAGATTCTCAAACAAGGTGCAAATAAAGGAATATGCTCTTACAAATGTAACGTATAGTGCAACAGCCGATGCATTCATTATAGAATTCATATTCCAACGTAGCAATTGGGAAACCTCCCTTCACCGAAAGTAACACCATCGAAACCATTTAGTCATACTGGGGCTGATTAGGCCGGACCTATAAAGAGTAAAGCATCTAGAATACAATGAAAAACAACGCACGAAGGTTATATAGCAGTCTTCATATGTCTCGCCACCAAAGCAATACTAGCAATAACTAGCCTCACAACAGAAGACTTCTTGGCAGCACTCTGACATTTCTTCATCAGAAGAGGGCGGTGCATACATATATAGAGCGACACCGCAACAACATTTGTCGGTGCACACAAGACTCTTGATCAAGATATGAAGGAAGCCATAAAGAACAACAATGCTCTAGCAGATAGTTTGTAATACCAAGCGCCTAGGGGTAGTCTTGGCTTACACTATTTATTCTGAAAGTTTTAATTAGAGAACGAAACGAAAGACACAAGTAAAACAGTACGTCGATTCCAGTTCTAATATAATTCATTAGCTCAATTCAAAATACCTTTACATGGATTTTCCTTAATCTAAGAGATCCTACGGCCGTCCTTCACTTACATTGATAGCTATATATATGTATATATAAAACTTCAAATCCTAAGAGGTTAGTAATTTATTACGAACACGCGGGTTTTTATTATTATTAATTTAAAATTTAAGATTTAGATAAGGTTTTTAAATTTTGTTAAATTGTACTTCTTTGTACTTGCTGCTATCCACGTGGATCAACCGTTGCCGTCTTATCCAAGAAAATCCTTAGAATATACGCAGGCCATTTCCTCGGATCTACTGTTTTCTTTTCGCCCTTTTGGCTGGTACCTCCAGTTACCTCACGCTGGCTGTTAGTCCTTCCGATTCCTTTTCCGACCTTTTTTTTCCGGAACTTCTCTTTTATCTTTTTAATTTAAACAACACTTTCTTTTCTTCTCGCGTCTGACTTCTTACGCTGCTCTTGCCAGAAGACCGGAACTCGCTCGCTGTAAAAACAAAAAACCTCCTTGTTTCACTCTCTGTCGTTTCGCAATTTTTATACCAAGAATTACCATGTTCCCTGTATTCTCATGCTGCTATGCTGTTTTCCATTTGATATTCAGTTAAAGGGTCGTTCGATATCCGGGACGTGGCAACGCTTGTTATTTAGTTAAGGTGTAGTTAAATTGAGATTATATATTTATTTATTTATTTATATATTATATTTACTTATTTAGTTAGACGTTTAGTTAGGATTAAATCTCTTAATATATATAATATCATTAATGTTCCCGAAGGGATTTTAAAATGACCCAAATGAAGCCTTGACTTCCGGCATCAAGAAAATTGTTCTCTTCGTACCAATACCACTCAAATTAATTGAGTATGTAACCGGCGCCCACGTTACAAGTTTAGCAGGCAAATGCACAGAATGGCATTTTATTCCCCCAGCAGCTCCTCACTTTGGAGTAATATGGGAAGCTGGAGTAAAACCGTTAAGTACCATTTGAGAAGATTCACAGCTGAATCAATCCTTACGTTTGAAGAAATGACAACGCTCCTCTGTCAAATTATATAAATATCTTAACTCAAGAGCACTATATCCTCCAACAGAAGATCCATGGGATCTTAATATTTTAAACCCCGGCACACTTTTTAATATGAGGAGCTCTAATAAGCCCACCTGAGCCACATCACCTCAATGAATCTCATCAATACTATTCTCGGTGCGACCATATTCAAAGAATGAACAGAGATTTTTGGAAAGCGTGGTCCAGAGACTACCTAAATTACTTACAACAACGATCAAAATGGTGAAAAAGTGCTTACAATATGCAAATCCGACAAATAGTTTTACTGACAAATGAAAACTTGTCACCAACAAATTGACCAATAGCAAAAATTAAAGAGGCTCTCCCAGGTAAAGACGGACTAGTGCAAGTCGTAACTGTTCAATATAGGGGAAATAATGAACTCAAACGACCGATATCAAAAATGTGTCCACTACCCATCAACTGCCGGAACCTCAAGAAACAGTAAATATTAATATTGGAAGTAAAGACGAAAAGCTAACCGGAAACATAATAGTCTGTGCAGCTATAGCAAAACCACACTCAAAACAGAAAAAAATCTCTGATACACTATAAGGCTCCCCCAGTACCATCCAAACAATATAATGACAAGCTGAAACGAAAAACTGGTGCAATAGTTGCTCCATCACCATCAAAACAAACACGTAAAGAGTCGGGTCATGAAGTTGAAGACGGAACCGCAGCGTATAGAAGACGGATCGAACAAACAAAATGGAAATCAAAACAATTGAACCGGAACCGTTTCCGCAATCACCCCGTCAATACAAAATACCCAACGAAAAATTCAACTTTTGTAAGAGTTGCAAGAGAATTCTCACAGGTTTTAATAAAACTTTGCATTTTATAAGGTTAGTATTGAGAACATTCTTGCAGTTTCTATAAATCCTCTATAAAGCCGACTTGGGCACACTATATAAAGACAATGGGAACCACTTTATAGAGCCTTAATACGATACTTAAGTTCCTCCGGCAAACGCTCTAGGAGAACATATAAAACGTCTTATTAAACGAGATTTTTGTAAAAGCGTGTTGCGTAAACATTCTAGCAGCGTTTATAAAACTGATTTATTATTGCTGTGAAAACGTTCTTCGAATTTACATATACATATATTTCAGAGGTTTAAATATAACTGTTAGACGTGGCTATAGAACTTTTGACAATATATGCGACTCTTTTCTCTTCATGTAAAATACGTATACAAATAATTTTGCTGGTATTCGATATCATTCTATAAATGAGCAAGTATTTATCTTTATGTCATATTTGGCAAACATATTAGAATATATTGAAATTGTCGAAAATAAAATTTACGCCAAATTATACAATTAAATTTATTGCCAATCAAATTTTTCCGTAAAAGTTTTAAATATAGCTCGAAATAGTATACAACGCGACTGTAAATTTGTGAAAATTTATAACTTTGGTCTAGGGTCCGGTATAATTTGGATTATTAGATAATTTGATATTTTACTCTAAAAGTATTTTTTAAATTTTCAGAATAGACCGTTAATTTCTTTTTTAACATAAAATAAAATTTGTGCCGAATAGGCATTGGCAGCTTTATAATTTTTAAAACAAATGGCCGATATTAATACAACAATTTAGCTTTTTCCAGAGCTCTAATAAAACCAAGTAGTTTTTTCTACAACTTCTATAAAACCATTAAATTAGATTTTCGCGCTTGATAGCTTTGTTAAGTATTTTTATGTAGGTTATCACAAACACAAGAGGTTAACACTTTTTTATCATTTTATTATTTTATAAAACACTTTTCTAAATATTTAGTACTGCTAATACATTGTAATCATTTTTATTTTCAAATATTAAAGACTATTTGTTGAGTATCTATATTTCTACACTAGATTTTATATAGAACAGAAACCTCGATCACTCTTTATCAATTGCACTCAACTTCCGCACATATTCACGGCCCGCTTATTACCCGCTTGGTCTTAATTCAAAACTAATACTCATCAATCAGACTCCAATACAATACCTTGCATTGAGGGTCACTCGAAATTCTTCCAATCATGAATTCTGCCCAATATTCGATTTGCACGATATTGAGAAATTTCAAAGTGCAAAGCTTGCAATTAATTAATAATTTTAGTTTATCTGGGTCACAATTCGCATTCCCTATCAATTGAAAATGCAAATAAATGTGAGTGACCCTAAATATGCCAAGCTTGCAATTTAATTTAATGTAATTTTTTTGTTTATTTTCGCCAAGACTAGGTCGTGAATATGTGGATAATTACTTCTTTACAGCTTTATAAAACTATTTAATTACTCTGAAAACTTTAATAAAACCATGCAGCTCTCTTGGTTTTTTAGAGCCCTTATAAAATACTTCAGCTTCCTTTATAAGCTCTATAAAACGATGCTGCTATTTGGTTGCTTACAGAACTATTATAAAACTCCTAAAAAACATACTAATCCCGACCAATAGTATCCAACGTTGACGTTTGACTTAGATAATATACAACGATCGTATTTTAGAAAAATGTCGCTTAACTTTTTGTATTTTTGTGACAACAAATAGAACGAATGAATAAATTTAATGATGTTTTAAAAGCGGTAGGTATTATTGCAATAATTTTGGGACAAATAACTAAATTATTCATACAGCAACAGTATCAATAGCAGGCCGCAGCCAAAACCGTCAATACATGTGAAATGTCCCCGTCAAGTATTGTATCGCACCTACCATTCGAAACTGTTCGATTTATATATTGCTTTAAATTTATATTCGAATATATTCTAATAGTTGTAATAATACAACGTTTTTTTTTTCATTAATATCGATGCCATTTTACATATATTCCTTCAATTCATCAACAAACGAAGCAGAAATGCTTTTAAATCGCCAGGCTTGCTCTTTCCACTGTAAATAGCAATTACTCTAGGATGAAAAAGCAATATTTTATGGACATTAAAGGAATAGGCCAAAAATCCTCTTTACAGCTCATGTATACTGGGCAATCCGTCAATGGATATTTAAAGAAATTATTTTTGATTCATTAATATCCCGAAAGAAACTCCTTAAACGAGATTATATTTCTTGTGGACCGTTTTCATTTTTTATATCATCATACCATAATTATCGCTTAAATTATTTTCGTTAATGCAGGACGTACTCTCTTCCAATTTTTCAGACCAGTTATCTCTTATTTCTAAAACCTCGTCACCAAGAAAAAATTTCGAAATCACTTCTGGAATTATAATCAGAATAATTGGGAGAGTTATGCGATGTAGTAAAACTCCGAGAGAGAATGGAACATGAGGAAAAATTTTGTGTAGCGATATCCAAAGTAATTGGTACTCACTGAATATTTCGCAAATTACTTTCCCTTTTCTACCAACGCGTAATAGTTTTATACGTATTGCTATGGTTTTTCAAACTGTTTAAAACAAAATAGTTCCCAAGTTTTAAAAAGGTTCCAATCGTGATTCAGGATATCTAACTTGTTTTGTAACTGCTGCTTTTGCTACTGCATTGCTATTGACAACAAACTGTTTAATGCAGTTTTCCGAGGCTTTATGAAAGCTTTATACAACTAATAGCATCCAGAGCCAAAGTGTTTTAATATGGCTCATATAAATGGTATTGCAGACCACTGTAAAACCATTATATAACGAAGTAGCTCTCGAAGCCAAACAGTTTTATACCTAGTTCGGAAAGCATTCCTAACACTGCATTATAAAACATTTTAGTGTAAAAACCAAAATTTTGTAACTTTTATAAAACAATTTACACCCGTGAATCTATTATAAAGCCCTTTTAAAACACAGATCCAATTGTCGCAACCATATAGCTGCTAAAATTGTTCCTTGGGTATGACTACCTTACACCGATAAAAAGAAAGCAAGAGAAAATTACAGAACAATATAGAGCTCGAATGGCATCTGCAGACTCTGCGCAAACTGCCACGAAACGTATGAACCTAAACGAGTATAGAAACCGAAGAAACGGTCTAAATACAAATTTCATAACTTTGCTGCTACTATGACTGCTGTTTAAATTAATCAAATGATATCTGCATATTACACACCCGCAACCAGGACTAAATGTTGAAAACATTGTCGAAGTCCAACTCAAAAGAGGAACATTCAGAGTTGAACTCAAATTCACTGCTGAAGAAATAAAAGCCGATAAAACCAAGTTAAATCAAACGATCCAGCACGTAATCTAATTGTGTGATGAAACATTAAAGATTTCAAAAGACAGACACTGCGATGGGTTAATCCATCACCTGACAAACATCCACGTCGAGTTATATAAGTACATCGAGACTTGAAACAATTAGGGAAAAAAAGGACAAAGGAGTTCTTACAACCTTAGCCACGGTCAACGAAACCAAACCGAGATGACAAGGATCAAAAAGTTGAATAACTTTACCGGCAAACTCAACAAAGCATTGGAGGCAATTAAAGTCATACAACAGCAAGGGTTCACCGGTTTTGATGCTAACAAATTAAACATACAATTCCCTGTAGTAGAGATATATCAAGCAACGTGACCAACGTGATGTTACCTGAACCGTCTGGGAAAATACATACAGAAGAAATATTTTAAAAGGCAGCTCATGGGAACTTGAGCTTTTTTACGGTTAAGAAAAGACTATAGTCTAAATTAGTAGTAATTAGTTAGAGTTGAGTTCCTGCCTTGATCGTGACGGTTATTTTTATATCCTTTACTCGGTAATAAAAGTTAGCTTAATAATATAAAATAAATTTGTGTTTTCTCTCTTTTCTTTTTCTTTTCGTAAATTACCTTTTTAGTTCGCCGAATTGCATGAATTCGTAAATCGCGGCGGCAACAAACTACATCAAGGATCTGGGAGAAAGCTATAACAAACTAATGAATGCATACACCCAACGAGGAATTTTTGTTAGACTTTCTTCAACCACCAGATCTTCTCAAAATCATTGGCAACGTCAAAACTAAATTACCATTAAACTTAGATTCCTGAACAATTTTAAGATGCCTGTAGAGATGAAACTATGTAACGATGGAATTACGTTATATAGTTTCCTTTACATCATCGAACACAACAGGTACACTCTCATAAAATGCACCGCAATACCACAAAAACTAAAAGAAAGACATTTTTGCTATGCTGGAAGTACCTTCATCAACCTTACCAATTAATTACAATATCCAGACTTACTTCATGCTAAGGGAAGCTGAACTTGAATCCTGTGTGCAGATCTACAGGCGTAATTTCGTACGCACACCCTCGGCTGTACGGAATATAGAAAACAACCTCAACTGCGTCATTGTCGAACTACACCAGCAATAGGAAGGTCATCGGTGTTCAATAAGGGAATTCGAGTTAGACAAAATCATACGGAAACAATTATACTTGACCAATACATAGTTATACATCTCGAAGAAATCCGTAAAAGCGATACTACAGTGCAATGGAATCAGAGACGCTATAAGTTTTAACGACACTGGAATACTCAAAATTGTATTATCCAAACCAAACGAAATATATTCAAAAGATAACTGTCAATAAGCATACCCGTAAGAGCTTCCTTCATAAGACCAGTGGAAATGAACTTCAAAGCCATCATGCCAAAACGGATAGAACCGGACACAGAATCAAACGTGAAGCCTGTAAAAAAAACATCCGAACAAGTATACATTAGATTGAGTAAAAAAAGATAAGGTATTTAAGTCACCAATCAATGGAGAAACATACATAAACACGTAGTTGAAACACGTTTCAGCATACTTGCAATAGGTATAATAATAGGACTACTCTTAGCAGGAATATTCGCATGGAAAAAGTGGCAGGCTATGAAAACAACTAAAATCTCAGCCCACGTCTCACCAACAGCAGACAATACAGACACCATGTCGGAGTTCAATCTTTACTCATCACCGAGTACCTGGAAATATGTTCAAACCTGAATATTAAACTAAACATAATTACATACAGAAAATCATTTTAAATAAAACTGCATATAGGTAAAAAAGGTCATAGAACCCAACATAAAACAAATCTCGCAATAATTATTGCACTCTTGCTTACTAGAAAATTGCACAAAATAAGCGACTGTTCCAATAATTATTGAACTCGAGACAATATTCCTTACAAGACAGTTCATTAAGTTCACGCCATTAAATTTATTACGTTAAGTTCATTATACTACGTTGCTTAGTTTGTAAATTTTAGTTATTACAAAAACAGTACAAGTGTTAGAAAACTCCAGTTTTAATTAAAGAACTCAAGAAGCAGCATTAACTGCTTATTACTTTACGCTCCCACCCGTGGTAAGCGCAATACCTCCTAATTTAAACCACAAGACCCTGCGCTACCAGCTGAGTCTATATACCTGCAGATCACATGACGTAAAAACAATTAGGGACTCACTGTTTTTTTTTCATATAGCCATCAAAAAGAATCTGAAACTTAGTGATGCCTTCCAAGGATTATTCCCAGTCAAACCCTAAATTTTGTACAATAAAAAACACAATTTAATAAAACAATTTAGACATTTATATGTTGAAAGGCCATCAATATCTCTCTGTTGCTCTCTCTAGCGGTTTTCTTATGTCAGAAGTTTCTTGCATACTGCCCTAGACACACAGCGATTTTAATGAGGAAATAACTAAGGACTCATTAGTCTATAATGATTCATTATAAACTGCAGACACACAGCCATTTCTTTAATTAAATTGTACTATCAAACTGCTTTTGATTTACTTACGACATTAAAGAAGGGATATGGATCGGATCAACTCGATAAACTTTGTTTTTATTAATTTTAATTTTTATTTATTTTTATTTTATTTTATTTCACGATTGGGAAATGAAAAAAACATTTTATTATAAGTTAATGAAAAATATTAAATAAAATCCGACTATTATTAATTAAAAAAATATAGAACCAAAAACACCGTTTGCCGCCAAGAACATATATTTTCCAACTAACTAAATCGTTCATAAAAACATTCCTTCTACTTCCTTTTATCTGTACTTCGTTTCCTTTTACATTTTATCTTAATTACTTATTCTAAGAAAATCACAATGAATCTCAGCTGCCGTCGCCAGGTTTCATTGTTTTATGGTTCGTCCCTTAAGATCTCTGGTAAAAGGTAACAGCATACGCATCTACGCTTATATTATTAAAAAATATTTTGACATAATTACTTTGTGCTTTGAATTTCTTCTTCTTATTTTTCAAATCAGCAGATGCACAGCGGAGCTCCATACTTAAATTATATGCTAAATCTAGCACATTTTCCATCATTATAGCTATAATGAAGGAGGAAAACACTTCATTAGTGTACTTTATTTTCATCTGATTTTCGAGTCATAATGACGTACATATACTGTGTGACACACGGCATTTCAATTAATAGTTGGTACTAATGCTTCATTAGATCATTCTGTGTGTCTAGGGTATAAGAATGGGTTGGGTTAACTGCAGCACGCATTGCAGTAAACGGATGAACTTTTCTATCTGTGACCATAATTGTTCTTAGTAATGTGCAGGTTGTGCCTTTGTGGCAAGAGTACCTGGATGAGGTCAATTCGTTAGTCCATAGGACGACGAGATCGGTGACTGTTTTGCCTTGTTAGAACATCTTTCAGCGTAATTAAGTTTTCTATTAATTGCAGGTGAATTCTAGCTTTTTTTTTTTTTTTTTTTTTGTAATATGCATTTATTTTTTAAATTCTTAGGCTAATTTCACTTATTTTAGCACCGGTATGTCATCACTCACTAAATTTTGAGCCTTAGTAATTATGCATATAGTGCTGGGCAAAATAAATCTGATTAGTGATTAATGATTACGATTACAATCTTTAGTCTGTAATCATGATTACACGATTACATTTTTTGATTATAAAGTTGCAAGAGTTTTAAAATTGTAGTCAAAAGAAAACAAACATTGCTGTATATCTATTCCGAAATCGGTAGTGGCACATAAACTAATGTTTGTAACCGCATATCTATAGTGGGATGGTAATTGAATATCTGATATCTGTGGATTGGCAAACGGTATTATTAGCAATTAAGAAAGAGAAAATTTCATTTACGGTTTCTTTATTAGAGTTAGATACTTCTTTATGATATCAAAAACACTACTGTACCGTTTTGTTAGGTGGTAGTTAGTAAATCTAATCTTTCATCCTCACTCTTGCTGTCATGTCAGTAATATTTACCTATTGCAGCGCTTCGAGCATGTTTCTAACTGGTGTATATATGCTGCATTTCAGAATAACTCACATTGCCTTATTCTACAATAGTTTTATTCTTCCCTTGCATTCATTCGAACTAGCATAAATAATGTGGAGCAATGTGAAAAGTGTGGCAAAATCATAGGGTTGAAAAGCATAATCGCATTTGCGTGCTCTAATCTTTTTCGCATCTTTTTTCACACATAATCAAGATCATCCAATTAATATATAATTCAAGAGTTTTCTACAACAAAAATTCTTACGATCACAGATTGTTTGTTTTCTTAGAACTAAATTTTAAGATCTCTTGAAAAGTTTCATTTGTAATAAAAAAAATGTGATCATGTAATTATGAATACGGTTACATTTTCCTAAGATTAATAGATGATTGATGTGTAATCATGATTGATGTGTAATCATGATTGATATAATCATAATTGGTCTGTAATCATGATAATTAACCTGATCTGATCTTGATTACGCCCAACACAGCATGCATATACATATATAAATAAATTCATAATTTAAAGAAATAGATAGGTTGATAAGTAGGTACTAAATAAATTTTATATTTCCACTTATCTCTACACTTAGCCAGGAGGTCTCCTCAGTAGGTACTCGCTGCTGAGGTTACTTCCACGTGGCTTCTTTTCTTGCAGTTTAACCTAACTTCTTGGCATGACGTATATAGTCCATGATAAATTTTTTTTATTCCCACACTTATAAGTTAAATATTTCATTTTTGTTTATTATTAGCTACTTACGGCTCGGTACAATCGCTATTTTTAAATTTTATAATTTCTTTTTGTTTTTCCTATTACAAACTTTACTGTTTTCTTTAATTTGTTTTTTTTATAAACGTATATAAAAATACTATTTGATTTGCAATTAAATTATTTCTCCGTTATCTAATTCAGATCTTTCACTCTCAGACCAAAGGTCCCGGTTTCAAACCCCGGACGAGGCGGTTGTTTTTTCTTCTTGTATTTATTAATTTGATTTAGAATCGTTAAAAATAAAAGTTCTTAAAATTCTTCTTTATCCATCCTTCAAAAAGACTATTTTCTTACTCAAACAACATTCAACATTTTCGTTCAGCACATAAGTGTACGCCTTCCCTCATGGTGAGTTTTTCAAATCGTGTGCACTGGCAAAGTTATCAAAGTTACGGAATCTAACCCCTGGGCAGTTTAAGTTTTAACACCACAGTGAATAACAATGAAATTTGGAACTCCTAATCTTTATCAAAATTCTTAAAATTATATTATATAAATAAAACAACTCCGGCGATATCAGAATGCTAATGAAATTTTCATGCTGAAACGACAAGAGAAAGCTATACAGAGCGGTCCACAATTGAAGGCAAGTGTGGTTATAAGGGGCGATGGCGGCGATGCCCCCTCACCCCCCCCCCCATAGCAAATGTCTGGTTACGCCCTTGCCAATATGTTACAATCCATTTTTTCATACAACCCTTCTACTTTGTTTACTTCAGTTATCACCTTATTCAATTTAATAGTTATTAAGTTAATCTTCTTTAACGATAGCCTTTCGGTGTCCTTCATCATTTTCATTATAGATAGTATTATGTTTGCTTGATGATTCGGTGCTTATGGTAGAATTTGTTGATTGTGTTCCAGAGATTCGATGTCCGTATACACCGCGTCATTTAATCCAAAGACAGATTATAGAAGTTTTCTTTTCGATCTTTTGTTTCCTTGCATGCCCCCCAATATTTCCAATTCACTGAATAACGCACTCCTTATGTATTTTAAGTGTTCCAATAGAGTATTACAATGAGTGTCTTCCGCGAATTTCGTAGACTTATTGCATGCGTTTTTCATTTCTCTCATTATGACATCGATTCTTTCTTTCTCAGCCTTTATATTCAGTGGAAGGTTAAGTTCGGTCCTTAGAGTTCCTTTTTTCAACCTTGCTCTTCCAATATATTCTGTATAGAGACTAGGTTCAGGCCGCTTAATTGTGTATTACCAATTTGTACAACTCTTAAGACTACCATTGTGCTCAATAGTATTTAATTTAGTAATCGTCGCGTCGTGGGTGTTGTTTTGGACCGGTTCTTTGTTCTTTCGCTTAAGGTCAGATATATATTGGGCCCAATTTGGATTGATGCTTTTCATCTCTCTTATTTTATTTTCCGGTACACCTTCCCTATGTCAGCTGTAAACACACACTGATGTTTTCTCTACCTGAATAATATATTGTAAAGATTTTGCTGTAAACGTGGTCCTCTATGCATCTTATCATTCAGGCTGTTACCTGTGCTTGTGTTAGTGGAAGCATCGAACCCGACCCGCAATTTCTTTGTTGTACTAACTTCCTTCATTACCGCTTGATGTGGCATGTAGTAAAAGTTGGTTGTAGGGGAGGGCTCTTTAAATGCTACTGGTCTCATACGTCCCAACTTCAGGTATTCTTGCATGAATTTACAATATTCTTTCTGTAAAGTTCGTCCTTTGCAAGTTTTCGTTCCATCTGATACAAGTAAGCCAAAGCTCTGGATCTTGAGTCTCCCAGTTGTTCTTTGCCTTCTTTAAAGGATATGTGGACTGTGTATTTCTTCTAGTTGTCTGTTTAAAGTGTCTTTCACATACTTTGTCTTCTTGGGATATGACAGGATCAGATGTCATTTCTTCAATCTCCCAAAATTGTTGCAGTTGCTCACTTATGTCGACACGGGATACCATAGATAGTATTCTTGTAGATGTGTTTTGGTTTAATTCGGAGTGTGCAGATAATAACCATCCAACCTCAGTTCTCTGTGCTAGATCCCACATTCTGTCTTCTTATACCGTCTAATAAAATATCTCCGAATATACCTGCACCGATAATTAGATCGACTGGACCTGACATGTCGTATGTTGGGTCGGCCAGGTTCATATTAATCCAATCGTTAATTTCTTTAGTTTGTATTCTGGTTGTGGCTCTGTCAGTGAAGAAAGTACTAAGGCTTCACATCGTATTTTAAAGTTTGATGGAATTCGTGGAGTTAATTCAAGTTCAATTTTACTGTTGGATATCCCAGAATCGCTTCCACCCATTCCGGATATTTCAGTATAGACTTTTGTTCTTGAGTTCAATACAATTTGAGCAGCTTCCTCCGTAATAAATGTTGCCTGGGATCCTAGATCGATAAGAGCTCCGAAGTATTCATGGGTGTGTCGAATAGTCTTCACTCGTATCGTAACAGTTGCAAGAAGTGCACTGTTAGTGTTTTTTGCTGTGTGTGTTGCAGTCTGTAGACGTTCACTTCGATCATTTGATATTGATACATGCTACGTTATTGGATTGGCTAATAATAGTTGTTTTGAAGATTCGCTGCTGTGCTCTTGATGTAGTAGTGAATGATGCTGGCGCTTACAAAATATACAGCGACTCTGACTATAGCACTTTTCTTTAATTCCATGATTGAGACAGTTTATACAGGTTTTGCTTTGTATAATGAACATATTGCTTTAAATTATACTTTGACAGGTATAGATATTATGTTGTCCATTGCAACATCTACACTCTGTTATTCTGATATGGTAGTTTATTAGTGACCAATTTTTCTTTATTGGTGAATTAACTTCGTTCACCGGAATGTATTCTGTCCGTCTGTTCGGCTCTCCAATATCTTCCAAGGATTGAAATCTTGTTTCCAATATAGTCAGTACGTCTTCCAATTGCGGAATCTCGTTTGGATCTTTAAGGGATTGTTCATACAATCTATGCGTTTCTTTATTCAACTTCTTTATAATTAGGTGTGGTATGCGTGGGCTCCAAGACGAAATATCCACGTTCAAATTATGAATTGCATGAATACAATCTTTTGTTGTGTCGTGTAGTTATGCAAGTGCAGAAATCGATTCATTCGTGCATGCTAGTTGGTTCAGCAATATGTCGTAGTTTGTATCAGAACTTACAAGATAAGCTTGTATGCTTCTCCTTTAAGAGATGTCTTTAAATACTGCATCTCTTCTGCGTTGCCAATATGCTTATTATTATGAATCATTCTCACGTACATATCATGGAATGCTGTCCACATTCTATAATTACCATCAAAGTCTGGTATGTTTATACGGGGTAATTTGACCTCACATGTTGCTTGTGTACATTCCCTCTCGGTAATCTTGTCTGTTTTCTCCTCGTGAAATTCTACCATTATCTTCTGATACATCGTTTCTAAGTGATCGAAGTGTCTTTCTTCCAAGTAGGGATGCCCAAAGTCTTCTTCCGTGTCAAATGTTATAAATTCCAATTATATAATTATATTTGACCACAAGCCAGAATGTTCCTGTATCTGAAATTCATAATAACTAATTGAACGCTTCTTGGATGACGCAGCAATGTCGCTCATAATTCTTCTGCACATTTCCATTCGGGCATTTTGCTTCTTGAGGCGTAATTTCTGTTCTTCTGTACTGGCTGTATCTCCTTGGTACCTTAAAAGAAATTCTTGCCCTCTACCTGTTTTATCTGTAATTTCGAGAGTCTTACCACCATCATTTTCCTGATTTTCGTCTAACTGCTGTTGATACTCATCCAATAACTGTATTGTAGTTACGTGTGCTGTTTTTACTTGTCCATGACAATCTTAGGTAAAGTACTTCTGAGTGGGCTACTTTAGACTGCTTAATAATTTATGTCGATCTTCAAACTTTTCCCATAGTTCGTTGAACGTTTCCACATGGTTGTGTATATAGGCTTGGTCTTTCCTGGATGGCCCCTCTTTTCTCGTGTTCTTCAGTAGTCGGTAAATTTCATCTCCAAGAATGAGAAAGAAACCTATTGAACCCTTACCTTGAGTAGGGGGAATTCGCTAGGACTAATCAACTAATCCTACTCTAAAGCACCAATGTTAAATTGCGTAGATTCCCTGCGTCTGTTTTCAAACCTCGCAGTAAATTCTATTGATTAAAATTCCCTCACTCATTTGCTATCGCTTTCACGAAGACGAATCATACCCCTACAAATGTTGCAACTATTATAGAGATTTAACAAAGCGTTTTTATTACTCAAACGCTATATTAAAAAAAAAAAAAAAAACCACAAGAAGATTTCTGTGGCTGCATTGTCAATAAAATGAATTCGAATTCAATTTATGTAGATGTTCCATTATATGATAAGAAATATCGAGAACAGGTGAGCATCGCCGGATATCCCTTATAAATCTAAATGGCACCATCAAATAAATTTACCTTTAATTTTAAAAATTACATTCAACTCTCGAATATCAGTAGCATTGTTGCAGTGGGTATACATTCTATAGACTTTCCCATATGTTTGTTTCGTGTGTATATGTGTGTGTGTACAGGAAAATCTGTACGAAGAACCATTATTTGTGCTTTATTTAGGCTAACTTTATGAGACCTCATTGTCACATAAAGACTAACGTGTACACGAGATCCGCAAATTGTTAATGTTTCATCCATGTGTATAACAACACCGCGGCAATTGAAATTTTGTTCGAGTACTTAGGTGACACTGTTTTACAATTAGGTCAACGCTTCGTTCCACCTCCACCATAATTATTTTCAGCTTATTCCCTATACTGGCCGCCTGATGTGTATGGAAAATATCATATATTTAGATAGGTACCCGGAATGATGTATGCAATGTAGATACTAACCTTTCTAGGCCGCGATAATTCCGACTGCTGGATTAATATATGCATGAATTTGTGTCATTGGGTTCAGATGATGTAGGTGCTTAGCTTTGATCTATATATGGATTTCAGGTACATCGTTTAACTGAATATCTTTTTGCTTGTTGAGAAAATAAAACAAAATTCTAGTAGGAAATAGTTTTCTAGGATAATATGGTACAAATTTAATTTTTTACCAGAAGCTATCAAATCTGATTACAAGGATGAGCTATAGGGAAGTTTCACGCAGAGCTTAAACCGCTACATAATTCCAGGTTGAAAGATCAAAGAAAAGATTTCAACGAACTCTGAAATTTGGTCTTAGATGTTAGAATTTATGAATATGTAAATGCTTTTCGCATATGCAAAATATAATGGTGAAATTTGGTGGGGGCAAAGGATTTGCCCTATTTTGTTAATTTTTAAACTTAGACTTCCCTTTTCACAAAAAAAAAAGTATACAAAATTTTGGCTCTCTATATCAGTGCCTTCTAGAAATATTGCGCAGATGGACAAACGGACTGACAGAATTATTCTATGATCTCATCTTGCATATAAAAAACTAAACAAATCATTCTTGAATCAGTTACTGCAATAGCGGTTAAAATCAGTTTATCAATCTCATAGTATAAAAATAACATTGTCTTTTTGGCTCGAAATAACAAAATCGCCGAATTTAAACTATTCTTGCTGTTAGAATTTTCTTAGTAAAAAAAGCACATTAAGAACTTATGATTGAGGGATGCCACTATAAATTTGTATAAGTTTATAAGCTTATTGCATTAAAAACTTTTTTACCAAAACACTAGTTCGATCATAAAAAGCTACCTCCAGAGAATTCAAAACTCTATATGCATTAGTGGATAATTTGCTTTATCAACATTTTCAAACAAGTCAAGAATAACCCATGTCTGTTGGGTATTTAAATACCCAAGAATACTAGTGTATTTAAAAAAATATATCTGGCGACGGGTAAGATATTTGGCATTCAATCTTTTTCTGTTTTGGAGAGCAGATGGATTATAGAACTATTAATAATTCTCACGAACAAATCGAAATTTTCATATTTACTTGCTTTTTCCGCAGTCGTGAATTTTCCACAACTAAGAAATTGGCATAAAAATTCCTGTGAAAATTTTTATAATAGAAAACTCGGGAAAATCTTTTAGGGCTAGTTAGCCTTTAGTGTCTTCTATCGAATAAAAGAAAAACTACCATGATCGCATCAATCCTTGGATCGCTGCAGATAATTTATTTTGATGGGTATTTAGATACCAAATAGGCCAAAGTGTTAACAAAATACACATGAACATTGAGAAACAACTCTTTGTATTTAAAAGGACAGAATTCAAGATTGTTTAATTATATGAAAATAGAATATTACAAAAAAGAGCCTTTTTATCCTTTTCCATATCACGTGGTACGTCATTATAGTAGTCACCGAAATACTTGGGATGAAGATTCACCTTGCATTTAGTGCAACCAAATTCAGTTTTAGTATCGCATTAGTTACAAAAAGTATGTTTTGTCATTTTATCAACAATATGATCAATGCGATCAGTACCCTTGGCCATTTGGAATGTATTACTGACATTTGGAGTCCGCAATGTTATCAGAGCTACCACACCATTCACACGAAAATTAAATTGACTCATAGGTGTCGACCATTCATACTTCACGCAAAAGACATGTAACTTCCATGTGCGTTGCATTGCTCAACCAGTACCACTTTTTTCATATATCATATTTTTCATATTTTGTTTATTTAGAGAACAACTACACAATTAAATCTTTCGATTTATAGTTATGTGCAGGAACTACGAAACTCGAAAAACGACACTTAATACTTAATGTAATATATATATATATATAGCATAGCATTAAGCAAGAAACGACAAACTTTACAAAAAACACAGTTCATCGAACAACAATTAACACACATTTATGCGTCAACAATAAACTAAGCGCTAACGCACATAAAATGCAATATGAATGTTTGGTCGAGGTGTCTCTCGCATAAATGTGTGCCATCAGCAATTTTTTATATTACACCTCTCCCCTATGAAGCAAACGTAATTATTAATGTAAGTAATAAGCAGATTAAGGTAAATTAAGTATAGGAAATAAATATCAATCACAAATACTAAATATAATAAAGACAGTTCTTCAATGGAGATACCAGCGTCAAGACCAGCAATTTGGTCTTTCTATTCATTTGGTGGAGTTATGCTTATTTAGCTACTCCTATAGCAATCATAGGAGTTGTGCTTTATTAAGCTACTCCACTTCAAGCCTAGGAGTTATGCTTATTAGCTACTCCACATCCTCTGGAAGTTTAATTAAAATAAACCTCATACTACCACATTAATAATACACTAATATTTACATATACTTAATTTAGCCATTTTTGAATTAATACATATTATCTAGGCTAATTAGAATTGTGCATAGGCTATATAACAAAGGCAGAAGATCAAATGGCGTAGACGAAAGATCAGCGTACCAAAATGCTCTACGTCAGTATAAATCCTCGATCCGTAGATCGAAAATAAAATCGTGGACGGTGTGAATGACATGTCAAAACTCAAAAGATTTCTCTCCAAGACTCCCAGTCAACCTTAGCTCTCCGCCAACAATGATGGGGGTCGGGCTTCCTCTCTCAAGGAATCCCTGGAAATCTTACTTAACAAGCACTTCCTTGATGGTCCTAATAAAGGTTCTTTGTCTATGCGAGCCGAAGCATTTGCTATTGGTAGCTGCGGCGCTCCATTCCCAGAAGCAGATTGTCACAAAATCAACACGCGTATTGAAAGGGAAGCTCTGTTAGTACGGCCCTTCATGAGGCCGTTTACTCAGTTTAAAATGGCTTCCACTTTAAACAATCTACGCTAGCTATTTTCATGGACGTGGAAGGAGCCTATAATAATGTCTTCTACAAAAGTTCACGGAAATGCTAACAAAACATGGCGTGGACCAGTACCTAAGATACTGCATTACACACCCGTTGAACAATAGAACCGTTTTCGCCAGTCTGGATGGGGAAAGCCTAGTGAAAAAAGTCCACAGAGGCACCCCACAAGGTGGTATCTAATCATTTTTATTGTGGGTGCTCATCATGGACGATCTCATGCTAACTCTCTCCCGGATGGGGTACAAAACGGCATGTTAAGCAAATGACCTGGTGATTTTAGTAACCGGAAGTTATCAATCGGAGCTCTGTGTAGTAGTGCATAACGCGATCCGACTAGTCGCAGACTGGACTACGGATTTCGGACTATGCCTTAATCCTTCAAAAGCCAATCTATGCCTTTTAACCAAAAAAAGAAACATCCCAAGATTGAACTTACCCTACATCGGCTCTACATGGTTAGAGCTTATGGACAGGGTGAAATATCTAGGCATTATTCTAGATAATAAGCTGAGCTGGAAGCCACACCTTGAGGACAGAACTGACAAAGCTCATAGAGCTTTCGCAATCTGCCGCAGAACTATTGGGAAAAGTGGGGGCTTAAACCGCGGTTGATCCATTGGTGCCTCATCCCACCCATATTAGCCTATGGCTATGTGCTATGGTGTATGCCAATCATAGTAAGACAATGGAAAAGATTCAAAGATTGTGCCTACTTAGTTCAAGTGGCGCATTCAAGTCAACCCGCACTCGGGCTCTTGAGTGTATCCCACATATACACCCGATACAAATACACATTAAGAAGGGAGTCTCTATTACAGCGCGGGGCTGCATCACAATCAAGGCTGGATAAATTCGAGAACCAGAGTTTCACACGAGTCCTTCCTTGATTTTGTGCGGCCGATCGCACTTTATATCCACAGGAAGAGCACCAGCTCCTCGAGACCATACTGATAAGCAAGTTTAAAACGAGAATTCCATCTAGATATGAATGGAAATCCCACCCATTCAACCATTAAGAAAATCATAGTTTTCACAGACGGCCCCAGATCTGAGGATAACACTGAAGCAGTCGTCTTCTGTGAGCAGCCTCATATCGAACTCGTCATGCACCTGAAAGCCTGTAGCGGTATTCCAGGCCGAGATGAACGCCACTCTTGGAAGCGGGAAGTACGCTCCTTGGCTCAAATATTAAGAATAAAGAGACTGCCATCTACTCAGATAGCCAAGTGGCTGTGAAGGCCTTGTCAAAGCCCTTTACATCCTCCAACTTAGTACTGGAGTGTAAGACTACAATAAATTCCCTTTCTCAGTGTACCAGGGTACTCGTTCTTTGGGTACCTGGTCACAGTGATGTCGGCGGAAACGAAAAAGCAGACAAGCATGCACGTCTTGGTGCGGCCTCGGTGGCGGCACAATTGGGATGGGACCGGGACACCTTTTATCTATAATTGTGACTTGGACCGATCGCCAACACAGTTGTCTTTGGTTATACGACTCTTAGGGTAGAAAAACAAAGGAACTGTGGGGAAACCTAACCCATATTTTACAAAAAAGCTGCTAGGAGTTACCAAGCCTACCCTGAGAGCTCTGCTGTCTATTCTTACTCAACACTGTTCTTTCAGGGGTCACCTACATAGGCTAGGACTTGTTGATAGTCCGATATGTAGTGGATGCGGAGCGGAACGGTGGCGCATAACTCATGGGTCTGGACCATGAACAGTGGACCTTGCCGTGGCCTACGTTCTAGCCCCCCACCCCATCGGGACTCAAATTGTCCATCCATCCATCCATATTAAGATAACTCTGCATGATGTTAGCCATTATCTCTACTTTGAAATGTGTATGTTGAGACAACTTACAAGTTAGTAAAAAGTTGTCTCAGGTTAAAATAACCAAATCAAATAAATCAAATGACTCACAATAGATCTTTCATCTTTCGGTCGCAATGAATGTGAGGCCGACGCCTGCACATCCCTATGAAAATCTAATCCAAATCGAATTATGTGCCTGAAATATAATATATGGAAATCTATGTACCTAGCAGTAGCAAAAATTTGACACATCAAAGTAACAGGTACTCAATACTGATATAGGTACTCATCTAACCATATTAAGTAGGAATCAATTATTTACATAAATGTTTTCCATTGAAGTAAATTGCGTTACTTTGGGTGCGACTTTGCCACACAATAATTGCAAAGCTCTCCCAATTTTCTCTCAGAAAAGTTATTACTTATCAAAGCTGAGACAGTGCGATGCACTATCTATTTCATTTGACCTTGGCTTTTATTTTTCCAAAATATTTTTATGAAAAGTTTAAAAAAATACTAAACCCCTATTTTGTAAGTATATTCTCAATCCACATTCATTTTTAAGGCATGATAAGGAATTACTCATCTTTTTTTTTTTGTATCATATTTGCATCCAGCATCACACTGATTTCGTGGACCAATTTTTTCAGGGAAAATGTGAACCTGACACCTTGCTCTCAAGAACGAAATCCAAATAAATAAAAATTTACATAACGTATTGAATTTCAAATACACTCGAAATCCATTCCTTAACATCTAATGTATTTACTTTCTTATACGGAACACTCTCCAAATAACCTTCAAGGAAAGAAGACAATCGATTCTTTGCAGATATTTTTTTGTCCCAATTCGATATATTTTCAATGCATACATATAACTACAGTAAAGTCAGCCAGACTACCTTACACCTGATGATTTTTTTCCGTTTTTCTATTGCAGGCAACGTTTTCGTAATTGCTGCAATTATTCTCGAGCGAAACTTGCAAAATGTCGCAAATTATCTGGTAGCCTCACTGGCTGTTGCGGATTTGTTCGTTGCATGCCTGGTGATGCCATTAGGAGCTGTATACGAGGTAAGCACAATACAAAAGAAAACAGATGTACGTTCAGAAAAACGCGCATCCCATCCTTCGACAGATGGACCACATGCTTTTCGAAGTGTACTTACAATTGCCCACATGAGCAACAATTCTGCAGTAATTCTTCCTGATAGCTGTTAATACAGGAAACTTTCCACCATTAATCTTGGATGTATGTTTTTTTTTTTCAGATCAGCAAAGGATGGATTTTGGGACCAGAGCTCTGTGACATATGGACATCGTGTGATGTTCTCTGCTGCACTGCGTCTATCCTACATTTGGTAGCTATTGCAACTGACCGGTATGTTTTTATGCCCATTTTTTTTATCTTATTTAAATATTTTAGGTTAAATTTATGCATATGTGCTACATGAATATTGACATCACTCATCACTAACTCACGACTGTAAATTTATTATCAGCATAACAAAAATGTTTTTGTATATTAATGTCTCAAAAAAAGTTGTAGTTTGGAGTTTTTTAAGAGAACAAATCATAACTGTTTGTATTGGGCAGTATTGTGCTCCATACTTACATAAATTACTAAAATAAGATTACGATGACTTATTACCGGATAAACTTTATACTTGTCTAAGAAAAATACTTTTTTATTTTCATTACACAACTTACTGATTTTGGGTGGCAAGCTTCAAGTCTTTGTTTTGACTCATCAATAGGTCCTAAATAGCGACATTGAGTGACTTGAAAAAAGAAACGAAAATAGAAAAATTAAAGAAATGGAAAAATTGAAAAACTGTGAAAAATAGAAAAAAATATGTATTGGGAAAAGTTTACAAAACCAGATTAATTTGATCGAATTAAAACTGTGTAAGCCCGTTGTGGGCTGAAAACAGAAAAAAAATAAGAAGAAAAACAAGCGTTTCGATAGTCGGAAACCATATACTCTTCAGTACGACTTGCTTTCTTTCTACCGTAGGCGCTTGCAAAAGAGCAAATTTATCTCATATCTAGCAAACTTAGAATAAATTCTGAGTGTGAATTAGATGAGGCAAACTCTCCCATATAACGCGGAAGCAGGAAGCCACAAGATCACTATGATTTATTACCGGGTTAAGTTTATACTTGTTCAACAAAGCTTTTTTTGCATTTTCGGTACAGCAGAAAACGAAAATAATTTCAAATTTTTAAATCTATTTCCAATAAATTTTTCTTTCTATTTTCCTAAATTTTTCATTTCTTTCCATTTTTCTATTTTATTTGTTTTTTCAAGTCACTCAATTCCGATATTTGGCACCTATTGATGAGTCAAAAGCAAAACTTAAAATATGCACTCAATATCAATAAGAAGTGCGATGAAAAAACTGTAGTACCGAAGAATCCAAAAATGGCATCTTAAACAAGTTTACTAAAATAGTAACATGGAATCGAAAAGGTATTTGTTATTAATAATTTCAACAACTAATAACGAATTAAAACAAAGTGCGTGTATGTTGTACGGACCGATTTCAAGACGACCTGTGTAACTTCTATTACTAAAACTTGTGTAAAACTAAACTATTGACCAACTAATTGGATTCTCCTTTTTTTATAATTTTATTATTTCGGTCAGGAAAAAGTTCTTTGAATAGCAGAAAAATACCGATAAGAATTTTATATTTGAGTTTTACAACAGATTTATTGGCTAGTAATGTGTATTTTTGTTATTATTTACACTAAAAACTTTTAAAATTAGTCTTGGGATGAGATCTTAAAAACTTTTTATTTGAACCTTCATCCCATGCCTCTTCTTAAGGTTTCGTTGAACTGCCATTGTTTTCAGACTACCTTTTGTCTTGATGAAGCTCCATAAACGTTTCTTATTAAATATTTTCAGAACAGATCGGCCGAAATAGCGGTCGATCCCAAAATCTTAACAATTCTGCGTCATTGTGTTATCACCTACGCGGTACATATGTAAGTGGACATAATCATGCTCCGCATTACTCCCTTAATTTTGATTGTTGCTGATTTTAGTAACCATTTGTACTTTGTGGCAGTCTATCTCCCATATAAAATAGCAATATCCACAAATTACAATAAACTCCTTCTCAACTTTGAGCCTAATTTCATGGTTCCATCCGGTAATGGTGGAAATAATAAGAAAATCTATGTGGCTTATCTAAAGCAAATATTTTTTCTTCATATAAGGTTTTACTTTCCCGCTCCCCATCAAAGTTCATATAGTGGCGAGTCCTTTGTTATCCTTTAGATGATTCTTAAACTAGCCTAGCATCTTTAGAAAGGGAGGGTATAAAAGCGGTAGCATATCCTGTCGACTTAGTCATCCTGGTCTCTGGAAAAGTTCTACCGACGATTAGTGAGCTAATTCAAAGATCATTAAAAAAGTTACTTAGGTACCTGGGATGTAAGTTACGGATTAGGGTTTAATCCCGCAAAAATCGAACTAGTTCTTTTTACAAAGAGGAGAGTTATTCCGACTTTCATACCCCCAAAACTGGGTGATATTACCCTTGATTTCAAAACTGCAGTCAAACACAATAAATTGGAGGATAAATGTGAATGAGCGTGTGAAAAAGGAAGTCATTGCACTATATGGCAAGCGATGGGGATTACACCCTCGTACCGTGCACTAGATGTACACCGCTATGGAAGGTAAATCCTTAGATATGAGGTTCTGTTGTGATGGAATGCTCTTGAAAGTGGGACACACCTGAAAGCCTTAGTAAAATACAGATAACTGCCTGTTTAGGTATTACAGGTGCTCGTCGAACAATACCAACCGCAGAAATGGATATTATGCTCCGGCTCCTGCCCCTCGACATCCATGGGAAATATATAGCTGCAAAAAACGCACTAAGACTTAAGAAGTCGAACTGCTGGTCAACAACAGATAGTAGTCACAGCAGTATACTGAAGCTTTGTCCTGAAGGCTCTATACGGAGAGCTGCGGACTACATTGTTCCAAGACTAGATTTTAGGAAAGCGTTCTCAACTATAAGTCCTAGCAGAGAGGAGTGGGAGGGTAACCCTGTGGCAATTGACTCTGATATATGGGTCTTTACGGACGGTTCCAAAATGTATGTGAGAGTGGGAACCGGGGTATACTTAGCGCTCCCTGGAATACAGAAAACGTACCGCCTATCGAACCACTATAGTGTGTTCCAGGTGGAGGTCCTAACTATTGACAAAGCAGAATGTTTGCTGCAAATAACTCACGATTTACCCAGCAAACGCGTCATTAGAATTTGTATTGACAGCCATGCCGCAATCAAAGCTCTGGACTCGAGCATCACTAGATCGCGCCTAGTACAACGGTGTCGCTGTGAGTTCGGGAAACTGGGCGCTAACCGCAGTGTTATTCTTTTTTGGGTACCTGGCCACAATTACATACCTGGAATCTAGGCAGCGGATGCTCTGGCCAAAAAGTGTTTAGCTATGAGTATTTGTCTAGTAGAGGAACCCTTAGGTTGGCCCCTAGAATTAGTGAAGAAGATTCTAGACATCTAGGAGGACTTAGTTCCTGCTGAGGAGGAGCCGTAATTATGTGCGTAATTTTGTCGCAGTTATTATAGGGCACTGCCTCTTTGGTAGACATACAGAGCGCATGCAAGCCTCATACAATAACTTCTCCAGAAGCTGTATGGATAAGGAACAGGTTGAGAACGTTCAGCACCTACTGTGTGAATGACTTAGCCTTGCCGTGCGTAGGAGGAGTGCTACACTATCGTTACAGCCAAAACCCTGGAAAATACTTCCTTAACAATTAAACAGAAATCCGTACATGTTGGTGCTAGTCCTAACTTGTGCAATGTCGCTTATTTTGCTTCCTTTAGAAGAGCAACAACGAAACTATCAGTCGTAACAATTGTTTTAAAGTAATTAATAGCTTTGCTAATAATTTTCCCTAAAGTTGTTCATCAATTCTCAAAATTAAAAAAAAAAATCAGGAAACAACTACGATTCTTCTCGCAAAAATCCAGCATCGCTATGACATTTTCAGCGGAACTCTCTTGCACGGAAGCTTTAATTCAAATCTTGTTACAAATTTGTTAAGAAAGGCATATAAGTAATTAGACCACCTTGGGGATTCTAAGGAAGTAAGCTAAAAATTACTAGTAGATTATTTTTCAGTGTTAATTCCATTTTAAATATTAGGAGTATTTCTATTTAATCAACTGTCCCTTTTCGGAAGAACCCTTCCTCTGGCTTATGTCGTAGGATCATAACGTACAACTTTGGAAGCCAGGGGGCTATCATGTAATAATAGAAAGAGCGTTTGTTTCTTGTCTTAAGAAGTATCTTCCGGCGATTTTGCCACAACATTATACATTTATAGTTAAAAGAAATTTGCTGTTTCTTGTGATACTAATAGGGTGTACAGGATGAATATAAAAATCTTATTATAAAATGATCAGAAACTTTTTATTTCATTGCGAACCTTTATTTCGACGGTAAAGTCAAAATTAGTTAATCTTTTTTTTTGTCCTCTCTACTTTATTCTAAAATTCATGGCCGCACCGCAGATAATATTCTTATTTTTGCCAGCATTTGTGAAAAATTAAAAAAGGTCAAAAATTATAATTTAAATTAACTGCGATGTATCATCACTTTACCTTTTGAACCTATGTATAATAAAATACCAGGAAAGTTGGGACCATGAAAATTTTAAGTACAAACAATTTGCAACTCTGAGTTGGCAGAATTCATTCTTTTCGGGCTACCGCAGCAATTATGGAAAAATGGTCTTCATTCATTTTTGCTCTTAACTGTGGAGTTCTTGGAAAGTTTTTAAAAAAAAATTGTTGTTTTATGACATTCAATATTTATAAGTCATATATGTAGTCAAGCAGTTCAAATTTGATAGTCGCCAATCTGCTGCTTAAGTCGGAGAACTATAATGAAGTGATTTACTCATGATTGATATAATTATCCTATCCCATGAGATAAATTTCAAAGGGAGTTTTAAAAATGCAATATTTTTTTTTTTCAACAAAACGAACCTTGTGTTAGCAAGCTAACTGTTGGGGCGAATTTAATAACTCTAGCGTAAAGAACCCCATTTCCTTGCATTTTTCACGAATCACCTTAAACTGCCTGTCATTGTCATTTGTCTGTGTTGAGCTCAGATCCAACTTAAAAATTTGCGTTGTTGTGTGCATATATCGGCCTTCATTTATTTTAACACCGGTGGGCATAAATTGGTGTCATAGGCGGGCCAGTCCACAGTGTGATATTTTCACAATCTATTCGGGCTTAATTTGCAGTTAATTGCAGTTAAATAATTAGTAATTTCGTTGGTTATTATTATATATATTACTACTAATCAAATTCCGAATTATTCATATAATTTCATATCCAAGAACAAAAAACACAATAATTGTTATAATAATAAATAAATTTATTTGACTCTTCTGAATATTAAGATATGACCTATTATTATAAACTAATAAACTATTTATGAAGGTCTCTATTCAATATTACGTGAGGTAATGAAGGTAAATACATTCCTTTTAATGACACCGAAAGAGCCCGACATTATTGACTGTTTAATATCATGCGGCAAGGCATTATAAAACTTAAAGGTGTGATTGAAGAACAGGCGTTTGGTTATTAATCCATGGCATCGTGGTAAAATTAAGTTAAGAGTTCTTCTAGACGAAGAGAACTGGAAATCATCAAAAAGGTAACCCGGGCATTAAAATTTCATGATTTTTATCAACGTTATTAATGAGCGATAGTCTAAGTAAGAGGAAAGGTTACATCCAAACACAGTGTTTACATAAGATGAAATGTGATCGAATCTACGAAGATTGTATATGTATCGAATTATAGAGTTAAACGCAAGTGACAATTTGTTGAAGCTACGATGGTCTAGCTTACCATAGATCTCACATCCATAAGTGATTATTGGTAAGAGCAACGAACGAGCCAGGAGCCGGCGTGTGCTTAGAGGAGTGAATTGACTGGAAGCCCACAACGAGCGAAGACCAAAATATATTTTACGGACGATACTATTGATATGATCATCCCAGGTATGTGTGTCATTAAATATAACACCTAAGTTACGAAGGGACTCAACCCATTGAATAGACGTATTGTTAAGAATTATTGGGGGAAAACTTGTTTTGTCGAGATTTGTCCTGTAAACAATTATGGCATTCGCTTTTGAGGGTTAAGCATAAGCTTATTTTGAATTGCCCATCGATTAAGGCATACGAGATCCTCGTTAATGCAACTTATGCCGTCCTCAATAAGACCAAGAGGTCTGGAAAGAAATAACTGCACGTCGTCAGCATATAGATGAAGCTCACTATGGGAGATAGATTCAAAGATATCATTTATGTACATGCAAAAAAGCAATGGGCCAAGAATCGATCCTTGTGGAACTCCACGATTGACACTGAGGTAGGAGGAGTACCTGTCATTAGAGTATACTGTTTGTAGACGATCTGTCAAATAACTATGCAAAAGCCTACCTGTGTAAGGTGAAAAGTTTAATTTTGTAACCAGCTTTTTACAAAGAATCTTGTGGTCAACAGTGTCAAAAGCTTTCGAGAAGTCCAGTAGAACTAAAGTGTTAAGTTTGTCTGAGTCCAAGGCTTTCCGCATCTCATTTACTATTTTTAATAATGCGGTGATGCCGGAGTGTTTTGATCGGAATCCAGATTGAAGAGAATGAAGGAGGTTGTTAAGCTGAAGAAAGTTCGAGATTTGCTTAGACATTAATTTTTCACAGGCATTAGATAGAAACGGCAAGAAGATAATGGGTCGAAATTCTCTGCAAGTGGGTTTGGACATTTGAGCTATGGGTATGACTTTAGAAAGTTTCCACGATTGCGGAAATACTGACATGGTGAGACAGGAATTAAATATATGAGTAAGGGGAGAAACAAGGAATGGTAGTATAAGCTTTAAAAACTTGGGCGAAATATCATCAACTCCTGCGGGGTTTGACTTAATACTACATAAGGCAGGATACACTTCATTAGGCGTTATGTTCGAAAAGTCAAAACTCGGAAAGGTGTGAGATGATCTCAAGTTACTAATGAAAGCGCTGTCAGCCACAGAAGCCGATGTATTGTGGGCCAGAAAGGACTGATTAAGTTCATCTGGATCAACATTGCACTCACACAAACGCGACGAGCCTACTTCAAGGTTCTTAAGATTTTTCCAAAGCTTTCCAGCAGGTAAAGGAGAACTTAGCTTCGTAAAAAAATAATTCTTTTTAGATTGCCGAATAGCACAGGTAGCTCGATTACGAAGAGTTTTGTATTCGTCCCAAAACAAAGATATTTTATAACGCTTCCACTTGTAGTAAGCAAGATTTCTCTCCTGAATGAGAGTACGTATCCTAACAGAAAACCAAGGCCGATCCCTATTTAATACTGTCCTGGTAATATAAGGGACGTATTTATCATGCAAATATGACACAATATCATTTAGGAAGCTTACCTGATCGTCAATGTTATGCAGGTAACGTAACGCATTCCAATCAATGGTATATGCTTCAGCAAACAAGGCGGACAAGTCGACTGATTTATAATTAAAATATGAAAAATTGCAAGATTCAGTGCTGATATCGGGATGGAAATCATAAATAGTCATAATTAAGTCGTGATCAGATATTCCAGGCATCGACACTTGGTTGAAAAAATGAACTTTAGAATTATCCACTGTAAGAGATATGTCTAGAAGAGTTGATAAATGAGATGTAAAATGCGTGGGCTCTTGATTAACTAGATGTAAATCCAAAGAATCAAGAAGATATTGAAAGGAGTTTGTCAAATAGGATGTAATTAGAAAATTAATGTTGAAGTCACTGCAGAGAATAATATGTTTGTACCTAGGTACAATATTTTCTAATTCGCTGGAAAAGCTCTGCAGAGAGGGGCAATTGGGTGGTCTATAAACACATCCAATAAGACATTTACCACTGCTAGAAAATAATTCGCAAAAGATGAATTCAGTATCGCGTTCCCCATTATTAGATGTTAAAATTACTTTGCAGTGAATACTCTTTTTAATAAAGATGGCAACTCCTCCGCCGCGACGGCCGCAACGATCATTACGAAAAACTCTATAATTATGTAGATTAATTAGGGTGTCACTAATTTCTGGCTTCAGCCAGGTTTCTGATACGCAAATGACATCCAACGTCGAATCACTAAAAATTTCACGCACTTCATCTATGTTCGGAAGTAGTCCCTTGGTTTACACGGTACTTTATTTACACGATTGCACTTATACACGGTTTTTAAACAATGGGTTAAAAAAAAATGTCTGTAAACATTTTTTAATTCCAATTTAAAGAAATGGTGTCCTGCTAAAGTGGAGTCTGAACTAATTTCATTCACAGCAAAAGTCATCCGTGAAGGACTTGAATTAGGGCGAAAATTGGGTAATTATTTTTTACAAAATAAGCCGAGTGTTGAACGAGCGAGATATTAATAAAGGCTTGACTCAATATTAGGAAGTCTATAAAATTTTTACCAAACCCCAAACACAATTGTTAATTACGGATTTCATAACCTAGGTTTGCCGATCTGAAATTGTTTCTAATTCATCTAACATCGAACTTGGATCACATCAAGTATGTAGGCACTATCACATGATGAAAGTGACATAATACCAATCAGGACGAAAAGAAAGTGATAAGAGTAATTAAATTTTTGGTTAGATTTTTAAATCCTAGATGAAATCTATACTGTATACTAAGTTTGTCATTCCGTTTGTAACACCTCGAAATAATGATGGTAGAGTAAAATGGATTGGATACCCATTCATAATATTAATAGTTATTTTGATTTTTGCATGTCCGTCCGTCCGTCCGTGCGCACGATAACTCGAGAACGCGTATACTTAGAGAGCTGAAATTTTGCATACGGACTTTAAAAAAAAAGTAAAATTAAGTTCGAAAATGAGACAAATCCTTCGTGGGGTTGCCATATAAAAATTTCGTTTTCCGCTATATATTTGGACACTGCCTGAGAACGCGTCGACGTAGAGAGCTGAAATTTCGTACATGATGTTTTTACTATATTAGCAAATAAAATGTCAAAAATGGACTAAATCGGGCAACTTGGTGTTTCCAAATAAAAATTTAGGTTTTTTACGTATACTTTGAAAACGATCAGTCCAAGACATTTTTATTGTGTTACAAACTTTTGCAGAATACGAAATCCTATAAAATTGGTTATAATCATTTTTTCTGTGCGATAAACCGTTCTAGAAATATATGCGAAAAACCACTTGAATAGATCGGTGACCATACGAAATATAATACAGACATTCATCTAGGGTATCATAAGAATTGGTCTTAGACCAATCCTAGCTTTTTTACTTGTTTTTATATAGGTATGTAAATTTAACTCATTAGCTCAACGAACTTTACTAAACGAACTAGACTAGGTTCGTTTTCAGGAACTCTATAATTACATGTAAGATTATAAAACTTCATATTAATAAAGCAAATATTAAATATTAAAAATACATCACATTTGTAAGAGTTTACCGAATAATTCTACTCTTCAAATACCTTTGAATATACTTTTTTTCTCGTTGCTTAAAAATAAAAGTGAACAGAAATTATAATGAGTTAAAAAATAGTGGAGAGATCGTTTAATTAGTACTGTAAATAATCTTATAGAGGCTCCTTATACATCTAGAACGAAGAGTTAATCTATCTTATGATATGTAAAGCAAAAGTTTTTTTTTTTTATAATATATTAACCGTCTGATATCAATAGGTAAAACTAATGAATATAGTGTGTACTTTATGCAAAACTAATATGTAGAAATAAGAAAGATGTTATGGACGGTTTTAATTATCTTCGATAATTTGGAGCTTCAAAATTAATATTTTGAATATTGTAAAGTTTTAGCTCTCTTTGTGTAATTTTCAGTGGCAAAAAACAAAATCATCAGGAATCAGTTGAAACACAACTATCTAATTTAACTTTTCCAGGTCATAAATATTTTATTGTCGAATTAGCTACAGATCTATTGTACTACTTATATAAATAAACGTTTAATTGGTAATTGGAACATATAAATAAAAGCGCAGTGTTTTTTGTTATCATTTGATAAAAACCTATAAATGAATATGTTTTAAAAAATCTATTGACTTTCTCAAATCTGAATTTCACAAGGTTTTATCCTTTCGATTATGAGAAACTCAACTCTCACCATTAATTAATTCGATTAAATTTTCAATCGATTTAAATATTAATTCGCTCCCAATATTGAAATTTTAGGTGAAAAGACTATTGACGGGTTAGTGGAATAAAATTTCAATGGACTAAAAAGTCAATCTGCAGGTTCGATTGACATTTCAAACGATTAACCATGTTAATTATTGTGTTACATTTTCTGCTATTCAATTCTATTTCTTCTTTAGTAATATTACAGCAGTCTTGATCTACATAATAATAAAGTTTTCGATTTTACTTATTTTCATATTATATTTATGAACGAACCTCTGAACATATGATTTCAAACATTGCCACAATCGTACTGGCTAGATTTCAGGCGGTATTGGTATTTATTTTAAAATATTTTTTTTTTGTACGCATTCTTCTAAATTCAGATACTAACCAAGATAATGAATACATTTTTTTCAAAGCTCTTGCGAGCTTAGAAATTTTTTAATTTGGAACATGTTTTGGATAAATCCCTGTAGCATCCTTCTAAATTACTAATTTACTAAAGTTGCTCACATTGTAGCAAGGCTTTTTGCGACTGCAAATACACTTGGGTTGAACGCACAATTAATATTAGGATTTAAATTTCTTTAAGCAGTACTGCTTTCCTTTCTTTCCATCTGAGTGTTGGAGGAATGTTTTACAATATATAATAAAAGAAAAGTTCTTAAAATTGTTATATTCCTCATCTATGTCATAAGGTTAGTACGAAACTTTTGCAAACAAAATAACATTTTTATACCCTATATGAAATCTAAAGGGTATACTAAGTTTAGCATTCCATTCATAACACCTAGAAATAATGCTAGTAGAGCAAAATTGTTTGGACACCCATGCATAATATTAAATGTTATTTCGAATTTTGCATGTCCGTCCGTCTGTTTCCACCCGTCCGTCCGCCCGTCCGCACGATAACTCGAGAGCGCGTTCACTTACTGGGCTGAAATTTAAGTTCGAAAATTGGACGAATCGGGCAACTCCTTCGCAAGGTTTGTTCTGTACTATTTATTTGGACAGTGCCTGTCAACGTGGAGAGCTGAAATTTTTGTACACAGATTTTTTAAAAATAATGCAAATTTAAGTTCGAAAATGGGACGAATAAGGTCACTCTTTCGCAGGGTTGCCATGCCAAAATTCTGTTTTTCACTATATATTTGAACACTGTCTGAGAGCGCGTCGATGTAGAGAGCTGAGATTTTGTACACCGTATTTTCATTGTAATAGTGTGCAAAGCTTCAAAAATGGTGTTGCCATAAAAAAATTTAGGTTGTTTACGTATACTGTAAAAACGATAAGTCCTAGATTTGTTTATTGTACTGGAGAGTTCTTCAGAATATGAAATCCTATGAAATTGGTTATAATCATTTTTACTGTCTGACGAATCGTTCTAGAAATATATGCAAAAAACCACTTTAAAATTAATCTTGCACAGATGGATGGCCATACGAAATTACATACGGGCATTCATCTAGAGTATCATAGGAATTGGTCTCAGTCCAATTCTAGCTGTTTTACTTGTTTAATTTATATTTCCTGTTTCTATAGGTAAAATTACATACCTTTATGTTATTGTCATTTTATGAATAGACCGTTATTTCTATGTTGTTTATGGTATTAGATTAATTTAACGTTGAAGTAAATGACTGAACTATGGAAATTTTAGTTTATTTTCGATTTACACGGTTTTACGTATAAAAATATGCAATTTCCACTTACACGGTTTCCCGAGGAACTGATCATCAGTGTAAATCGGGGATAGATGTACTTATAAACAATCTTTTGAAATTTTTTATTTGGTAAATGTTTATGATTGTCATAGGCAAGCAATTTTTTTAAAAGGAATAACTAATAAAAAGAAAAGTTAAAATAAAGAAAAAAAGTATAAATAAATTATATAAAAATTAAAAAAACAGAAATAAAAATGCAGATTTTACCAACATTTTAATCTAATCGGAATCACTCTGATTCACTAATATTGTCATTTTTGGTAGTATTTAAATTATGTGGTTTTTTCAACAATGCCAACACTGGAATTATTTGTCCACGTTTAATTTTGGAAGGAGCGCGTAAATTGGCAACAATAGGATCTCATCTGATTAATAGTATATATAGCAAATCAGTGTTGATTCTCTATATGGCCTACTAAGCTTATTTCTTGCCACCTGCCCTTCTTCAGAAAATAAATTGTCTACTCGGAAGAATACAAGATGTGAGAATATCCATTCCACCTTATTTGTTCTTAAAATACTTGTTTTCACCAAATCCAGTTTCGATTATGACGACTGGAACAGTGCTGATTTCCATAAAATGCACCCTGAAATTTGAAATGAATTACATTCAATGCCATCTTGCGAGCATGTTTAAAGTCACCTTCTTTCTCATAAAACTATATATAATCTGTTATCTTCTATCTATAGAACTTTTTGTGTACTATTCTATTCAAACATCCATAACATAAAGTACTTCTCGCTTAACTGGCGCTGCCATAAAGAAAAAAAAAACAATTTTCATTTTCCTCTAGGGCACGAATTTGTAATAAAAAAAAAAAACAGCGGAAAATAAATACGATTCTGCAAAATACCTTAAAGTGTCCTGATCACACTTTTGCTCTAGACCCCCCTCATTCACTTCTTTTCCCAAAAACTTACGTTGAAAATGTTTCTTTGCTTTTAAGGAAGTGTAGTCATTTATAATACTCATAAGTCCTATCAAGGATATCGCATTATCTCACCTGAGAAGCCGATGTTCCAAAGAGGGCCTTTCATCCTTATAATTCTATTCAACTTGTTAATATTTCTGGGCAAACGCTTCAGTTATCGAGCCTTAAAGTTGCATACTGGAAAAGAAAAATCATTCTAATTTGTTGTATTTTCCTTGATCTCGTAAAATTTTCACACGAAGGATAGAATTCTTTACTTTTCAAATACAGCAAATTAGCAGTCCTTTAAATAAAAAAATTAACCTAATATCTGCTTTTATTAAAAAGTAATTCATATTTTCATGTTATGTTAAAAGAAAACTAGTTTGATTTTCACTTTTCCATTCCACATTTTAATTTCACTGAGAAAACCGCGAATTATCTAAACTGTGAGAAGTAAAACGTTTTCAGAGCTCACCAGTATCAATTAAAAGTATTTTTTCTAATTCAAAGGACGACGGGAGATCCAAAGTACGGACGCTAACGCAACCCATTCTGCTAATCTGCCAGAAACTCTCTCACCAAAACCTTCCTTTTCTCTTAATGCAGCGCATCAGATCTAGATGAGGTAAGTTTTTCAGCTCATCCACAGGTAGGAGGACAGACCCAAACATATCCAGCCTGCTTCGGGCAAATGTCGGACAACCAAAGCACTGGCAGGACAGACACTAAGGTCTGCCAACAACAGATGTATTGTTTCCCTCCAAGCCCAAAGATATCAACATACACCAGATAGCCGGGGAGAGCTCGTCACCCTGCGCACAGCTTCTCTCCACCAGATAACTGAGACAGTTTCGGTCACCCTACTCCACGGTTAAGTTACGTCGTCTTAGTATTTATTTAACCGATCCATCTCACGACAGTGCCGACGAGTAGCCGCATATAATAAATCGGGGCTGGCTCTGTCAAAAGGCCTATCGACGTCCAGATAGACTCCCAAGGTAAAAGGTCTACGATCCAATTCCCCCTTAAATGACCGTAACTATTGATTGGAGAGCCGGATATGAAAGAAGGATATTGGTCTGCTCCCAAAACAGTAATCTCGAATGGGGGAGATTCCACACGAAACTATACTCTAGATCTGTGCTCAAGATTATCCGCGTTAAGAATTTAACTTAGGAAGACAGCGAGAACTACGCAGCATGCGTTATTAGGTGCGTTTCAAAATTCTTGTGTTATTTTTAAAATATTGACTTCCTTCCTTCATAATGGCATTATTCCATTCTTAATATACACTGCTAGAATTCCTCAAGCTTACTTTATGAGCCTGGCAAAATATATTATTTGGCTGATAAAGAAATTCAAAATCCTGCCCTTTGTGAATATAATAACAGAGAAATGATTTACAGATTACTGGAGAGGATTTGATGGGTAAGCTGGCAGCGTTTACTCAATTTTAGTTTAGAATTTTGTTATTTAATTCCTTGTGTATTTACCAGCATAAAAATCGAAGTAAAGGGCTTTCCAATAAGAGGTGTTATTTTGATATTGAAAGAAAAATGCCATTTTTTGAGATAAGTATATATATCATTATAAAGCGGATGGTATGCCGTTAATAATGAAAAATAACATCAGCCAAATGACCACCACGACCACGCCTACAGGACCATATCCTTTTCATGAAATTTTCCATAACCAAATCACAAAGTGGCTGCCCTATGTCCTCGATATCCTCACGAATTCCATCTTTGAGGTCTTGAATCGACGCTGGGCTATTGGCGTAGACCTTCTCTTTCACGTGGCCCTAAAGGAAGAAGTCTCAAGGTGTTAAGTCACAAGATCCCGGTGACCAATTGTGATCACCTCTTCGAGAGATAACACGGTCCGGAAACTTTTCCCGTAAAAGATCAATGGTTTCGTTGCTTGTATGGCACGTAGCGCCGTCTTGTTGAAAGCAAACGTTGTCCAGACCAATACCATCCAATTCCGGCCATAAACAATCATTAATCATCTGTCGATAGCGCAATCCATTCACCGTAACTGTTGCTCCAGCCTCATTTTCGAAAAAGTAAGGTCCAATGACCCCGCGGGACCATAAACCGCTCCAAACAGTCACACGTTGAGGATAGAGAGGCTTTTCAACAATAACTCTTGGGTTTTCCGAGCCCCAGATGCGACAATTTTGCTTGTTGACGAAGCCATCGAGGTGGAAATGGGCCTCATCACTCAAGATGAGTTTTCGATGGAATTGCGGATCATTTTCATGCATTTCAAGGACCCAGTCAGCAAAGACTCGACGTTGTTGATGATCGGCCGACTTGAGTTCTTGTGTTAACTGAACCTTATAAGCCTTAAGACCCAAATCTTTATGCAAAATGCGGTGTAATAACGTTTGTGGAATGCCTAATTCCAAAGAACGACGAGGAATGGACAAACCTGGGTTTTGTTCAACATTTTCGGCTACAGCAGCAATATTCTCGGCTGTTCTTGAGCGACTTGCACGGGTTTTATTCTTCACATCACTAACTTGTCCCGACAGCTCGAATTTTTCTACCAATTTCTGTATTGCGGTCCGACAAGGTGCTTCACGACGAACCAAAAATGTTCGAGTTTTACGAACCCTCTCTGCCACATTTTCACCATTTTTATAGTGAATTTTAATAATTTCAATGCGTTGTTGAATCGTGTATCGTTCAATTTTTATTAATGGTGTAGTTTCTACTTGTCAAATGTCGGGAAATGTAAGCTCCAAAAGTGACATCTACCGAAATACGAGTAGCTGGCTATTTAAAATAACACCTCTTATTGGAAAACCCTTTACTTTCTTTAAGAAAATTGTTTATATTTTATCATTGAAACATAACACTGCACATAAAAATGAGAAAATGTGTTGGACTCTGTTGCTTTCATACCGCAAATGATAAAAGGTACATAGAAATGAAAGCTCACTTCAAAGTGAGAGCAAATAGTTCTTAAACCAGATCTACTTTTGTTTGAAACTGATTTTCTTTTGAAAATGAATAAAAACCTTAAGTATAAATTATACTACTATAAAGGCAACAAATTAACTTATAAAATAGGCTAGTATTTGAATTACCTTTGAATTATAATTTAAAATAGTGATGGCAAAAATTTGAAAGCGTATCGATGAATCGACTAATGCGACTAATTGCAGAAAAAAATCGACGACTAAAAAAAAATCGCCAAAAAAATATCGATGAATCGACTAAATTTCGTCGTTTCTCCTATGTAAAATGAGCTTTTCAGAGCAACACGCTATATAGTGACTTCGAAAGGGTTTTGAAGTAACGCTGTGAGCGATTGACGATAGCATAGAAAGCAACTTGGTTGCCCTGAACAAGAAACAGCACAAAAAGCGATATTAAAGAAAATATTCATATGCGTACATGTCAGGGGCGCACTGAGAGGGGGGACGAACGGGACCGGTCCTCTCCAGAATGTAAGTTTTCTGAACATAATTTACAAATTATGTATAAATGTGGTCTGTATATTATTACAAAGTCCGATAAAATAAAATAAAACCTTTTAATCTACAATAGAAGTCCTTAAGTGCTCAGATGGGTGCAGAAAGCGACTTTAGAGCCATGTTTTTCTGACTTGTTAAGCCTTGGGACACGTTTGCCCCCCCCCCCCCCACCAAGGCCCAATCCTGGGTGCGTTACTGGTACATATATACACGGTCAGATATACGGTGGATTATTCCTGAGACTTTTAAAACACGGAAGAGATTTAAAATATTATGTATACTTTTTTATTTTGTAAAATATGTATCTATTTTATAAATATAGTATGTATGTTTTTTATAAAATATGTAATTACATTGCACGATGTTTTTATAATGTTGAAACTCGACACTAGAGAATTTTTTTAATTTTATTCTAAAAAGCAATTTCAAAGGTAAGTATAACTTTCGACATTACATAATTTCTTATCATAAAAATCAATTATTCTATTTAGACTTCATTTTGAAAAAATAATATAAATATTTACAGTTTCCAAATTTTTTCATATATTATATAATTAAAAAAAAAAAAAATAGCTAATGAACTTTGACGTCGTATTATATACACAATCTTTTCAATTCAGTAAAAATTTCAAATTCAATGTAATATTACTATTGTCACACAATAAGCGAAAGTTCTAGACTTATAAACTAGCACTGTGTAACTGTAATTACGACCCAAATTCCTTTGGTTGTATTACAGAAATATACTTACCTAAGAATTATAACGTTATTAGAACGTTCTATTTCTCAAAATACATCTCGATAACATCACATCTGGGGATTGTAAATGTTATGGGACTTTTTGAAAAAAATCTTGAAATGATAGTTAAAATTTACCTCTTTTTACGTCATAAGATAATATTTTTTTATTAAATGTATTTTGTTTTCTAGACATTCATAACTGCTACCGAAGGCTTTTATTTATTTAAGTCTTATATTAGGAGTCCCAAAAGACTTTCTTTTGATTTTTTAAAGTCTCATAATAACAGTCTTCACAGCCTTTTGTACTTTTAACGTTATTCTAAGTGTTATCACAGACTTTTATTAATAAAAGTTCTATTCATAAAACTCCCATAAGACGTTTAATTTTTTAGTCTCAAGATAACTGTTTTCGAAAACTTTTATTAATTTCAGTCAGTCCATAATTGCTACCAAAGAATTTTATTCATTTAAGTCCCATGATAAAAGTCTCATAAGACTTTTATCTTTTCAATTTTTCGATAACAGTGTGACCGGGACTTTTATATTTTACACTCAGTTATAATAGTTATAGAAGACTTTTAATTATTTAAGTCTCATAATGGATCTATCGCAGAGCTTTTATTCTTGGAAATCTTGGTATTTGATTCTCGATTTCAGGAATCGGATAGCTCGCAGACCCGGGTATCCGGATATCCGCATTTTCAGAAAATTAGAAAATAGTGACGAATTCACAGCCAAGTGATTGATCCACGTAAATCCACAAATGAAATCATATTAAGTTAACGCCTGTTCTCATAATTTAACTACGTGGCCAATCATCGGTGGGTCACTCAGGATACCTGTTATACAGACTGTTTCTGTCTCAGTGGTCCAAAGAAAAGGAGGTGATAGAACTTACATAGGCAACAAAAAATTAGATGGTGGGGAAGGGGTATCGCAACCGTTTCGGAGTTATGAGCGATTAAAAAATATGCTAGGTTTTTACAAAACACACCGTAGATTTGTTGTTATACATCCTATAAAGATGATTATTTTTTGCCCGAGGAAATATGAAAAGAAGGTAAACTGCTGCACATTCGCACAGTTGCGGATAAAAAAAATCACGACATTACGGCGGTGTTCGAGTAAGTCGATACAACAAATTATTTCCACATCGCCAAATGAACTTAAAAGCCCCTATTTTGAACTGTATTAAATGAGGTCTAATAATAAGAGTTTCAATAATTTTTTCTTTTATTTTAAAGTTAATTATAACTGTTACAAAAGACGTTTATTTATTTAAATCTTCGGAACAGTTATAATTAACTTTAAAATACAAAAAATTATTGAAACTATTATTATGAGACTTAAAAATATTTTAGGAATTATTAACAATTTGCCATTACTTTTCAAGTATACTATTCAATTTTAATGGGACTTTTTTAGCTGATTGCCAAAAATAACAGTTATTTACGATCTCTGATCACATCTATTCAATAATTTTTCAAAATTCCTAGAACATTCTATTTCTCAAAAAAACAAACTGCCAAATTTAATAAAGATATTAATAATCTCGATAACACCACGATAACACACAATTTTTCACAATTCCTAGATGCACAAACAGCAGAAAAACATGTGTGTTATAATAACAATATTACCAAAACTATTGCGGCTGTAAAGTTTTTTTTTTGTGCGAACCTGCACACAATACCTACAGTGCTTTTAAAAAGCAACCGTCGCTTTATTGGCGGTAAATATAAGTGCTGCCATGAAAGTATGAAACTGGGAAGTGGGAATGAGAAAAATAATGAGATTTTTTTTTTATATACAAAAAAATCGAAAAACTGAATATAAATTAATCGATGTGTAAGAAAAATCGCACGAAAATAATCGACTAAAAATATCGGCTAATCGATTATAAAAACATCGATGTTTTTAGTCGTTCGACTAATTTTCTTCATCACTATTTTAAAAGTTATGAAGAATTAAACACAGAATACCGTTGCCGTCCGTTCGATTCACAGCGCAGTAAGCAAGCGCAGCTTGTGAAAATATGAGGCGAACGTGTAGCTCTGCTGACTCATTGATTAAAAAGTACTTTGAGTCTTGTTTGAAATGAAAGAACTGAATTATTTGATATGGAATGTTGGAAATATTTTTAAATTGATAGAAGCATTACAGGATAATAAAGGGTCCGCCATCTAACGTTTTTTTTTCAACTAGTGCTTATTTCGTGAATGGTAACACTTAGCTCATGTCTGATTTGACAGATAATTAGTTTTATTCTTCCGCTGAACGAATATGATTGTGTATACGCTTGAACAACGCTGGGAAATATTGCGACATTACTTTGAAAATCATGGTAATGTTGCAGAATGTGTGCGAAAATTGCGTACGGATTTTGGAAGAAGAGAAGCACCGTCAGCTCCGTATGTTCGTTATCTTGTGAAAAAAGTGAAAGAAACTGGCATCCTCATCGATAAACCAAAGCGTGAAAAGCCAAAAACAGTGTGTGGCAGAAAGTGTGCGTGAAGCGCCATCAACATCAATTCACCGTCGTTCTCAACAATTGAACATTTCGGAGACATCATTGAGACGAATTTTGCATAAAGATCTTGGTATGACGCCATACAAAGTCCAATTGGTTCAGGAGTTGAAGCCAACTGACCATCCAATGCGTTTTCGCTTCGCTGAGTGGGCCTGCGATCGACTTACAGAAAATGCCGATTTTGCCAAAAAAATCATCTTTTCGGATGAAGCTCATTTTGATCTTGGCGGGTATGTAAACAAGCAAAATTGTCGCATTTGGGGCACAGAAAACCCGCAAGCATACATTGAAAAGCCGATACACCCAAAACGAGTCACTGTTTGGTGCGGATTTTGGTCCAGAGGCATAATTGGTCCATTTTTCTTCGGAAATGAGAAAGGAGTGGCCGTTACAGTCAATGGCAATCGTTATCGGGCCATGTTGAACGAATTTTTGTTCAGGAAAATTGAAGAGGAGGATATTGGCAACATTTGGTTTCAACAGGACGGCGCTACGTGCCACATAGCCGAAGCTACACTCGATGTTTTGCGCCCTGTTTCAAAAAAAAAAAAAGTTATTTGGCGGACCCTTTATAAAAAATTGTTAACATTGCTTTTTTGTCTTTATTATATTAAGAAGTTACTGTTTGTTAAACATTGAAAGATTTATTTTTTTTTCATATAACTCAATAAGCAAGCAAAAAGCTCTGATTACTTTCCAGTGTGAAGGCAACTGAATTTAAGGCATTTTCTCATTTTATGTGTAGTGTTATTTTTGAGTGATAAAATATAAACTATAGAAAGTACTTCGATTTATATGCTGTTAAATGCACAAGGAATTAAATAACAAAATTCTTGAATAAAACTTTTAGTACGGAGGTTTATTTACATTGCGTAGAAAGTTGAAGTTGAAAGTAGTGCATTTTTCCATAACAGCAAATGCTAAGAGAAGTACGAAATCGTACCACTCTAATTCTTCTGCAAGTAGCTAAATCGTTTTGTGTCACGGCCTGGAACATAACGACGGCAATGAACCAACTCTTTCAATATTTCAGAAAAACCTGTTTTCGCAAAACCGCGGGAACATTTTATTAGCTTAAAATCTGAAAACTCCGCCCCGTCTCATTTATTTGCGAAAATAAATCATTCGCCATTCTGCTTTACCTTTACTAAGAAATTGTTTACTAGCTGTGTAGTTGGTGTAGTTAAATTTATTCCATACTGCAGATATATTTAACTCATTTCATCAATTCTCAATTACATTTCCCTATTAAAAAAAAAAAAAAAGTTCTCCGTAAATCATTAAATCTTTTCCAGTGAATAATTCTACTCTTGTTATGATCTCAGTCTGGTGTAAATGTAAATCAAATAAAATTTATATGGAAATGTTGGAGCCTTTATCGTGTCATGTGATTGGTGCTCTGATGTTCATTTACATACATGTTTCTCCTATGTGACTTTGGACATCCTCTGATAATCCTGATATTCTGAGTTATTGCCTACTCAGAATTTTATCAAGTGTATATCAAACAATATCAAAATTGAAGCTTTTTCCTATTTTTGGAAAATTATTTCAATCACTGCTTTAATTATAATCGCAACCTTCAAAGTAAACTAAAGTAAATATTGTTAATGCATTCCCACCATGTCCTTAAATTTATATGTCTTACTCTAGTAAGTAACAGCTTGAGATTTTACGAGAACGTAATCCGCAACGAACGTCAGATGTATGATGGAAAATTCCGCTTTCCAATTATGCCCAAATATCCCTAGTAAAATTTTTAATTAAGAATATGGATTGCGAAAACAATTACTGAAATCATAAAATCTTCCCCTGGCTATAATTTTCAGTAAAGCTTCGACAGATATATGCGGGTTTCCGGTCGCTCTTCATCTCTCTCTCTCTCTCTCTCTGAGGACCCATTAAATTTTTACACAGGCCTCAATTTGCCTCTAATGCCTGCCACATGTATAAAGAAAGTACAACAAGTCGAATTGAGTAGTAAAATAGAATTCTGATCCTAGTTCGATAGCAATAGACCAAGCCCGTGACAGTATTCGCGCTTTAAACCTGATAATATCCGGGTCACATGTGGATTTAACAACACCCAGGAGGAGGATTTATGTAAGCATGTCTGTTTCCGCTCATAATTTTATCATATAACGATGATTATAATCAGAAAGGAGAGCTTTAGAATCCGATTTTCGATAAGAGGAATGAATGACGTGAACAGCGTAATATTTAAGTAATTCCAGGCCTTTGTTTCGTATATGGATTTAACGCCAGGCACTCGTTGTATATCGCATAATGGATAACGACTATATACTTATATGTAGAGAATGTTCACAAACGGATGTGAGCCATATCTCATATATGTATGTATGTACTTTATATATGGGCCCAGTTTAATGAACGGATCAGATCAGCTATGAAAATGTGATTCCTGTTTGCGTGTCCTCAGTATAATATTTCTCCAGAATTGTTTCTGATAAGGCTCTAACTCGCTAATCATTTGAGGTTGTATAATAATGCATTCAAATGATTAGATAATGAAATTAAAATTAAAGCGAGGCATGTATGTATGTTAATAATTTTAGTAGTAAAAAAAATGGTAATTAATGTACGCAAAGATAAACTAAAGAGTGACAAGAAATTAAATCAATTTATTCCAATTTTAATATTAAGTGAGATATTTTTTGGTTTTGAAAAGCCTAAAGTTTCGTTTTAGTCATAAACTCGGAATAATTGTCGGTATGCAAGTTTTTTTATTGTAGACTACACATTATTTCCAGTTTCATTGAACTATTTCAATATTTTTTCAACAATTATATTTTAAAACACATCGAAAAATTGACAGAAATACGTTTATATGAATTGAGTTGTAAACTATACGGGATCACTACAAAATAAATTTATATTAAAACAACGAAAAACCCGAGCTTTCGTTTGTCTTTATTATTAAGCCAAGCTTAGAGGATATCAAGATTCAAGATTCAAAGAAACTTTATTGAGTCTATTTAATACAGTTTTACAGAGATTTTCCTTTTTAAATTTAGTTTTTCTTACGTCATAGATATAATTGTTGCCGACTACTGGTATGCCTGGCTAAGCTAAGTGATATATGAGGGCTGGTACCACTTACAATGCTTTCGACTTAATTAGCCTGACTAGGTCTAAACACTGACATATGTCTAATGTATGCTTGCTCCCGGTTTACATTCTCATTTTGGCCTCTTGAGGACTCCTACAATTATTGCAACAGCTTACACACTAGATAACTTCCCCCAAGGGGAAAATACTTAAATAGTATCACACATTTAGTAAGTTAGCTGACCCTTCTTGCCCTTTAACCTTCTGCTTATTCAAAATTAGTCTTATATTTTCAATTTTTCTTTTTCTTTTTACGATTGTTATTAAATTATATGATGGCAAATTTTTTGCCTAACTTATTTATAAATGCTAGGATCTAAGATAAAATTGCTATGGTTATATTTTTGTATCACAAGAGTTGTACGGTTCGGCCTATAGTGAGTTTTAAGGCCTTTTTATAGTTATAGTATTGTTAGTAGTTTACTCTTCTAAACTTAATGTAGTACATATATATGTCTTAATTAGTTTCTTGATTGAGATCAGATTTGTTATAACATAACGCAAAGTCGAATTTTTACTCATGTTCTTATTTTTGTTTTTAATCATAATTTCTATATGTTACATATTCTACGAGGGTTGCTTGAAAAAGGTATATGGCTAAATAACCCTATTTGGAGTGTTTTGACAATTCTTATTTGTTATTTACAGAGTTTAGAACATAGTATGTCAAATATCATGTAATTAGAAAGATAAAGTCATGATGATGTCTGATTAGAACTTGGTACATTGTATGTATATATAAAATATGAGCACCTATTTTTACTTTTATACTGTCGTGAAGCGACAAATTGTATCGTCACTGTCGCTTGATGTGGGGGAACAGGCTATCCCCTATTGTTACAGGCGGAAGTCTTCTTGAAGAACGTCGCAGAAAATGGATGTGTGTGATTTGACTGTAGTAGAGGTAGAGATCTTTTATGAATCATATTGATTGAGGAAAGGTAATAATTGTCCAGGAGTGATTCGTTGCGATTAAGGTTGTGGATTGTTCTGATTAGTGGATTTTGGTGATGTTCAAGGCGTACAATAGATCTATTTGCCAATTCAAGCAAGTATTGAGTGAGGGGAGTGACCCCCGCTTCGTTGTATAGAGTTACGTTGGAGAACCATTTTTTGTTAGGTCTCCTGTATCTGCCTGTACAGAATCTTAATATTTTCCTTTCAAACCGATTGAGCTGCTTTGTTACTATGGGGGAGATTGTAAAGCATGAGATGAATCCATATGTGATAATAGGTCTTATGAGTATTTTGTACATAAGCAGCTTTGTGCTTTTAGAGAGACTTTTGGAACTAAGAAGTGGCTTGAGCATGGCTGTAGCAACTTTGGCCTTAATAAGGGCTTTTCTGTCGTGTCCATTGAAGCGGAATTTAATTTGTAGCTTTATACCCAGGTATTCGATTTCTGTTTTGAGAGGGATATTGACATTGTTAATCCTTAGATTAAGAGTCTTACTTTCCCGTACCGCCAGATGATGCCCCTTACCACTAGCGTTCCTGAAACAAATTAGACCACATTTGTTGCTGTTGAGCTTGAGGCCCCAGCTGTTGTAATAATTGAGCAGCGTCGGTATTTTGTTTTTAATTTTGACGAGGGCGTCATGGGGCCGTTCGTCGCAGGCTAAGAGAATAGTATCATCCGCGTAGAGAATTGCCCTTGTTTCATCACCCATATTCACCTTGAATGGGAAGTCATGTAGAAATAGGTTGAATAGTTGAGGCCCCAGTATTGAGCCTTGAGGAACTCCTGACTGCTTAGAGGATAACCAATAATGCAAAGCACAACATGGCAGGAAGGATATACGGAAGGTATTAGGGGAGATGAGAAGAGTGGCAGACGTGCTGATATATGACACTCTGAACCTTTGTATATTGTAAGCTTGAGGAAAAACAGAAGATGGTAAACTGTTCCACATTAGCACTGTTCGGGATAAAAAAGCATCATGGAATTTTACTACTCTGCCGAAAGTGTTTTAAAAGGTGAAAGAATGTTGCCCCGTAGTTCAGAGGAGAAGGGGGTGAGACTTTTGAGCTTCCATGTAAGTGCTAAAAGTGTAGGTTAGGCACCACCTCAGTTTAAAACTGATTGAGGAACTCACGTTCTCTGGCTGGAAAGAAAAATTGACAAAACCAAAAACTTTCGTGTAAGGCACTAAGCACTTGGATTTTATTACACACATATGGCACATAATAGTACAACACAATAGGCGATTCCCGTTAGACCTTCAAGTCGCAAAACTAACCTTAATGATGCAAAGTAATTAATAGGACCTGAGGGGTTATTCTAATAGGCAATGCTTTTATCTTTTTCCTTTAAACATAATTAAAATTATAAATGATGAGAGACAAATGAAACTTATCTTGTGAAACGGTGCGGGAACGTTAGTTCCTGGCTGCTGGTCAGCATCGGCAAATGAATCTCGAGTAACCCGCTTTACCTTCTTCCTTCTGGATTTCCCTTTTTGCAAAACTGAACCGATCCCCTTTCTTATTTCAGTTCCAACTCTTCTTGTTTTTTTTTAAATTCTTCCCTTTATTTCACGCTTCTAGCTACTCTTGACGATTTTCTGCCTTATTGCTCAGAAACTTTAACTTGAATGTCAAAAACACCCACTGCACAACCAGAAAAAAAAAGGAATCAAACTCCGCTCGTGGGTCGGACTAGATTTATGCTCGACGATGGATCAACCATTTCAGCGTACTAGTTCAGTATACGAACATTTCTTTTCTGTTTTAGTTTTCTGTATTCTGTTTCTTTTCTACTTTTGGGTTGATACTCTCTGTGGCTTTGGCGTGTTATCATTTCTGTTAATTAATTAGCAAAGTTTTCTGTCCAGGTGTTTTCGCAAAGAGGGAAGGCCAGAGCGACTTAACCGAGCCGATTTCAGGCTTAACGAAACTTCTGTTCATGTACCGTTCAAAATAAGTGTAACGATTACCACGAATATTAATTTTAAGTCTATACTAATCCATCTTTAACTTTGCCTTAATTTGATCAATCAAATTCTTATTACAAATCTATATTCCGGTTACTTTCTTGCGTTTGAATTTCTATTTGATTTTAATTTAACTAATACTCCTATTACAATCTACTCATATTCCTCCTTTAAATTCGTGTTCATGATTCAAATTCATATTAATAATTCTATTCATTCGCTTGAGTTTACTTTATAGGACTTTACTTAAATACCTAAACTTATAACTGAATTCTCTATCCTTTACGACTGCCTAGTTTGATACAGATTTCTTCCTTCTTTAAGCCTCATTCAAGTTTTTTCAACGCCATTACACTTCCTCTTTCCAGCTCTCTTCCTTCAAACGACCGTGACTAAATTAGGTGATCTGAAATTGAACGTAACTGCAGTATGCTAATATCTTTTACCCTTAAGTAACATTTAACGTTGACTTTCAGTTTGTAAATAATTTTCCTTTATCTTAACGTACTCGGCAATTCAACCGCAACACAGCTTGCAGCGCGAATACTGCGTGAAGGAATTAACCTACAAGAGATCAGGCTAGATATATAAAAGAACAAAAGGTGTCCAACATTGCGGCGGTGCTCGGAGTGAGTCGATTTGACAAGTTAACATCGCCAATGAACTTGAAGGCTCTTTTTTAGACAATATCTAATGAAGCTAAGCCGAGATATGGGAATTATGACCCATTGTAGGTCTGATGTAGGACATGTAGAGAAGTGCTAGATTTGATGGACTGACATATTTCTTATACCTTTTCAGAACTCAAGACATTTTGATGCTTCTTTGGCAACAGAGAAATAAAATGGGACTGTTTAAATGGTGTTCTTGTTTTAAAGAGATGAAACAGCTTGGGTCTTAGATGCATTGGATTCAACGTGGTTCGCTTTGCCCCAAGCCAAAATGTTGTCAAGGTCGTTAATTAATAATCTAGTCTTGCAATCTCCTTGGATATATGCGGTACTCCCTCTGGAGTCCGCAAAAGTATCAAAGGGGTAAGTGAAATCAAGGTACTGTCATCGGAAAAGCTATAGATGGTATTAAAAGTAAGAGTAAGCAGATAGTTAATGAAAGTTAGGAAGAGTGATGGAGAGATAAAGGAGCCCTGGGGCACACCGGTATTTTTGAAGTTCAGATGTAATGCCAGATAGAATAATTTCAATCTATAATAGAAGTGGAGGGGAGAGACCAAATGTTAACTAAAGTGTTTTATCTAAAAAGGCTGGATGCCAAACTCTATCAAAGACGTTAAATTATTTCGGGCAACGATTTTGGACTCAAGAAAATTATGGAGACTGTAGCTGCAACATTCCATAAGTAAAATCAACAAGTCTCCGGCGGAAGCCATATTGGCGATCGTTGATGAGTTGATTGATTACTAGATACTTCATTAAATTGTAGTTGATCATAGATTTAAAAACCCTCGAAAGAATAGAAGTGATTGCAATTCATCGATAATTTGAGGGATAACTACCCTCTCATTTATGCTGAACATGGGCTAGTCTCCAAACAGTTGGAAAGATTATTATCGAATAAGGTAAGTACAATAGTTTGTGTAGAAGCTTAGCCAAGGATGAGACGCAGCTTGTAATTAACAGGGGGCGATGATCCATCAGGTCCTGCGGCTTTGGAGACGTCGATCTCCTTCAGGTCCTTGAACATATCTCTCCTACTCATGTGTATTGGCTCTTGTACCCAACCACATGGTAGATGCAAAACAGGTATCTGTGAACTTGCTGGAAGACGAGAAATTAAGCGAATCTAGTAGCCGAAATATGACCTTTATCCCTATAGATTTCATGTGCTATACATATAACCAGCTTGCCATTGAATAAAACAACTGTAAATATTGAAATAAATATTTTGTTCTATTCATATTACTTGGATTTAACCCATATTGAAATTCGTCGTACTCCACCCACTGCAACGTACGCATTCTTTTGTATTATAGTTAATTGTGACCCTATGCGTCCACTTACGTAATTTTTTCGTGAGATAAGTTTTGTTAGGCATATCTTTTGAAATTTCGACATTTTATAAACATTTGCGGATGACTTTCATTTCATTATATTTTCGAAAAGTACACAAGAGTTCTATTGAAAATGAATAAAACATATGTTGAGATTTTAGTTTTGAGTGAATAGTGTACTACTCCACTCCGAATAGTGGTTCTTATTTTTTTAATTTTCTATAAAGACTGGTAAGAAGTTCATCAGTATGTAATATAAAATAATTACTATTTTATTTTCGTGTTAACTTAGAAAGAAGTAATTTGTTTTTCAGTTTTTGTTAAACCAATAAGATTTAGTTATCGAACTGCATTGTTTTTGTTTTTGAATATTTTGTGGCTTACCTAAAACTCTAGAAATAAATTGTGGTCACTGTTTACCTCATGCGCCCACTTGTGTGATTTTGCTAGTGCGCCTACTTAAGGGTTGATTATTGTAAATTTTAGTAGGTAGGTACTTGCTTCATTAAAAGTAAAATGAAAAAACCAGAAGTTTACTGTGCTTTCTCATCATCATACAAGCAAGCTGAGTTCAGGTCAGTACAGATTATTTACTCGAGGGTTGTTTCATGCCGTTTTCCTAAATTACATTTTATTCCCTTGTCGCGACTATATCCTAGAAGTGATATTTTCGTGCACGTTTCTCGTTAAGGCCCCTTGGTTACAAGTCTTTAGTTTGTTACGTAATACCTGTTTCGTCGATGATACTGATTCAGTACATTGGTGCTCAGTTTTAAGACGGCAGGCTTTGCTTGTATTCAATGCAAATAATATATGCAAGATATCTTTTTTCATAAGCTTATGGATCCCACAGAATATACTAATATATATAAAAAAAACAATATCATCTTGGCTATGAATATAAAAGATGTGCCAATTTAAATACCTATACGATTGAGAGTAGGGAAATTCAAAAAGTTTTAATGAATTTTCTTATATTTGCTCTTTTATCATCAAACTACAAGCAGCCGGAAAGGCACTGTACTTATCAAGCACTCTATAATACTCATACCACTGGCGGTGAATTGACACCCCCGAACTGGTGCACAGAGACCCATTTATTCCGCGGCTAGCAGACTTCTGGGTTTCTTCAGCATATCCAGCTAGATTTGCTCATCAGTGCCATCCACCAGACCGTGGAGCCGTAGCAGAGGATCAGCCGAATTCTGGCTGGTATATTCATCGTATCACTCTGGGTTTTAATCCCCATTTGCGCCCAAAAATTCTCTTGCGCGTGTAGAAGGCCATTCTGTCGTTCCTAACACGTTCTTTTATATAAGCCATCTAGCTCAGCTTGGAATCAAGTATGACTTCCAGATACCTTGCTTCGTTCGAAAAAGTAAGATTCTCTCCTCCCAATATTGGAAGTCTGAAACTTTGCTCCTGCACGAGTTTTGTCTTCGAAGTGTTTACACACAATTCGTTATTATTAGCCCAATTAGGGAGCTTAAGCTGCTCATACTTGAGCCTTTTACTAATAGTATATAGAAATTCTTCGGTCACATGGATACATATCCGCATATGCAACCGTTTTAAAGCCCCTCTCTCTCTAACTTAATGAGGATTTCATCCAGTAACAGTAACCACAGAAGTGGTGATAGCACCCCACATTTGTAGACTGCTTATTTCACAACTATATCCCCTAAGCATGAGATAATATCTCTGCTGTGGAGTTTTGATTTATTCCAGTCACATAGACTGGCATCTATGTACATGTAAATATTCGTAATTATTGAAATTTCTAGTTGAAATCATGGAAATATGTCATTAGGTAATGAAGTAAATCTTCTTGATTAAAGCAGTGTTGGGAGGTGGTATATGAGTTCTCATCCTTCTCAGTGCATTATATATAATTGTCACCATAATGTTATTTAAAGCCCCCTCGATATCCATCCCATATTTTCTAGGGATATCTCAACAATAGACACCTCTGCATGTAGTACAGACCCTACTGCTATCCATTCTGGCTACTACTATTGCCTCTAAAACTTAAAGCATGAAAGCGGAGAACCTAATAGGTCTAAATTTGTTTGCCTTAATATGGCCCATTCTGCCAGCCTTAGGAATGAAGATTACCCTTGCCTCCTGCCAGGCCCTAGGCAAGAAGACGCAAAGCCTTAGGCAGCTTTTATAGATCGGCACTAGCCATTCTGTTATGTTGCTTAGTAGCTTTTGAAGCATAATGTGTTTCAGTCTATACACCCCCGACGACTTAAAGGCATTAAAAGAATACACTGCCCATTTTATCGCTTTAACTCTGACTACGGAGCTGATTCCTTCTTCCTCTCCCTTTTGAAAGTTCAGCTCCTCATTTGACTCCATCACCCCCCCCCCCCCCCGCCCCCTTATGAAGGACGGAGTGTTGTGGTTCTTGGTGTGCATCTTCCGAAGCCTAGAGGCTTCCGCATTCGACTCTATTGGCTCGGACAAATTCCTCCAAGACTATTGTTTTGCCAGTCTTTTCGCCTTTTTTATATATGTAATATTATGAGTCTACTTGATCACCGGTACGCTTGGCTGTATTAAAGAGCCTTCGCTATTTTTCTGTAAGCTTACTCAGTTTCGCATTCTACCATGGTGGCTTATATTTACCCACTTCCGAGAATGCTTCGTTTAACGCAGAAAGCTTTAACAAGCTTCGCACTAAATACACATTGAAGAGTATCCATTCGTTATATCATTGAGAAACTTGTTCAGACACTCACCAGTTATGCATAACAAAACTATCCGAATGAGTGAAAGTTCACGTACTGCCTCTGCTAGTAACTAGAAGCTTAGCCAGTTAAAAACAGACTCACCTCTGGTATTTATATCGGTGTTACCCCATATGATATGATTGGCTTTTGCATCCCACACAACTGAGAGATTAATGCTCGTCACCTTAGGGAAAATCGCACAGACAAACAAAATTCTCAGACCATACGTTGATCTGAGAATTTGTTTTACAAATCAAAACTCACCAACAGGCCCAATGCTATTTAGATCGAGAAGGCAATCGCAGTCATTTTTCACAGTAGGCTCAGAAATGTGGTGTAACTTCGTTATGTTTACCACCTCGCTGCAGCCACTGGATGCAACCTCTGGATGTTACATTCATGGGTCCACTTTTTGTATTCTATATTCAATAGCTTGAAACATGGATGCATAATAACCCTGGTGAGGTCTTGGGTTTTCGAAATATTCCCCGTTTGTTTGGAGCAGCATATTTAAGGATCTCAACTCCGGAAAATGCCAGTAAGGGATTTTAAAAAATCGGTATTTTTCCTTTAAACTGCCATGCATTTACAGTCGAAATGTGTATTGACCCAAGTGAACTTGAAGAAATTAAGGAAGTAGAAATTCTTGATTCTATCCGCTTACAGACTTATGTTAAGAAAGTCATAACCCAAGAGGCAAGCACTTATCTATCAACTACATCTGCACAATCTAGATTGGATATAAATAGCATCTAAATTTTCTGTTATGTTACCAGAAGAAATTAATCCTTACCCAAAAGCAACACGACGACAGCAATTCCTATACAGCCCAGCTGAAATTATCTATAAATTAATGAAAATAAAAATTGAATTTAAAAATTAAAAGGACAGAATATTCAAAGAACACAAATGAAAAACAAAGTGAAATTTGAGAAAAAGATGGGTAAACCCGACAAAAATAGAAAAATCTGGAGAAAAAGCGGATCAATCTCAAAATGATCATAAGGTTTTGCCTTTACTGCTACGACCGGTATTCCCATTCTAAACCCAACGAAAAGTGTATTCAATGCGTTACGTTTGAGAAATGTGCACACGATGCTTGTACTTGTGTAGAAGAAAATAGAAAGCTTTTAAAGTATTAAAAATTGCCGTTGTCATTTCTTGTTAACTATTATTAAATGAAAATGTTTGTTTTATTTTTATTTTTATACTAACATTGACTTTTGAAATAATAAATTAAATCTCTTTATTTGCAAAACTGACCTTGATGTCAATTAAATCTTATCCCATTTTTCACGTTTGTATTTTACCCTATATTAGGGGTTAAATTAGAATCGCGAAAAAAATTGTTGTTGTTTTTAATTTAGTAATAGCTATTAATAGGTTTTTTCAAGCTTAATTAAAGTTATTTACCTCACCTTCCCCTATAGTGTATATAAACATATATATATAAGGTGTCTCTTATGTATTGTTACACCTGAAGGCTATGAATAGGTATGGGTAATCCTGACGGTTCCCGAAATAACAGCGACTTAAAGAGATTTGCGTATGTTTTTATAGATCTATATACGTTACACAATATTTGTTGGATTGATACTGGTTGGATCTATCCAATGATCTATAATTTTTTTCCATTCTCCATTTTGAAATTATTGCTGAACAAAGTTACAATTTCGGAATTTTAAATCGTTCTTTTATTTATTTTTTTATTTTACCACTTTTTTCATACAAAAACACGTCATTCCCATACAGCACAACATTACACAGGGATATCCCATTCTTGTCCCACAGACCCCATAGCTTTCTCGGGATAAACAGGAAGTATTCAGCATGTACTTAGGACCTTATTTCTAGGAATTATTAGAAATTTCCCATAAGTTATTCCCTGGGATATCCAGCAACTACTCTTTATGGGAATATTCTCAGTATTTTACAGAATTTATTTCTGTTTGTTCTCTGATTCTGATGGTTCGCGTAGCTCTCTGGTGAAAGCACTAATTTGTTGCTTGGTGTGTCGTTTTTGGTGTAAAAAATATAATAAAAAAGTATGTATTGAAAGAAGTCATTTGGGAACTATGAGTTTGTAATCGTTTATATTCAAGTTGAACGTTGTGGGTTCGCTCTGGAGTTACGCCAGGGTCAATGTGTTCAACGACGGGGAAGAAGAAGAAATAAATACCAAGTTTTGACGTTTTTAAAGATGAACACTTATTTAAATTTTATACTGAACAATGTTTTTATTTCACAAATTGGGATTTTAATATAAACAAACTGAGCTTAAAATTTATGTTCAAAATTTTCGCTTAACTAACACATATGTTTACTTATAACTATCTTTTGTCTTTCTTTCACTTTTTTAAATCTGTGACACTTTACATTTTACACTCTTAAGTTCGGTTTTACTTGATACAAATTTCCATACAGATTTCTATTGTTTCTGTGTCAGTGTACCTATTTCGCAATCTTAACCTAATACACAATTGGTTTTCTTGTTGTCTGTGACAACACAATCTATTTCACAATCTTAACCTGATACACAATTGGTGTGTTTCCACTTTTTATTTCAGTTAGTGCACTTTTCATAATTCCAAATTTTTCCACTTTTATATTTTATATATTTCTTTATTTTATACGCGATATGTACTATATCAGCTACGGGATGACGGGTATATCTCGAATGCGGTAAACCTTGCACTAGGCAGGAATTTGAGAAATTATCTCGAATACGGAAAACCTCGTACTCGGTAGGAATATTTCTAACTACGGGATGACGGGTATATCTCGAATGCGGTAAACGTCGTACTCGGCAGGAATTGAGTTGATAAACTTCTTCGCTGGCTGTAAACTGAAAAGTTCCTAGCTGGTCGAAGCTTTTTGACCAACTGATTTATTGTCGGTGCCAGCTCGCCTTTTATAGACGTGAAAGTGTGGCCGTCTTGAGGACTTCATTCGACATTTGACATGTCAGGCATCCTGAGTTACCATCACTCATGGAACGTCAAGAGGGTTTGTTCATGCATAAACATTTAAGTTTTACTTCATTGTAAAGAAATCAGTCAGCCAATCGGGTTAAGCACTACTTGCTGTTTTACGGCATGCACTAACGGATATTTATAGATTTAAATACCTATTTGTAACTTCGTTACAAGTTGTTGAAACCAGCTACATGCGTGAAGCTATACTAGAAATCTATTCGCTTCTGAAAATGTCGTCTTGTTTTGGCAAAGTTTTTTAGTTGTACATTTTAGAACTTCATTTTTTAGTAATTTTGTCATAGGAATTCACTTTGCCTGTGTTAACAATATTGGATTTATGTTTTGTGCAAGTGCATTAACCTCTGGTATATACTTTCTAGCTAGTATTTATTTTTATTTTTTGTAAAAATTTTTACAATCCCAGAAAATACGTCCAATATCTTCAGATATTCCCCCGTACATCTTGCTAGCAAATTAGGATTTACGTAAGACGTCCTAGGTACGCTTGTAGCGGGGATTTTACATTATTAAATGTGTGAACTTTTCCTAAGTACAACCACAGGAAATCCTGTGGGTAGGGCATGGGAACTACCAGAGACATCCCAACCCCGGACATTCGTCACTCCCAGGGATGTCCTAATTTATTAACTGGGACCTGGCGGGATTTCCCACGGACAATTTATATATCTTAACAGGATTTCGCAGTAACATACCACGGACGCATTTGTGCTGTGTAGGTTAACACCAATTTTTCCTATTTCATTTAAGAATTCCAAAAGCTTGGCTTTAAAATGCAAAATGTAACTGTTTCTGCGATCTTTGCCCTTTTTTCCCAGTGATCTGGGTCCGGATCGACAAGGAGCTACCAACAGTACCCCACAGAAGCTTGAGACAGATCTATAGGTGTTTCTTTCTTTACGTATAAAAATATGAAACTTCTGTTCTAATAGTGTTACTTAATATCAGATTTTTGCAATTTAAAGAATATTTCCGACCAATCATTCAGCCTACACAAACAATCTGTCCGCTTAAATAAATATGCAACTTTTTTTTTAGGAAATTAATGAATACAGAATATTTAACATTGAGAATGATATATAATATATAAATAGTAATATTAATATAATAATTATTATAAATACATACAAAGATAAATTGATTTAATATGAAATAAATACTATTTACTATTTCAAAAAGACGTATGTACTTAACTATCAGAAAAGTCTTTCTAAAAGCTTCTGCCACTTACCCACCTGCCATGTGTCCAGAAAATCGAAAGAACATCTGTTCTTAAAATCATAGAAAACGGAGGGTATATGTCCAGATGTACAAAAAATGGTCATTAATATCAACGAAAAGAGACAAATCTTTATCGAACTTAACTTCACTGAGAGTTTTCTTGTCTCTGGAAAGGTAAGATTGAAATTAATTGTCGAAAAAGGGAAAAACGTTTTCGTTGCGAAAGGACAGCTATTCCAAAAATATTTATTGAGGATTAGGTAGATTTATCTGTCAGGGAAGATGAAGGTAATACGCTAGACAGACGAGCTAAACCTAAATGATGATTCAATTTTTCTATATAATTGACAGCGCATTTGTAATATTAAAAATTCAAATGCAAACGTAATGCGATTTTTGGAAATTCTAATTACAGATAAATGATCATTGCTCATCTGCCTAGTGTATAAAACATGGGTTCTCTTGGGAAATAATTACATAAGTGAGTAGGTACATATATGTACATCGTATTTTTGAGCAATTTGTATGCAAATAATTAGCAGAATTGGCAATATATTAGTAGCAATAAAATTAAATGGAAATTTCCTGCAACACCATTTATAAAGTCAGACATTAGAGGAAAGAAAAATAGCAGATTTGGCTGATACTAAGAATTATTTTCCCTGAAAAACCTTCATAGCCCTGTCAAATAAGGCCAAAAAACTGGCAAACTTCGGAATTTAAGCAAACAAGCTGTAAATTGTTATAAACTTTTGTTTGGGCATTCTAAAGACTGGGTAAAAGATATCATATGTCATGTCTGTGTCACCAGATATTGAAGGTCAAAAGTCTCCAAAATCGGGTTTTTTCATTTATCTAGTTTTCTATAGAAAATACGTCATTCAAGGTCATTATAAAACTTGTAGATTAAAAAATTACCTACAATTTTAATTTCAAGCATTTTTTTGTATCGACGTACAGCGCGGTAAGAGCGCGCATCCGCATACAGGCGTATGTAGCTTATAACGCTATGCGAACGCGGGGCCAAGAATTTTATTTTTTATTTATTTATTATTAAAATAAAATACAAAATGATGCATTTAAAATTATTCTTATTCGTCGTCGTCTTCGTTATGAAGTTGCCCAAGGTCAATGTCGACATCATTATCATCGTCCTCGATATCTGTTACAGTTGTTTCGCCAAGTTCGGGGACTTTATGCACGTTGTCTCCAACGGAATCATTTGGTATTGATGAGACATTATCGGCTGTAAAAGCTCATTATGTAAAGTCCATCCCAACTCCTCTGTTTGCAAATCTAAAAATTGCTAACATTGCTACAAAACAAGCCACAGATGATGATGACGTCCTTATCATCGAAACAGCCATTGAAAAATCGGAACAAAAAACTGCTGTCATCGTTGGAACAGATTTTGATCTTTTGATCATTTTAATATGACGAACCCACGCAAAATAGCAATTTCAGCTTTCTTGTGACACTTTGATAACTTGTTGGTCGATTTTTCTACAATATACTAACGTTATTTAAGTATATGTATCATTCGAACTAATTAACATGTATTACTCGATATGTACATAAATATACTCTGCCAGATCAGGTAAAATGAAATTCAACAAATTTATTAAACTTGCGCAGAAGGGTGACAATACGAAATTTCATAAGAGCATTCATTTAGGGTATCATAACTTGGATCATCTCTAGTACAGGAAGAAATGTCACGTTGATCGAGAATGCCGCAAGGTAGCGGGGCTAAACGTGTTGCTTTCGACGTCAAAAGGGATCAATAACCAAAAAGGATGCAAAACATGAAACGAGCACGCTGCATTTTATGTCAAAATCTTTCTAATAGCACAAAATATTCAACGAAATGCAGCAGATATATTCGTTTTATATGTAAGAAGCATTCACAGATAGAAATAAGTTGTAATAATTGCCAAAGTTGTGAATAAAAATACATTTGGCAAATACGACCCATTAATACTTACCATATACTTTTTTTTTCAGTACAGGATAAGGGTTAATATATTAGAAATGCTTGACTGTAGCAAGAACCATGAACCACACAAAATTCCTTATAGCTTTGAAGCATTGCTTTGTTACTCCGATTATCAAGTCTGGTGACCCTAGATGCGTTGTTAATTGTCGCCCCATTTCCATGTCGATTAGCATAGCACTTATATTTGAACAGATTTCTTATAGTCAACTATTCCAACAAACTAAAAACTATATCACTGTAAAGCAAGATGGTTTTTTTCCCAGGTAGATCAACAGTAAACAACTTACTTACGTTTTAGATTTAGGAAAGCAAGTTGACTGTGTTTATACTGACTTGTCAAAAGCCTTCGATAAAATTAATCACGATTGTGTATTGGTCAAAATGGAACAAGTGCGCTTTTGTAATAGTACTATTGCGTGGTTCTCATCATATCTCTCGAACAGAAAAAGGACTGTAGTTTTCTACGGATCCAGTTTTATTTCCTACAAGCAAACGTCTGGTGTTCCACAGGGGACCGTTCATGGACCATTTCTTTTCTTGATTTATGTAAATGACCTTCCCTCCCAATTAGATTCCAACTATCTAATCTATGCAGATGATGCCAATATTTTCCATGTAATCAATACTGCTGATGACTGCTTCTGCATGCAGGAAGATTTAGAAGAACTTGCTAGCTGGTGTAATGTAAATTTGCTAAAACTTAATACTGATAAGTGCAAAGTGATGACGTACAATAGGAAGATGGAACCCAATGTATTTGCAGAACTTTTGAGTACATATAGATCTTGGTGTAATTTTGACTCCAAGTTACTATTCTCTTCTCATATTAATTTTATAACAACAAAGGCCGTTTAGTGGGTTTCATTTTTCGTACTACGAAATCATTTAAGTCTATGTCATCTATTGTAACGTTATTTATCTCTTTGTGGGGGAGTACTGCTGAATATGCCTGCCAAGTATGGAGCCCTTTCTATGCTTCATATTCAGCTCAAATCGAATCTGTTCAAAGAAAATTTACAAGGCTTCTTATGTTTAAGTTTAATAATATGTCCCTCGAATATCATGATAGACTAAGTATGCTTAATCTGCCGATGCTAGCTAATCGAAGAATCTTTTTGGATGCTGTCCTTCTCTTCAAAGTTTTAGATGGTGATATCAGCTGTCCTTGCCTTCTGTCCAAAACTGATTTTCACGTCCCTGCTCGTCAATCTAGACTACAAATCCTATTCAATTTTCCCTCTAGTAGAATTAATCTTAAAGCGAAATCGTCAATTTTTAGATTTCAACCGGAATATAACCTATATCTTAACAATGTTGACATCTTTCGCTCCTGCCTTCTGACATTCGAAAGACAAGCACTCTACGATATCGGACTAATTATTTGAGTTTTCTTTTATCAGTCATCATTTTTTTCTCTTTTTTGGGTTTGAACTTCAGCTTGATCCTTATTTCAATTTTACCTCTTTCTCTCTTTCTTTTTAATAATAATAATAATAATTTCTTTTTGATATTTGAATTCTTTGTCACTATAATAGCTTTAAGGTTACGTAATTATTCCCATATTATTTTTTAATGACTGAATTAGTACCTTTTACTACATATTGTATCACTAATTAATAACCTCCTTATATGTGCCACTTTTGTAGTGTTTAGCACTCGTATAAATAATAAAATATATACCTTTTTCTTAGTGTTACACTATAGTATTTTATAGCAATCAAAAGTCAATTTTTTGTCTCTTTGTTTTGAACGAATAACTTCTTGCGGTAGTTAGTAATTGGATCTGAAAAAATCTGTATACTATCGCCTTAATTTAAAATTTAAATAAATAAAATAAATAAATAAATAAATTTTAAACTCTCCTGTAAAATTTACATTTTGTGATTTAATACCCTTTTGCTCTAGGGTACGGACATGCACTAGGCGAATTAGGATACAATTATTTAGAGCTGACGAGACTAATACTCATTCACTTTTCTGTACGGTGAAATCGATTCACAGCAATAGTGCCATTGCTGACTACTTATTTTATAGTAATCTGTGAATTTTAAAAAGAAATTTTTTGCTCCAGCTCTCCAAAGCTTGACCCCAAGTTACAGTGTTGATAGTTATTTTTATAGCTGCGCAATTATGATTAACTTCAACTTAATTCTATAGGTAGCTCTCATCAGTATGGTCAGTACATTCAAGTCGCATTATACAGCTAGTTTCTGCATGAGTCTTTGTACTAAAACATTGCCTCCTCTAGTTAGTAATAATTAAAGATACTCAACCTATTTTCTCAAGGACTATTAGGTAACTCAATCCCCTAGCCTTACTCCCTTTTAAAGTGGTGCATTTGTTCCATAAAATTCCATAATTCGAGCTTTTTCACTACAAAAACTACTTAAGTGAATTCAGTTGATATTCAACCGTCTTTACAATTTCCCAGTTGTTATAAATGACTACAGCTCAATATAAAACAGATGGTTTAAGAAAAATGAAATAACACAATAAAATTTATATTGTGTCAACTAAATGCACATCCCTATAGGGCTGCAAATTTTTAATAAAACTTACTGGAACATATAAAATTCGAAAATTATCCAGAGCGGAAACAGGACGGTTAACTATCATTTAATTAAATGATTTAAATCTTGAAAAATTTTCAATTCAACTGAAAGAAGAATGTAATGGTTGAATTTTCCCCTTGGTAGAGCTGCTATCAGACATGTACATCTCAGCACCATATCCACGCCTCACTGGGCATTAAATGAACTGGATTTTCTGAAATATTTTCTGCTTGTTGTGATTGCGGGTGTGGTGCGGGAAGAAGAACGAAGAAACGACTTTGTTAGCTCAAATACAACGAAACGAACAATGACACCTGAGAGACTATGTATACGTAGATATAAATATCTGCAAACGGACTTATAAATTTGAGCAAGAAAGTATGGGTATAAATAGCAAATATAAAACTATACATCCCGCCATTCGTTGGTCCCATTTTGCATTTCATAAAGGGCAATACCTTCAGTTCATGGAGAAAAGGTATCTCTATTTAATATAAACCATCTCCCTATAGCAATATAGGAAAACTTCACTAGCTGAAATGGCGATTCTTATAACACTACATAATAGATATTATGACCGCACTAGAAAAGAACCCGGTAATTGGATATCCTCCTGTGGAATTCGAAAAGAGCAAGACCTGCAACGTTCATAATTGTGTTTGTATAAGTATAATAACGGTGCAGAATGGATATATTCAGCGCCTTCATGAAAAGAATCCCATTACAGAGTTTTCTGATATACATATAATGGACAAACCATGACTAGAGCAAGATCTCCGAGTCTCGACCTTGAATTATCTCAGATATCCCAAGTGCTTGTACTGCCACTTCAACTAGAATAAATTTTACTTTGTGCAGGATATAGTTGTCAAGTTGTGGTCTAAATTTTGTGGAAAGTTCCTTTCTTTAGAGAGCAATATGGAATACCATTGTAGTCCCATGGAGGTGGAATGAAACTTTGTAAAGCTCAGAGTTATTTACTTATATAAAAAATAATGTAATTATTATATTTGCGGATAAAAACTGAAAGCGAGTAAAATACCTTCCAAAAGGTTTCCGAATAAAACATATGTAAATAACAGATTTATTTCGTCGATTAAAAATATGTTTGGAAATTTCGACATTATTTCAAGAAAACGATTAAACTACACGGAGAGAGAGTTGGCCTCCAGATGCAATTTTACGGTGTGTAGAGTCGCAGAGACCACAGGAATGCACTTTGGTGAAGATGAAAAAAAAAAAATCTCAAGAGATACCAAATCTGTATAGACTTTTGTGGGCTCCGGTTTCCCACGGTGTATTTCAAACCAAATATATCTCTATATTCGGTCTTCGGACTCGGAAGTATGCTCATTTTTCATCTCCAAGTCTCCGGAGGCTATTTGTGTATTCTTGCTCTGTCAGTTAAATGTACTCGGAAAGGAAAACGAATAAAGGTAAGTGAATTTGACAGATTATTAGTAAGAACGTTTTTGTTATATTGTTTTATTTAATTTATTATAGTCAGAGGAGTAAATAACATAAAAAATGAAAATGATGCTGAAATTAGTTGAAAAACGAGAGAAACGATTTTAAAACTTGAAACCGGAGGGCTGCTGCCATTCTACCTTATAGAGCGAGGGCTAAGTTAACAAAAATTATAATATGACGTTTTTTTAACATTGCAGTAACAGCATCAAAATATGAGCACTGAGAGGAAACCGTTAACAAAGATCTTAAGAGATCTAATGCGTAGAGCCGTAGACAAAATATGTATTTCGTACAGAAATGTCAAATAAAGGGTTTTCCAACAAGAGGTGTTAATTTAATTAGCCCGCTATTTCGGTAGATTTTACTTTCGGAGCTGTCATTTTTTTGATATTTGACAAGCAGAAATTACGCCATTAATAAAAATGGAACGGTACACGATTTAACAACGCATTGAAATTATTAAAATTCACTATAAAAATGTTGAAAATGTGGCAGAGACGGTTCGTAAAACTCGAACATGTTTGGGTCATCGTGAAGCACCTTGTCGGCAGTGGCGGATCCAGGGGGGGGGGGGGGTCGTGCAGGGCATGACCCCCCCCTAAATTTGAGAAAAAATATTTAATTAATTGAGTTATTTGAAAAAATAATTTTTTTTATTTTATACTTTTTTTATTTATATAATTCAACTTAAAAAAAAAACTTTATTCCGAAACTTAAAAAAATAAAAATTTATTTCAAAGAATACTATTGTATGCTTGTGATGTATGTGTATAGGTTTTTCTCGGAATTTGGGTTTCGGACCTCAGAGAAACACTTCCCAAGCCACGAAACACACTCCCTCGCTACCACATCAGAGCCCTAACTTAACTTAGTCCTAACTCCTGTTATATTTCGGGGCTTAGCTTAGTCGTAGGCAATCACTCTACGCCGTTTCAGGAAGCTATGATTAAGACAACTCGCACACTTTTATTTTATTTATGTATATATATATATTTTTGTTTACTTTTGCTTTGTTCACAAACTTTTTCTTTCACAAACTTCCTCTTATGGTTATTTTTACAAAACGTTTATTTTATTTTTTTCTTATCGCAACTTCTATTTTCTTTACCTGTTTACAATTAGTTTTCAGCCTACCGCGGCGGACGATGGTTGAAATGAAATTTGATATTTTCATAAATATCAAACCATCGTCTTGCTATCGTGCACACATTGTTGCACCCAGTATTCCGCTCGCAACAATTTGCTGAAAGGAGGCTTTTTGGTGAAGACTTGATCGTTTAAATCTTCACCGAGTAAATTTTCTGCGCCCGATATGTATGTAGGTATACATATATGTACATACATATCGTATTTTTATTTTCGACAAATCTTACTGAAGGTAAGATTTGTCGTGGGGCTTTATTCTATTGAAACGACTTGGGTTGAAATTTAAACTTTTAATTGTCCCAAGTCGTTCTATGGGAAATACTTTTTGTTTTTAACTGAGGAATTTGAATCAATTGCTGATGGCAATTTCACACACTCTAACACTCCTAACATTCTAAAATATTTGCAGCGTTCTTATGTAAAACCACTGACATTTAAAATATGGACTGACTACGTCCATAGAAATACACTGCAGAAAGTGGGCTTATTTCTATATAGCGTTCTCTTTCGATCGCACCAACTACTAATTCGCACGTCACATAGAAATGTGACCTAACTCAAAATTTGTCGTTTTTGAGTTAATTACACCACGAAATTGGCATACTTCTATCTGATTGTTTTTGCCGCTAGATAGCGATAGTGTCACTTTTCTGTTACTTAAGAACAGAGATATTCTTCATAGAACAGTGTGTCAGTGTCACTTTTTGAGTTGTGACGATCTTCATAACAAACGTAAATATGTTTTCGACATTTTAACAGTATTATTTTAAATTGTGTCACTTTTCCACAAAACAGCATTTATTTCTTACAAATTTTATTATGAGTTATGACATTTTTCCACGAAGTTCAAAGTACGGAATTCAATTCTTAAAAATCGTATTTTGAGTTGCGCCACTTAAAAAAAACTTTTAAAAATATTTATTTCGCAATAAAGAAAAGCGACACAACTTAAGAGGATGCGGGATAACAGCTAACCTCGCCAACTGCGGTAACAAAAACTTAAAATTTCTTTTATATAAATCTTCAGAAATATATTTACTAACAAATTTAAGAGTTCAGACTATTTTTAGCAAACAATTACAACGTTAAGCTAGAATTAATTCTATGTACAGCTTTTCGTTTTTTCGCTCTCCTGAAAAGTTCCATTTTTTGAGTTGGTCACTTTCCTATGTAACGTGCGAACGTGCGAGAAAGGGCTGTAAACAATAAATAAATAAGTGGGTTTGTCGAAATAAATGTTTTTAAATTAATTATTTGGGTTAATAGAAATTCGAGAGGTTTCACTTTTCAACTTTTCGCCAATGGATTTTTCAATGTTGGCACCGACGTATGAACTATTTTTGACACAAAAAATTGAACCCGCATAAAATAGCATATCGAGCAGTCCATATTATATATGCCAGTGTGTAAAACTGAGAAATGTTTGGCTTGAATGACTCCTGCAGTTTGCACCCTATTCTATTAAAAAAATTAGTTTTTGTAAAAAAAAAAGTAAAAAATACACATCATCCGCACCGCTTAATGCGGATTTCCTAGTTCCTAGTACTGCAGCAAGTACTGCGGTGGTCATGCGAACCGGCGTTAGATGTTTTTTTTCTGTTTTTTTGTTTTTTGTTTTTTTTTTATGATGTAATTTGTAAAATGATCCCCCTAATTACAATGCTCGATCCGCGCCTGCTTGTCGGACCGCAATACAGAAATTGGTAGAAAAATTCGAGCTGTCGGGACAAGTTAGTGATGTGAAGAATAAATCCCGTGCACGTCGCTCAAGAACAGCCGAGAATATTGCTGCTGTAGCCGAAAGTGTTGAAGTAAACCCAGGTTTGTCCATTCCTCGTCGTTCTTTGCAATTAGGCATTCCACAAACGTCATTAC
>OZ002740.1:297816363-297846751 GCA_963924295.1 Dioctria rufipes
ATTCTCTGCATTATTCTTTACTTAACCGTATGGTAACAAAACTTTCCTGTTCTACTGTTCATAGTAAAATACGTACTTTTCAACAATCAAGTATGACAAATTTATATTTATAAAAAATTTTAACTGACAACTGAAAATGCCTAGTTCATGGTTCTCGACAAAGCAAGTTTTGATGTTCGTAATTAATATTAATTAATTAATTATTCGTAGCAGGCAAATTCAGAACGTATTGTTCCAATTAACAGAATAAGCTGATAATAGAATTGAAAGGGTAGACCTTTATAAAGATGACATACGAAAATCAGCAACATCTGAGATTTGATACTAGAGTAAGTTCGGGTATTGTGGAATACCAATGATTCTTTTAGCTCTTATTTCATTCGTATGGTAAAAGCTTAGCTATATTTTCTTAATAATATTTCTTTGAAGGGTCTATATGTCATAACAAAGCATAATACAAAATTATATGTATGTATAAAAGCGACATTGAAGAAAACAGAAATTGTGTTAAAATGTCAGGAAAAAATTTTAGGCGGGTAATGTGGAATATCTATGGAGGTAAATGTGGAATACTATTCCAGACTGCCCGACCAGATTTAATCGAATAACGATTTCGTTTTTTGTATTCAGAAATAAACCAAATTGTAAAGTAGACATTCACAAGATTTATTAAAAATATAAAAAAAATTTATAAAAGAAAAAAAGAAAAAGAAATGAATCCGTCTCAAAACAAAAACAAAAATACTTGCTATCTATAATATTTGAAATTTTGTACATATCTACACAAAAAAGTAAGAATTTAAATGAATATATTTTGGCAAGATTCGCAAACAAAAACTCCCTCTTTATCAGGGGTGCACACAAGATGAGCCCAGGTTATATCGAACTGAAAGCATTGTATCCGCTTCCTTTGTAGGTTGTGATTGCCCCAGGAAAAATTGCAAAAAACACAAATGGTGTCTGGAGACGGAGGAATATCATCGACAATGTCATCTTCAGTATCCACAAACTTAAAACTGCACGAAGAATCGCTGCTAAAACTGTCACATCTGTCTCTCAGCGCTGGTTTCTTTTTTCTGATAGGCTTGATTAATCTCTGTGGTCTTTCGGGGAGAATATGTGTCTCACAAAGCTTCCGAACAGGACCTGACTTGGGTTTTTTAAGTGATGTTTTTATTCCTCTTGAACGTTTTTGAATAGCAGCAAGACTTTCCTCCAGGGATCGTTTGTAAAGTGATCCAGTCAAGACGGTTGCTTCTGACTTTCGTGGATTTCTTTTAGTGTCAGCTTTTTTTAATGCTGGTGATGGGGCTAGTTGCCAGGGAGTAAACATCATTTTGCTTGTTCCAGGTGTTGGTTCTGGCGGTTGCGACAAAGCAGTATGGGGGTGAGCTTCCGTAATCTCAGTTTGATTCCTCATTGTAATATCCCTTAAGCGGACCCATAAAGGTTTTATCCAAAGGTTGCAATTTATGGGTCGAGTGTGGTGGTAAGGAGATAATTGTTACACAATTTTTCCGCGCCAGATCAATGACCTCAATATTCCTTGTATGACTGTAGTGGCCGTCCAAAATAACAAGAATGGGATCGTCTTTTGTAGGTTTTGTGATGGCCAGAAAATGAAGGAACCATTCTGTAAAAATTGGAAGCTGGATCCATCCAGATATGTGATACGCTGCGTTTGACCCGGGTGGCGCATTTTTTAAAAGAACGGGTTTTGGCTTCTTCCTTGGGAAAATTAAAAATGGCGGGGGATTGTATAGGAGTGTTTTGTTCCTCATATAATTCACACCTAGAATTTATTCTGAGTTTATATGAGAAGAGATCAGTTTGATCTATTTTCAAGCGTCTGCAGCACGCAGAAAACCAAGCTGTACCGATGAGTGTAAGGTTTTCTACTGACACGAAACGCTTCTTCTTCTTGCTTTTCTTGTTTATTTTTCAGCCCACTGCGTGGGGTATACAGGTTCGATTCGCTTCGAACGAATCTGTTTCTTTAAAAAAAAATTGTTTTTTCTATTTTTCTCAAACTTTTCATTTCTTTCTTCTTTTTTCATTTTTTTATTTGTTTTTCAAATCACCCAATTTCGCTATTTGTGACCTGTTGATGAGTCAAACCAAGACTTGAAACTTGTCACCAAAAATTAATGGGTTGTGTGATGAAATAACAAATTAGAACATTTTTTTAGCTTTCGCTATATACCTGAGAATCCCAAAAAAATCTTTCATGAACAAAATTTAGTTGAACCCGGTAAAAAGTCCAAAAGAGTAATCTTTCAACATCATAAAAAAAAATATATGTGTATATTGGGAAAATACTGCTTACCATTACTGAAACTGTTCTCCTCGCCGCGCCAAGGTAAAAAAAAAATAAGAGTAGGGTAGGTATAAAAAAAAAACGACACATTTGATCACAGTAAATTGGAATACAACGATTTTATTGAACTGTATTAAATATTTGCTGACTAATAGTTTCGTATAAAATTTGAGCTCTATTGTCAGACAAATAATATAAATGTAGAAAAATTTGTGAAATTTTTGCTCATAAAAAATTCAATGGAAGATATAAAAAGCCGTAATTGCTACCACAACATTTGATTCGAAAAGTTCATGAATAACTTTTTTTTTAATTCTTTTAAAATAACCTTTATTGTCCTTTTGATATATTTCGTAACTTGCTCTGAATAGTTCAAACAAATGTAAATTTTTGAACAAAATTTGTGCAACAAATCTCTTGGACATGTAGACATACCAGAGGCGGATCCAAGATTCTTATGAGGGGGAGGGTGCGTAAAACTTGGGTTTAAAAACGGTATAAGCTGGAAGCGGATCAAAAGTTCGACGACACCCGCCACCACTCGCAAATGTCGAATGCACAAAATTTATCATTTAAAAGATACGAGTCGAACAGATTAGCAAGTGGCTACCACTCGGAATGAAGAAAGTTGCTCAACGTTCAACTTTTGCCACTCGCGAAAGTCAAACGAGTTGTTAAATTATTTATTTTGTTTTGGTTTGTAAATGGTGGGAGGTTAACTCTTCTGGATAATCCATTTCAGTTAGTAAAAATAGGGAAACACATTTTGTTCAAATTGTCGAATTAATCATAAATTGTAACTTTGCAAAATACATGAATTAAAGTGCTACGTTCTTTAACTCTACTAAAGTCAAAAAAGTTTAAATATTGTTTTTTTATATTATTAATACAAATTTAAGGGTTACCTTATGAAGCAAAGCACAGCATGGCAGAAAAGTGATAGGGAAAGGAATTGAGGAACGTGAGAGTGGCAGAAGTGCTAATGTATGTCACCCTTAAAGTTTCCGCAGATCATACGTTGGAGTAAAGACAAGAGATGGTAGACTGTTCCACATTCGCACAGTTTCAGATAAAAAGCATCACGGAATTTTGTTGTATGGCCGAAAGTAATTTGATGGGTATATTGATGTGGGTGTTCTGCTGCGCGAGTCTTGCGTGCAGGAATTATTCTACAAGGGATCAGACTAGATACTTCATCAGAATATTGACCATGCATATAACGATAAGGGAGTGAAAGGCATCCAACATTGCGGCGGTATTCAAGTGAGTCGCTATTACAAGTTATTACCACATAGGCAATGAGCTTGAGGCTACTTTTTTGAACAATATCCAATGAAGGTAAGAGTGTGCAACCAGCCCCGGCCCAGTCATTGTATTAAATTCTAGGTCTGATGTAGGACTTGTAGGGCAGCGCTAGATTTGATGGGCTTAAATATTTCTACACCGTTATAGAAATCCTAGATATTTCGATGCTTCTTTGGCAACAAAGAAGGTGTGTTCTGTCCAACTTAGCTTACAGGAAATATTGTTGTTCATTGATCTAATCCTGCAATCTTGTCTGAGATATATGGCATTCTGTCTAGAATGAACAAGACTATCAAATCAACACTACTGTCATAGGTAAAACTATGGATGGTATTAAAAGTAAGGGAATGCAGATCATTAATGAAAATTAAGAAGAGAGATAACAGAACCCTGGGGCACATCGGCATTTATAGGGTGAGGTTTTGGTGAAACCCTATCTAGTACACCCGGTACTATGCTATCAGTTAAAAAAATTTCAATTTATAATAGAAGAGGAGAGAAGAGACCAAGTACTTTAAGTTTAACTAAAAGGGCTGGATGCCAGACTCTATCAAAGACCTTTTAAATATCTAGGGCAACGAGCTTGGACTCACCAAAACTCTGAAGACTACAGCTCCAACGTTCCGTACGAAAAATCAGCAAGTCTCAAGATGAGCGTGTACCTCGTAAGCCATATTGGTGATCTTTGCTGAGATGATTAGTTTCTAAATACTTCAATTTGTGGAAACTTTTCTATATAATAAGCCAAGTACGTTGCGCAAAGGTTTAGCCAAGGATGAGGCGCAGCTTTTAATTAACAGGGGTGGAAAACCATCGGGACCTACGGATTTGGAGAGGTTGATCCCCTTAAGGATCTTGAACACATCTCTCTTATGGATGTGTATTGGCTCTTATATAGAGAATTTTTAGCGATTCAGTTCAAATATTAGCTTGATCCACAAAGTCAACAACCACTTCACCATTGCTAAGTAGCGAAGCTATACAGGAATTGCCTAAACTTGTGTCTGATGGTTTTGACCATGGACCCAAAGCCTTTGCTATCGTTGCGGTTTGCCACGATTCATTGTTTAACATTCTGATCGATTGGAAATTTTTCTCTCCGATAATGGACTGGCAGGTGTTTTGTGCAGTTTTGTAGACTTGTCTCAATTTTGGACATGAATGTAATTAATAGGTGCGAAAAGCAGACTCTTTCGCTTTTATTACTTGGTTGAATTTATCGTTAAATCAAGTGCGATTTTGCTATAACAATAAGGAAAGTATTTATGCATACCAAAACTAAGAATATCGCTAAGTTGTAATATGCATTCATCAACATCCTTCGAAGAAAAACAGACCGACCAATCAATTTCTCTAAGACACTGATTGAGAATTTCAGGATTTAGATTCTTTTTTATTTAACGTTTTACCTAAATATTCTACTATTGCATTTTACGAAATAATAAAACATTTTTTTTGAAAATAAATGTCTTGCTTTAAATGTACTACAACAATACACAATGATTTATTTGCCGTTGTTTAATTTCGCTGAAGTTCTCCAATTACGGTTTGTAATTGTTTCTTTAAATATTTGCTTTGAACCGCCGATAATATTCTAATGAGCCGTCTTTACAACGAAGACTAATCAAGGAAACTTTGGCAGCTATTTTCAATTAAAACAAATGTCCCATCGCTTTTACCCGAATAAGCTCTGCTTTATATTTAACATTTCCGGAAATTTTTATGTTTTTTACAAAAAGTGCAGTGGAAAAATTCAGAAGATGTATTGCAAGTTTTTTTTTGTCTACCTGGGGTGGTGGGGGGCTCCCCTTGCGTCCTCTAGCTGGATCTACCTGTACATATATATGTATGCAAAACGTGAAAGCCCATATGAGGTAAAAGTTCACTACGGTAGTTATTAAAGAGAAGAAGTTATTCTTACGCTCAAAAGTGCGTATTCAGTTCAGTATATGATTATCCCCCAATAAAGGAGCCTCTTTAATATTTTGTACTGGAATTATAGGCACTTTGTCTAACTTGTTGGAATTAAACAATCTCGTAGTATCCTTAATTATGTTCACATAAATGCACACTTTGTACAAAAAGATTATCCGATAAATAACATTATTTTTTCGCAGAAAATTATTGCAAATTTCTAGCCTAAAAAGTGGTTTCTATAGAGCTTCATAAATCATTCAGTGTTGTTTATGTGGACAGCTAAGAATTCAGTTTTTCTGTAAGACAAAAACACGAGTCTAACCACAACAATTTGTGGCTCATAATACATAAGTATGGCAGAAAATTCAAAGGGAATTAGTTTATTAACATCCCAGAACTTTAAAAGGGTGCTTGATTTATGAGCTCCTATAATAGAGAGCTTGAGGTTTACATTGTCGATTAAGCTCATCAGTTTATATTAACGTAATTATTCGAGGTGCTTAAAGGCCCCAACTGGGCTCACATAATTCTCCTTATTAGGCAGGAATTAGTTCTCTCTACATTCATCAATCACTCTCTGTTTGGTTTTATAGCAGAATATAAATATTTACATAGGATAGTAGCCCTAGTTGTCATATGATAGTTATGGGAATGACAATAGCGGGCAAGTAAGCAGTTCAAGTACACTCAGGTGTATAATTCTCTGCATTATTCTTTACTTAACCGTATGGTAACAAAACTTTCCTGTTCTACTGTTCATAGTAAAATACGTACTTTTCAACAATCAAGTATGACAAATTTATATTTATAAAAAATTTTAACTGACAACTGAAAATGCCTAGTTCATGGTTCTCGACAAAGCAAGTTTTGATGTTCGTAATTAATATTAATTAATTAATTATTCGTAGCAGGCAAATTCAGAACGTATTGTTCCAATTAACAGAATAAGCTGATAATAGAATTGAAAGGGTAGACCTTTATAAAGATGACATACGAAAATCAGCAACATCTGAGATTTGATACTAGAGTAAGTTCGGGTATTGTGGAATACCAATGATTCTTTTAGCTCTTATGGGGTAATGTGGAATATCTATGGAGGTAAATGTGGAATACTATTCCAGACTGCCCGACCAGATTTAATCGAATAACGATTTCGTTTTTTGTATTCAGAAATAAACCAAATTGTAAAGTAGACATTCACAAGATTTATTAAAAATATAAAAAAAATTTATAAAAGAAAAAAAGAAAAAGAAATGAATCCGTCTCAAAACAAAAACAAAAATACTTGCTATCTATAATATTTGAAATTTTGTACATATCTACACAAAAAAGTAAGAATTTAAATGAATATATTTTGGCAAGATTCGCAAACAAAAACTCCCTCTTTATCAGGGGTGCACACAAGATGAGCCCAGGTTATATCGAACTGAAAGCATTGTATCCGCTTCCTTTGTAGGTTGTGATTGCCCCAGGAAAAATTGCAAAAAACACAAATGGTGTCTGGAGACGGAGGAATATCATCGACAATGTCATCTTCAGTATCCACAAACTTAAAACTGCACGAAGAATCGCTGCTAAAACTGTCACATCTGTCTCTCAGCGCTGGTTTCTTTTTTCTGATAGGCTTGATTAATCTCTGTGGTCTTTCGGGGAGAATATGTGTCTCACAAAGCTTCCGAACAGGACCTGACTTGGGTTTTTTAAGTGATGTTTTTATTCCTCTTGAACGTTTTTGAATAGCAGCAAGACTTTCCTCCAGGGATCGTTTGTAAAGTGATCCAGTCAAGACGGTTGCTTCTGACTTTCGTGGATTTCTTTTAGTGTCAGCTTTTTTTAATGCTGGTGATGGGGCTAGTTGCCAGGGAGTAAACATCATTTTGCTTGTTCCAGGTGTTGGTTCTGGCGGTTGCGACAAAGCAGTATGGGGGTGAGCTTCCGTAATCTCAGTTTGATTCCTCATTGTAATATCCCTTAAGCGGACCCATAAAGGTTTTATCCAAAGGTTGCAATTTATGGGTCGAGTGTGGTGGTAAGGAGATAATTGTTACACAATTTTTCCGCGCCAGATCAATGACCTCAATATTCCTTGTATGACTGTAGTGGCCGTCCAAAATAACAAGAATGGGATCGTCTTTTGTAGGTTTTGTGATGGCCAGAAAATGAAGGAACCATTCTGTAAAAATTGGAAGCTGGATCCATCCAGATATGTGATACGCTGCGTTTGACCCGGGTGGCGCATTTTTTAAAAGAACGGGTTTTGGCTTCTTCCTTGGGAAAATTAAAAATGGCGGCACAAAATTTCCACCAGCGCTCATGCAACATACCACAGTCACTAGTGAACCACGTTCTGCGGATGTCATCAATCCAATTTGCCGTTTTCCTTTCCTACGAACTACCTTAGGCTGCGTGCTTTGCACAATCGAAAGGCCTGTTTCGTCTACGTTATAAACTCTTCCAGGAAGAAACTGATGTTGGGTGTATGCTTGTTCGAGGAGATCAAAAAATTTTCCAACATTTTCTCTATTGAAGCCATTTGCTCTGTCCAAGGATGTTCCGGTTGCCGTTCGAAACGATATTACATTTCGGTGTCTTTTTTGAAATGCGTAAAGCCAATCTTTTCCCGAAGCCTCACGTAAGAGTGAAAACGGATTTGGTATTTTATTCTTTACGGCAAGTTGAAATGCCAAAGAGCGGACATCTGAACGAGTTAGCCCAAAAATCGTGCTTCCATTTCTAGTAAATACTTCACCAACTGCTCTTCCATAAATTTATTGAAAATAGGCTTGCGACCTAGTGAAGTAGACAAAAGCTCCTTAATACTTTTACTACTTCTGGCCATTCGTTGCAAGGTTGTCCGGGGTACATTAAAATTCTTTGCTGCTAATAAAACGCCCATGTCACCATTCCTCACAGCCTTAATCGCGTTTTCCATATGGTCAGCTTCCCATTTCCGCGCTTTCGTACCTCTTTTTGGCATCGTAAAATATAGAATCTGGAAACAAAATAAAAACATTGTAATGCTGAGCCTTGCGGGTAATGTGGTATAATGATCCACATTAGCCGTATTCCAAATTACCCGAACACTGCTAAGCTGGAAATTCTAGTTATAATTCGCAACTCTTTAAATAAAACACCAACACTCACTGTAGAATAGCTAAAGCACCGTGCACGCTATACAATTGCTAAGACTGGACTGAGAAACTATGAACACATCAGTAGTTATCGAGAATTCTTTTGACGGAAACAAAAATTCACTTGAACACAGAAAAACATTTCTAAGAATTGAAGACAATTAAGCGTGCGTTCGTAGCGATGTTTCTTTGTTGTGATATAGATCTTGTAAAAACTGGAATAAAATGGCAGAATTTTGTCCTTTTCTTAAATGACAACGGAATTAGGGCACCATTCCACATTACCCGCCTATTCCACATTACCCGAACTTACTCTATGTAAAATTCTATTATGTTGTAACAATTATGCACGAGACGTGACGTAAGGGGAGCTAAAGCTAGTCATGGAAAAATTTAGTTTTAGAAGTAGTTCATTTTGTGTGTAATCGATCTACTTAGAGGATTCCGTCTCCCGAACTCATTCTAAGAATTTATTTAGTTCCTTTGTTATATTTTTTTTTTATACTGGGAAAGCTTTCATGCTGGATACTGATACTGCATCTGTCTTGTTAGCTCATTGGTAAGAGCAATCGCTCGGAAACGGAAAGTTCCGGCTTCAAAGCCCGGAGGAGGCGGCATTGGCGTAGCCAGCGTTTTGTTGTGGGGTGGGCAGTAGGGGGCAGACTGACACAATATTGGAGAAGAATATTCTTCAAGCCAGTATTGTTTTTCAAAAATGTGTATAACTTTCTAAAACGTTAATCATTGTTAAATCCAAGTTTCCTTACATGAAGCAAACTATTTCATTGATTACCGTTGTTGTTTTCAACCAATGTATACTTCAATTAAACAAAAATAAGAATACTTCTTAAAAACAAGAATAAAATAAGAATAATTTACTAACATATAATTATATGGTTTTCTAAAAAAAAAGTTATTTCAAATTCATGGTTCTAATAAATTGTGAATGTATCCCAATAATAGCCGTGAAATTAGAAATTTTGATTTTTGAAGTAGTTTTTCGCATATATTTCTAAAACGGTTCGTTGGACAATAAAATGTATTGTAACCAATTTCATAGGACTTCATAGTCTGAAGAACTTTTCAGTACAATAAAAACATCTCGGACTGATCGTCTTGACAGTACCTGTACATAAAAATCCTAAATTTTTATATGGCAACATCAAGAAGGGGTTGCGGGATTTATCCCATTTTTGAAATTATACTTATCATTTTTATGAAAACGCCGTGTACAAAATTTCAGCTCTCTACGTCGACTCGTTCTGAAGCGGTGTCTAAATATATAGTGGAAAACCAAAGTTTTGTATGGCAAGGCAATTCAACGAAGGAGTTGCCTGATTTATTCCATATCGTGAGGACGGACAGACATGCAAAAATTAAAATAACTTTTAATATTATGCTTGGGTGTCCAATCCATTTACTTATACCTTCCGTATTTCTATGTGTTACAAACAGAATGGCAAACTCAGTTTACCGAATAGATTTCATTTAGGGTATAATATTCAGTAAACAGTAAACAGTGGTGTGCAAGATATTCGTCTGTTAAGTGGTTGTTAGATAAGCTTAGGTGGATGAAGATACAGCAACGAATTGATTTAAATGTACTTTTATTCATTATTAAAATAAAGAAGAAATATTACTAGAGATACATATTTACATATCCATTTTCTTTATATAAATGACGTACACAAAAAAAAAACTTTAAACAGGTTTAAATTATTCTTGCAGAATCTATCGCTGTTCAAACATATTCAACAATTCTTCAATAAGTTAATAGTGCTAACTTCAAAGTTCAATATCTTAAATCATAGATGGCACAAGAACTAGATATCGCATGCAGTACCAAAAAAGTATACAAAATTTATATGGCTGGGTGGTCCATTCCGGAATGGACCACAAGATTTAAAATGATGTATGCGTCGAGTGATTCATATTTTTTCGTATCTGAAGTATTGAGGAAGTCGTTCAAATGTATACAAAACTGCTATTATAAAAATATTTGCTTTTGGCATGCTCTAAAATATGTTATGGTCCATTCCAGAATACACTACCCATTTCACAATCTGTATACTCTGTTTTAGTATGCCCTGCGACATCTAGTTCTTGTACCATCTATGCTTAAATTCATACAAAATTCGCAAATAATTAATATTCCCAGTGAGATAGACGAGATTTAAGCAGATCTGTATTAAATCATTAAACACCATATCTATCGAAATATTTATTCAATTCGATTAATGAAACATATCCATTGCCAGTTACCACCCCATTAAAACTATAGTGGGGTATCTTTCTAGGTTACAGATCCGCTGAATCAGCTCTTTATCTTCAGATTTGCAAGGAATGGTATTATTTTCTTGATATTCGGCATTCTAGGGCTATTATTCTTGGATCTCCCAATTGAAAATACATGCACGTACCACTCTGTCGGTTCAATTTATTTTCCATTTCTAAATTTTCAAGCAAAACTGCATTAAAATCTAATTCGGCACTGAAATCTTTTTGCACTTCAGCAGAGCTTACTACTCGTCCTCCAACTCCAATAGGGTAAACAGGGCCTAAAATTTTTGCTAACAGCATACCTAAAACGAATAATTGTTTTGGTAAAAGTAAAATTTTTAGAAGCATTTCAATCCATACCTTTCGATGGATCCACTTTTTTCCTCAGTTGCATTTATAGTTCCTATAACTCCGCTAAACATTTACGGTTTCACAAATTCATCTCGTTCCTTAGTAGCATTTTCAATTCCGTAAGAGATAGTAAAGCTCGAAATGACTGATTCACAAAATTTATTCCCATAATCAGAGGCTCCCTTACTTGTTTCTACTATAATTTTTAGTGGAGATGCAAAGGACAGAGGATATACAAATTTTGAATTCCAAAATTAAACTGTTCTGTTCCACTTTCCATGTCATTCGGCTTGTAAATTCAGTTTTCAATAGTTTATTCTAAGCTGTTCTCCTGTATGTATACTGTGATAATGTTGTCAACAGAAATCCCAAAAGACCTATTAAATAAGCTTTTGTTTTCTGTTTTGTCCTGCAAATCGGCTCAATACTTTTTCAGCTGTAATTTATTTTTTAACAATGGCATTCTCTATGTTGAGCAGTGACAAGCGAGAGAATCGTTCCTGAAGCGTTGTGCTTCTAAGCCACGTTTTTATACGCCTCATCGCAGAAAAACTTCTCTCACAACCGGCGGAGCTCACTGGGAGTACTATTGCTGCTTGGACAAGTTTATATAAATTAGGGCAGTACTCTTTTTTAATATTTTCTCTCAAATTTTCAGCATTCATCTCATAATTTTTTAATTGAAGCATGTTTTTCATTACCATTGCTTCAGCTTCCAAGGCTGATGTATTAATTTTTAAGATTATTTTATAATTACTGATGAAATCCTCTCCGTTCTTCATGTCTAACTTAAGAAATGAGTCCACAGCGCGAGCTAACGGTAGGTTTTCAAATCGGCGTTTTAGATTTACTATGATATTATCTATTATTTGGTAGTAAATGTTGATCTTCCAGTATTCTTCTGGTTGTGTATCGGCTGGCAAATATAATGTAATGCTTTCGCCAACTGTCGACTCTGCATAAAAGTCCTTTTATTGACGCCTTTTTTTTTTTTTTAGACTCTAACACTAACTGGGTTTAGCGAAATTTCGTGCTTTTCAGAAAACTGCTCGATGTCTGTCCAAATTTTGAACTAATTCCTGCATTATTTGCTATATATTCTAAGGAATGAGATATTACTGGCTGTAGCCGGCCCGTTAAGGCCTTTTAATTTCCAGTTTTTATGATGTCGCCTTCTGGTTTGACGAATAAAGACAAAAAATGTGATATCGCAGATGTACATGCAACGAAAAAGAGCGGAAAATTGATTAATTTTCATAAATAAATGATAATGACAAGTGGCGGAATTTTCAGATTTACTCTCATATAATACCGTGCTTTTGTGAAAGCACTTTTTTCTGAGATATTGAAAGAGGTCACCAAAATTTGTTCCAAAGTTGTTGCTGTATAATCCTATGTCATTTGAACAGAACATGCTTCTGTTTACACGCTTTGCGCTAAAGAGGGTGGGTGTTATCAGTATTGGGAGATCGTGGGAATTCCATATTGTGGCAATTTCTGCCATTAAGATATTGAAAAGTAGTAAGTTAATATGTAGTAGCACTGATTACTTTGCGCCTAGCTGCTAATGTACTTTTATAGATGTCTCTCCAACATCAATAAAAATTAATTAGTTTTCGAAAGTTACGTGAACTGAACTATTCTTTTTGGTGTATTGCTTATGCTTTTGGTACCTAGAATAAAAATGGTCGGAATTCGCATAATATAATAATTTGTTCGAAAAGTCGCCATTAATTAGAGTTTTCGTGAGAATTTTACCCGCAACAATCTTCCAACGCTACTGTAACTCATTCTCTGATGGGCTTGGGGAAAATGAGAATTTTATTTGACTGATAGACATTTAAAATCTCCTTTGAGCACATTGGCCAAAACGGCATTTATCTGTTTCTTAAAAAATTGAGGTAGAGTAGATATACGAAAAATTCATTATTATGAATAATTTGAAAGGATTTTGAAGTTATTCAAAATTTGGCAAATAATTGAATAAAATCAATTATGCTTGTATGTATATCTTACTACATGAAAGAAGAATGAATGAAGGAAAAAATTGCAAATTATTAGTAATAATTGCTTCGTATTTCTGTCGGGGGGCAACGAGCCTACATGGGCTTCTCCTGGGGGGGGGGGCACCCAATGAGCAATTTATAATTTATTATAGCCACGGAAATGCTCTCACAACTCTTCATAAAATACACTGTTTTATAAGATTGTTGTTAAAAATGTTGTACGAGCTTTAAAATAACTCTTATAGAGCTAATTGGGCACACTGTATAAGGGTTGTGGAAGCTAATTTATAAAGCAATCGTTTTAGCAGTCTGCGAGAAAGTGTGTGTGAGCAGGAAAAATAATTTATGAATTCAGACTTTGTCATCCAACATAATTTTGTTTGGAATACTTATATGCGTAATGCGTAAACATTAATTTTCGATTAATATTGGAATAAAATGTCATGCAACTTTAATTTTATTGTAAAAGTTATACTTCAAGCTCGAAAAAATACAACGCGCCTAGTAAATTCTAAAAATAAATGAACTTAAATAAATATTTATTATTAAATATATTTTTAATGTTAAGTTCCAAATCGTTTAAAAAATTAAAAGTGAAATCATTATTTTTTTGTTTTGTTTTATTCGCGTGTTTATTTTGCGTGTCAGTAAACGAAAAAGTTAAATGCTAAAATGTTGCTCGCTGCAATTTATTAACTTTTTTATAAAATGGCCGAATGTTTTCACCTCACATTACAGCTCTTATAAAACATTTTAGATTCGTGTTAAATCTTCAGGATCGGAAATGTCAAAGTGCATACTCCAGTACTTAGTTTTACACAGGTTAATTGGTATTTGTGACGAACGGTTTTTGTTAAAGTATTTAATACCAATGTAAAGCTTCCATTTTTTTTATAAAGTTGTCATAAAAGCTAAAATACAGCGTTCGAGTTTTATAAAAGCGAGATCCCATGCTGAATTCAAATTGCAACCAAATGGTTTTATAAGTGTTCTAATTTAATTTTGTGATATGTTTACAAAACTCTCCGACAACTAAATTGCTCCGGAAGCTAAATTGTTTTAAAAGGCCTTTCAAAGATTTGTTTCGAACTATTATAAAATACTTATAGAATAAATTAGTTTCCGGAGCAAAACTGTTTTATAAGAAGTTCGGAAAACGTTCTCAGTGCTACATTATAAAACAATTTAGCACCGGAACTCAATAGGAAAAAGCTGTACCTCTATAAAACATTTTAGTTTTCGTGTAGCTGTTATACAACCCTTATAAAATAAAAATCTAATTCTTGCAACTAATTAGTTGCAAAAATGTTCATTGGGCATTGCCCACCCGTGCCCCTACCTCGCTTCGCGCATGCGAGGCGTTTTTTTTCTCTTTGTATTGAAATTTAATTTAGAATAGTTGAAAATGAAAGTTCTTCTTTGTCCGATTCTATAAATTGTCAGTTCGAGTCCGGTATGGGACAAGAAAATATAAACACATCATCAATATATGTTAAAAAAGAAAAATTCCAATTTCCAGTTTCTCCAGATTGATCAGTTCACCTGAGTTAGCCATATAATATACTCCAAAATGTTGACCAGTTCTCTATACGTTATAGCCCTTAAAAAACAAAACGACTAATTTCGTCTGTTTACCTTTCTAATTTGCAAAGAGACACTATGTCTGCAAATTAAGAGATATATCTTCATAAAGTTCTCATTAGCTATATCAATTCATTCTAAGTGCTCTCTAGAACGCTTCTTTTATAATTTTCAGATATTGGGCTGTAACAAATGTAGACTACATTCATTCAAGGACCAGGGGTCGAGTGTTCACAATGATCTTTCTAGTTTGGGTTGCTTCTGTTATTGTATCGCTAGCGCCGCAGTTCGGTTGGAAAGATCCAGAGTATTTGGAAAGGATAGAACAACAAAGATGTATGGTATCACAAGATGTTGCTTATCAGGTAATTGTTCTAATTATATTTTATTAAAAATCAATTGTATAACTAAAAAAATTTTTTAAATTTTAGGTTTTCGCTACCTGTTGCACTTTCTATGTTCCTTTATTGGTTATATTAATTTTATATTGGAAAATTTATCAAACTGCCAGGAAAAGAATACACAGAAGGAGACCTCGTCCTATAGATGTAACTGCTAACAATAATCAGGTGATTTAGTTTGTTCCTTATTGATATGCATGTTCTTACAAAATTTTATATAGTAATTGACTTTCCGTTCTGTTCTTCTTTCTTGATAGTGACGACTAGTAGTTAATCTTTTCTTTAGAGTCTACTTACTTTTTATAATAGATACCAATTTTAAGCTAATTCCCAATATCGCCAAGTATCTACTGCTCCCAAGCGAATCGGAGCAGTTTTCGCTCGACGATATATGGTATATCATCATTACATCTTCTACGCACGCGATTTACTTTGCGCCGACTCTAGCTAGTTTTAACAAAATATTTGTGCTTGTCCATTAGACTTATTGTTAGACATATTATAGATCACAGTTACTAGAACCTAGGGTGCGCTCAAGCATATACATTGGCGTAACTAGGCCTTTTTTCTGGGTTAGGCTAGGTCCCCCAACTTTCGTAAATAGGTTTTAACAAGCATTTTGTTTGCGAAGTATACCATCATGAGTATTCCCAGCTCATGAGTATTCCCAGCTATTGACCGACATTTTTTATTCATTGCCCTGAGCACTTACAAAATGTTGATATAATGCCTAGATCCAATGAAATTTCATAGAATTAAAAAAAAAACATAAAGTTGTAAGCCAATAGTCTTGGAAGGTCTTGGCTTACACTTGAATTGTGCTGAAAATTTATTTTAATTCGTTTAAGGAGTTTTTTTTTTTTTTAATAACACACTGTTCGACTTGGGATAATGCTTTAATATTTTAGTTCTTGAATCCCTATTATAAATTGAATAACTCATAACCCTACGGCCGTCCTTAATTACACTGCTACCTAATACCACTAAGATTAATTACTCTACATCTAAGTTAGTATATTGTTTTTATTGCACTACTTGTTTTCTTGTATGTTATTTAAATGTTTATACTCGGTTACTTAGCTTCTTATGTTCCACGTGGATGAAGCTTGTTCCTGGACGGAATCCTTATGGTTGATTTTAGCGTCCATCAAAAAAATAAACGAAAGTAGTCTTCAAGCGGTTAACTGAGAATCTCGCTTCCTTTGTTTTTTATTAATGTGTACTTTTTTTATAAGTTCTAACTTCTCGAGCTAAGTTTTCTTTTTCCGTCATCATCGGATTCCAGGGGGGTAGAAGAGAAAAAGAGACCCCGAAATCATCTCACTTGAGCTCTCATTCATTTTTGTCGACCATCTTGTTATGCGGGAGGATCTATCAAATCTCCCAGTATTTTATAAAATGTGATTTCCATTTGAATTTGGACCATCGTTACGCGGGAACATATCGACAATAAACTCAACATTTTAATCGCTGCAGCTTTAAATTCAGTTGAGATATGAGTTAATTAATTTATTTAGTTAACTGTAGGCGTTTTATTTATACATAGTTCGCACTAATTGTACGTGGATATTTTATATTTATTATTTGATTTATTGCTTGCATTTAGTGTTAGTCTTATAACTTATTCCTAATCTTATTTATTATCTGTCTGAGAATTCTCATTTTACAAGTGGCATAAATCGCGTCACTATTTTTGTAATTCGTGAAACCTTAACTCCGCTCCCAAAAACGCAAAAAAACCAGATCAGCACTTTTAATCTACTGCAAATCTATATAAGTGTGCCCATTCGGTGCAATTTTTATTAGAAAAACTGCCATACTTTGTCGAGGTTGCGATGTTGAGGTCAGAACAACAACGAACAGTTTTCAATTGTTTCCCATTTTTTATTATAATTCACGTTGAATCTTGTTGAGCATCTGGAGCTGAGATGCATGGTACATCGGTTATCAGTTAGTATAAGTCATCAGCATTCAATCAATTTTTGGATATCTATACGGTCAACATTCGGATCGAGTGATATTTATTGCTTACCGAGACTAACGACGTCGAGTATTTACGAAATATTTTTAGTCGGACATTTGAATTATTGTGAAAAAAAGATTAGTACATTATGTAATCGGCGAACTGAGTGAAAGTGCATTCTTTTCTTTACTCCCAATGACCCCAAGCGACACTCATATATTCCCTACAGTCCATTCCAAACATCCAACGGAATTTAAATTTTCCTTAAATCATAGGAAGTAGTGTTTATTTGAAAAATAAAATAAAGTTCGCACGATTTTAAACGAAAAATTAAAGAAAGTGGTGTCGTTTATTAACAGAGACCTTTCTTTTCCACATCCCCTCAGAATCCTCAAATTCCATACACAAAACTGATATGATAGTCGACGAATTCCATCTTTTAGGTCTTGAATCGACGCTCGGCTGTTGGCGTAGACCTTCTCTTTCACGTGGCCCCAAAGGAAGAAGTCGCAAGGTGTTAAGTCACAAGATCTCGGTGGCCAATTGTGATCACCTCTTCGAGAGATAACACGGTCCGGAAACTTTTCCCGTAAAAGATCAATGGTTTCGTTGCTTGTATGGCACGTAGCGCCGTCTTGTTGAAAGTAAACATTGTCCAGATCAATACCATCCAATTCCGGCCATAAAAAATCATTAATCATCTGTCGGTAGCGCAATCCATTCACCATAACTGTTGCTCCAGCCTCATTTTCGAAAAAGTAAGGTCCAATGACCCCGCGGGACCATAAACCGCACCAAACAGTCACACGTTGAGGATAGAGAGGCTTTTTAACAATAACTCTTGGGTTTTCCGAGCCCAAGATGCGACAATTTTGCTTGTTGACGAAGCCATCGAGATGGAAATGGGCCTCATCACTCAAGATGAGTTTTCGATGGAATTCCGGATCATTTTCATGCATTTCAAGGACCAAATCAGCAAAGACTCGACGTTGTTGATGATCGGCCGGCTTAAGTTCTTATGTTAACTGAACTTTATAAGCCTTAAGACCCAAATTTTTATGCAAAATACGGTGTAATGACGTTTGTGGAATGCCTAATTCCAAGGAACGACGAGGAATGGACAAACCTGGGTTTTCTTCAACACTTTCGGCTACAGCAGCAATATTCTCGGCTGTTCTTGAGCGACGTGCACGGGTTTTATTCGTCACATCACTAACTTGTCCGACAGATTGAATTTTTCTACCAATTTCTGTATTGCGGTCCAACAAGGTGCTTCACGACGACCCAAAATTGTTCGAGTTTTACGAACCGTCTCTGCCACATTTTCACCATTTTTATAATGAATTTTAATAATTTCAATGCGTTGCTGAATCATGTATCGTTCCATTTTTATTAATGACGTAGTTTCTACTTGTCAAATGTCAAAAAATGACAGCTCCAAAAGTGGCATCTACCGAAATAGCGGGCTAATTAAAATAACACCTCTTATTGGAAAACCCTTTAGAATCATATAAGGACTTGTACTTAAAAAACAATTAGGTCTGGCGTTAAGTAAACATTTTAGATCAATTATTTACGTTTTTGTTAAGCACTAATAAAGAGATAGTTAAAATCTGTATACGCTTTAATTTACGGTTTTTTATTTTCTGCACAATTTATTTAGCACCAGTTGCGCTGTTAGTTTGTTTTTAATTATCTCATTTTCAATGTTTATGAGTGCCATGTTCGAAAACCCCTCTTGGAGCAGTTGCTTTTAACCAAGTTTTAAGTCGATTTTAAGCCTCATTCACAGCCGGCCAGAGCTGCTTCCAGCTACTTGAAGTTTTAATTAATTTTTAATTAATTAATTTCTCTTTTCAGTCTTTCCAAATTTACTACAATGCTGTTATTTTGGAACATCTTATTTATTACATTCGTTTCAGCCTATAAGGTGGAAATATCTACATTGAAAACATACTTATAATATTCTACAAATGCCTCTCCATATGTGAGTTCCAACTTTATAAATGAGTCAACTGATTGTGCCAAAAGTAGATTTTCAAACCAATTTTTGCAGTTAGTGATAAAGTTGTCCATCACTTGGTTGTAAATATTTCTCTTCCAATATTCGGATGGCCTTATGACTGGACTCTATCACGAAGTCTTTTGCTCTCTCCGGTTTTGCATTCTTCTTTTCGAGACTCGAGTAGGACGTTTTTCTAGGAATTTCTCGGTTTCCCGAAGTATTTATTGTCTAAAGTGCTAATATAGTTTTATTCCATAAAAGTAACGTAATAAGAATATTATTGAAGTTTTTAATTGCGCAGTAAATATTTCTTCCTTATAAAGATAATTAGCCTTATAACTGAATGTATGAAATTTTCAAAATTTTATTGATAACTATCAAAAGTTATCAATTAAAATTTCCGCACAAACTGTCCAAAATTTAGTGGATGCAGAGCAATCTCAAAATAGTTTTTAAAAATTTTAAAGAGATTTTAATGCGTTTTCTTGAAGAAAAGAACTTGTTAAAGCCTTTTCAATTCCGATCACAACGGATTCAGTTTCATTAGGCGTAAGATTGTACGAATTAACGAATGTTTTTTGGGAATTTTCAAAATGTCCTAGGGGTGGGACACTCCGCATTCTGAGGGAGGCCGAGCCCACCCTGGCCCTTACCTAGTTACTGACGTGTTTTGATTTCTCGGGTGTGGCAGTCAAACGATTAATAAAAAACTAATTAATCATGTGTAGTCTTTTTATTGGCCTAACGTTTCGGCAAATTTCGTTGCCGTCCTCAGAAGCACTGTCATAAATCTGCACAAGTATATTAGCTTTGCTATTACAATAAAAACGCTGCGTCTATTGTTTACTTACGGGCTGTTTTAGCTTACATCTGTTGAAACATTATTGTTTTTAACACAAAGATAAATATAAATCACAAAACATAATACTACTAATAAATTAACAAGAAATATTAGGCTTAGTGAATTGCCCTAGTCAAGTTTTAAAATTCAACTAGTAGGTAAATTCCTGATCGAAAGAGATGCATAACGGCCAGTTTCCTTTTCATTTTTCTATGTATTTAAGAGTTTATGGGATTTTCTAAGTGACTGCAGTACATGGTGTGTATGTTCGTCTGTTCATTGTATTTTTGTGCTTTGATTGTGCAAGGCCTCAAGAGTAAGGCGTTTACTGTAGTTATGCTCAGTGCATAAAATTTTTACATTAGTATAATCCGACTGATGATCATTGGATAAACAGTGGTTTGACAAAGCAGTCTTTCCTTTGTTTTTTCACTTTATATCCGATTTGTGGTTCATTATTCTATTTTTAATATACTGTCCTGTTGTTCCAACATAGGACATGTTGCATGTACTATCCCCACAGGGAATTTTATATACCACATTAGAAGCCAATTCCTTTGGAATTTTATCTTTTATTTTGCTAAAGCAGTTTCTTACTGATTTTAAGGATTTTAGCGCAATTCTAGTATGTGGATTACTGGATTGAACTATTCTATTAAGTTTTTCTGAAAGGACCGGGATATAGGTTGCTGATCTGTAAGTTTTGGGAGGGATATTATGTAAGGAATTGGTTTGGAAATTTGAGTTTGATTGCCGTAGTTTATGTATTTGTTGGAACACAGTTTTTGATACGAATGAGTGATGAGCACTTTGTTTCTTCTTATGATTTTGACGTCCAGGAAAGGTAAGCAGCCATTTACTTCCATTTCTACTGTGAACTGCAGTTTAAGGTGAAAATTGTTTAATTTATTGAGAAAATTGTTAATGTTGTCGTGTGGTACAATTGAAAATACATCATCCACATATTTCTTTAATAATCTGGGTTTTCTTTCAATTTTGCTTAACGTGTTATTGAGTAGTTCCTACATAACAACATCTGCTAATATCGGTGAGAGTGGACTTCCCATGGGTAAACCAGAGATTTGTTTATAAATATCTTTATTAAACACGAAATAATTGGCTTCTACAATGCAAAATTCTAATATTTCAAGGAACTTTTTCTTTGCTAAACTAATGAATGGGTCAACGGTATTCCATTTTTGTTTTATTATTTCCAAACACAGTCTCGTTGGAATGTTGGTAAACAAAGATACAACATCGAACGATACCATAGATTCGTTAGGCTCAATTTGAGTCTTAGAAATAATTTCTTTGAAAACTATAGAATTTACAACATTGTACTCAGACTGTGATGTTAAATTCTTTAAAATGTCTGCAAGATATTTCGATAACTGGTATGCTGGGCTATTAATTGAAGATACAATTGGTCTAATGTGACAGTTTTGTTTATGGATCTTTAAGAGTCCATATAATCTTGGAGGGACCGACTTGTAAGTTGTAATTTTGACTTTAGTTATGTCCTCAATGGCTAAGGTTTTGTGCAACTGTTTTATGTATTCATTATTTTTTGTCTGTAGTCGTTGTGTCGGATCAATTCTCATTGGTCGGTATGTGGACTTTTCTGAAAGCATACAGTTAATTTTTTCCAGGTATTCGCTTTTCATCATGGCAACAGTAACATTTCCTTTATCAGCACTGATAATTAATATTTCTTTATTTTTAGCTAGAAATTTCATAGTATTGTCATATTATTTTAAAATAATTTTTCAAATTGATTGTATTTTGATTTGAATCTTTGCTCATTAACCAATTTACAAAAATTCACTCTGGCAATATCCCAACTAGGTCATCATCGATCGCTTGTAAAATATTACTGTTAGGCGAGGTATTCACTCTGGCAATATCCCAACTAGGTCATCATCGATCGCTTGTAAAATATGATTGTTAGGAGAGGTAAATCATTGGTACCGTATGGAAGACGGAATTTTTTCCCCAATGAAAGCAGCAACCTATATCCCGGTCCTTTCAGAAAAACTTAATAGAATAGTTCAATCCAATAATCCACATACTAGAATTGCGCTAAAATCCTGTCCTATGTTGGAACAACAGGGCAGTATATTAAAAATAGAATAATGAACCACAAATCGGATATAAAGTCAAAAAACAAAGGGAAGACTGCTTTGTCAAACCGTTGTTTATCCAATGATCATCAGCCGGATTATACTAATGTAAAAATTTTATGCACTGAGCATAACTACAGTAAACGCCTTACTCTTGAGGCCTTGCACATTCAAAGCACAAAAAATACAATGAACAGACGAACATACACACCATATACTGCAGTCTCTTAAAAAATCCCATAAACTATGTATTTAAGCATAGAAAAATGAAAAGGAAACTGGCCGTTATGCATCTCTTTCGATCAGGAATTTACCTACTAGTTGAATTTTAAAACTTGACTAGGGCAATTCACTAAGCCTAATATTTCTTGTTAATTTATTAGTAGTATTATGTTTTGTGATTTATATTTATCTTTGTGTTAAAAACAATAATGTTTCAACAGATGTAAGCTAAAACAGCCCGTAAGTAAACAATAGACGCAGCGTTTTTATGGTAATAGCAAGGCTAATATACTTGTGTAGATTTATGACAGTGCTTCTGAGGACGGCAACGATATTTGCCGAAACGTTAGACCAATAAAAAGACTACACATGATTATTTAGTTTTTTATTAATCGTTTGACTGCTACACCCGAGAAATCAAAACACATTAGTTTATAAAAAATACAACAGTCGAGCATCAAAAGAATCTTACCTAGTTACGCCAATGAGCATTCAGTTTTAAAGACGTGGATTCTGCCTATTTGGATTGAATGGTATAAGGCCCAATTGAAAAATCTTGATTAACTTCACTAGGAATGTTGTGAATGCCCTTTCTATATATCTTAAAATATGGCTATCGTATATGGTTATATAATATGGAAGTTCTATCTATTGCTGCAAGAGTGGCTTTGGTATTTTTTAAGTAGGATATTAAAATGTCACTTATGTTTTAGAGATTTCTAAGAAGCAGAACTACTTTCCGCCAAGGAAACCTTATGCAAGTGCATTTCAATTATTTATGATTTTTAGTTACACTATCGTTGTAACGAACTTTTATTTTCTTTAATATTTTATCTTACATTCCTTCAAATTAATAAATTCCGAATTTTGAACATGTACACTCTAAAAGATCATTAATCTTATACTCACAGTCTCTCTCTCAGAATATTGCTAGATAGTTCACAGCACTAAAGTTTTTCTTTGTGATATACTTAAATAATTCTAGATAATTTTTGAACCGATAGTATAAGTAAGGCAAAAAGAATTCACCAGGACATGTTCAACTGCCAATCATACCATTCTATTACAGTAAAATGGGCTGAACCGGCTTATCCAGAAAACAATCAATATGCGTAATATTTAGAAAATGAAAAATAGATAGTTAGCGAATCACACATCTAGTCACTAACTTAGGAACAAAAGACGTCACAAACCACAAAGATATTGAAATCTTATATTCTAGCTTCTACGCTATCTGTCTGTCAACTAGATGGTAAATATAGCCAGGTATATATGATAGAAAGGATTATCAAAATTCTATAGAAACATTTTGTAAAATTTTCTAATTTTATTTAAACTGCTTACATAAAATGCTTATGAGCAAAAAACTTCAAAACCTTACTCTACTTCCAACCCTTGATGTTCATCTGGGCCAGAGTTTTCATTTTGGTGACTCTAAATGAGAATCATCATTAGTATTCTCTTCATAAGTAATAAATAAAATAGAATTGACGGCATTGAAAAGTTTGTACAGTTTGAATTAGGGACCCCTAAATTGTATGTCCGTAACAATTATTGCAAAATGAAAAATACTCCTACTTATCATGATTAATTGAAAATAGTCCACGTGATCTCAAAAAGGAATATTAACCTAGCATTTCATAAGTCTAGTCTGAAGTCAGAGCACGCATCAAATTATTCCTAAGAATTTATTGTTTTTCCAAGCTTTGTATATACATACTTACAATTATATTGTACGTTTCCGGTTTTGACTTAAGACAAGGAATCAGAAATTCCTTCCCCATCAACACTGTATCCGAACAATTGTTTAAAACAATTATCTTAACTCTTCCCAGTCGACAGTGTTCTATTATTTATAGAGAGAGGTTGTATACGAAGTAAGAAAATTTGTAGAGTTCTAGAATGTCGTCCATACAATTTATGTAAACACTTCTGTAACATAAGGTTCCGAAAGATTTACCTCTTAATTTGGATGGAAGAAACTTTGCACTCCTCTTGTATTCCCTAAGGAATTTCGTTTCTAGCAAGAGAGCAATCAAATCTGGAACTTGGTTTCGACCCACATTTGACAATGAAAAATGACTTTTGGATAGGATACTTAGGTGACTGGCCATTCCTCTTTAACCATTTTGGCTTGGTGTTAATTACGTACTCTTCCATATTGTAAACACTTTTCGGATATAAGGGAAGGAAATTGATTGCTCATTTTTGTATGGATAGAATACACAAATTACATAGAAAGTGCTTTCGTAGAAAATATTCTATGTATATATAAGCCTATCCATACAGTTGCTTTTCTAAGAGAATTTATTTATTCTAGCTTTAAGTCTCGGAAGTAAGTTTAATAAAAGTTCTCTGTTACACAGCGGCAATCTGTGTAGTTTCTGTGGGATTAATGAAGTTGTTTATATAATTTAGTTTTAGACAGGTATAGTGTCAAAAATATTCGGAATATTAAAGGAAAGCAATTTATTTTTTTTATTTACGCAATAGGTGGATATATTTATTACACCATAGATGAGATCATAGGGTATACTAAATTAGTCGTTCCGTTTATAACATGGAGCATAATATTAATTGTTGCATGTCTGTCCATCCATCTGTCCGTCCGTCTGTCTGTACGTCTGTCCGTACTCCCGATAACTCGAGAATGCGTTAACTTAAAATGCTGCAATTTTGCACATAGGCTTCCTAAAAAGAGTAAATTTACTTAAGAAAATGGTACAAATCGAAGAGTTTCGTAGGTTTGCCATACAAAAATTTCGTTTTCACTATATATTTAGGTTTTCACTGTATATTCAGGCACTGCCTGAGAACGGGTCAACGTAGAGTGCTAAAAATTGGTAGATGAAGTTTTCATAGAAATAGAAATAAAAATTTAAAAATTGATTACATTCGACAACCCCTTCTTGATGTTGCCATTCAAAATTTTTGGTTTTCACGTTATTTACTTTTTATTTTCATATATTATTGATCTTACAAGGAGAGGGTTTCTACTCGTCATCTTAGATTTCGTCCAAGTTTACAGTATACCTAAGTAGGGATTGACTAGAAATTAAGTGGCATTTCCGTGCATATTCAAAGATCGCCGGTAGGTAGCAAAAAGTGGCCATACAAAATTTTTATAGATTTACTTTTTTTTACGTAGGTAAATGACATCCGATCTTGCAGAAATTTTGTAAAAAACAAAAACTTGGATTAAACGATAAGTTGTAGAAAAAAAATTTCGAAATAAATTTTTTCAGACAGAATTTTGTCCGTCGAAAATTAAAATTTCGCATTTTTAATCAGAAAAGGAGGGAATACATGTTAAAAAAATCAGAAAAAAAAAGTCATAAAAAAAACTAGCAGAAGGAATTTTGCAAGTCATATAATATTTACCCCACCAGGGAGGTGGGAATTTGGGAAACAAGAAACTTTTTCCCATTGGTGTATATGAATGACATTTTAACATTGAATTTATCATCCGATTTTCATGAGATTGAGTACGAATAGTCTACACAGATGGTAGAATATAAAATAAATACCCGCACCCCTAGAAAAATATTCTTTTTATTTTTTTTATTTATTTATTTTTTATGTACATCTCTGTAACCTGCTGCCATACGAATCTCATAATAATTTCAAAATAACATAAAAAAAATCACAATGAACTTAGTAAAAAGAATCTTGAAAATTGGTTTGTAATTTAGCCGAGAGATAAAGGTGGTAGCTTTACAGTACATGTTGCTAATTATTGTAAGTTGAAAGTAATTTAGCAAACCCAGGATTTTTGTTTTTTTTAGAATGCTCCTAAGCTAATTCGAGTAATGATTCTGGTTTTCTGTATATGAAAGATAACAGATTATTCATAGATAATTGTATCATGTTGCGTGTATACCCTCAAGATGGTAATTTTTCCGAGAAGTGTTAATTTTAACCCCGGGTTCACCTATATTATGCATTATTTCGGTTTCGCTTGGCCATCTGGAGCTCCCAATTGCTTCAGTTTCATTTCTAGTCAAGGCCAACATATACTGTGAATGGGGATGAAAAGTGACGATCAGAGCTGGGCAAGTACCAAAGAAAAATTACTTAAGTACAAGTACAAGTACCGAAGGCCTGAGTACTACAGCGTAAGTACAAGTACCGCATGTATGAAGAGTACTTATAACTAAGTACTAAGTCTAAAAAACTACTGAGTACCTTTTGAAGTACTTTTTAAAGTACTTTGTTACAATCATTGTACGTTTGTAGTAATATGATTAACTTTATAGAGTTCAACTAATAGGTATTAAAAAATAAATACCTTTTGAAAACTATAATATATATATAGTAACCAGTGGCTACTATTTATAGTTTTTTATAGTTTTCGGTGCTGGGTAGAGTAAAACTTTCACCTCTCCTTGCTACACTCACAAAAACTATTAGAGGTCCGGCCAAGTACCCAATATCGCCTCCAATAACACATAACAATTCTAAGGAAAAAATTTCCAGTAAATTTTTAAGCAAAAATTGAGGCCTTCCCTACATCAGGTTGAGGCATCGTTGACTTTATATTGTAGCGAGGCATTGCTTGCTTACCCTTGGTTACAGGGCCGGAGCTGACCAATGAGCGCGCCCGGTGCAGACCTTTTTTTTGGCGCCTCATTTTCATTAGTAAAAAGCAATTAAATATTATATTTAATATTAAAATAATCTGCTGCAACTTTAACTATACAGAATGCACCATATTTTCTGAGAAAATTAGACCTAGTTTTTGGCTGAAATGGCGTCGGAGGCAAAGCAACATAATAGTACTAAACTTCTGTTTAGGTTAAACTTAAATACGCACTTAAAATGTTTACTTTTAAATTTCAACATTATGTTCATTTCCACATCACCCAAAGAGGTAGAGTATACGATGCGTTTTTTTTTTTAACGAGGTTTCCCCAGCAGATCTAGTCCTCGCTAGCTACTAATGTTTATTACTGTAACAAATTAGAAAAATCAATAAAACAATTTATCCGATAATTACTTAAACAAACAAGATAAGGAAATGCCCAGATAAAATTCTTGTGGAAAAGCCTGACCAAAAAAATAAATTACTAAAAATAACTAAACAAATTTCTCTATATTTTATAAAAAACAAAAAATAATAGAATAAAATATAAATGTAAATAAAACTAACAATTCATAAATATTAACAAATAAAAGGAACAAAAAAACTTCAGAAATCATGCAATGCATATAAAATAAAATTTACGTCGTCATAATCTTAAGGTGCCACAAAATTTACTCGCCGTGCCTTAATTTTCGCGAAATCATTAATTAATTCATCACAGTCCCAATCTTCAGTTAGCTCTTTCTATAGATATTGTTCCTAATCCTACCAATCTTTCTTGGGTCTTTGTAGATCTTAAATAGTTTTTAATTATTTTAAGTTTCGAAAAACTACGCTCCCCTGATGCTACTGTTACAGGCAAAGTTAATACAATTTTTAAAGCTACCACGATATTTGGAAAAGGGTTTCGAGCTTTCTCTCAAAAATGAAATTTATTATTTCTTTCGGTGAGCTATTTTCATTTACTAATGTGGCCAACATTTTTATCTCCTCAAATAATTCCAAGCCACTTATGTCAGTACTAATATTAAATGATAATTTTTCCTCTAATTTCAAGCAATCTTGAACCGATATTGCCGTTATATCACTTTGAATTTTCCGATGTCATAAATAAGTTGGAAAAATACTATTATGCTCTTTAATTTGCTCGAACCGTTCCGATATGGATGAAATAGCCCGATCTAAGACTTTAAAATAAAAATTCTACTTTAAGTGTCTATTGGAGATCCAATATTGGTTCATCCCTTCCGTCTTAAGAAAAAATGTGGCTTTGTTCTCTTTGACCGTAATTCCGAACGTCGTGTAAAAGTGCAAGGAACTTCCAGGGCATATGCAATTATTTTAGCCTTTTCAACGAAAGCCAGGAGGCTCTCGTCAGTTCTTAGTTCTACTAAGAAGCCTTTTGTAAAATTCAGTACTTCCACCGTGGTTTTTAAACAGACATCGGGTTTTTGTAAGTATTTACTGGCTATATTTATTTTTCCTAAGTTTTCATACCATATCACAATACAAGAAATGAACTTGAAATCGGTTATTTTGTTACGTAAATTTTCTGCCATGTTCTTCGATTTTGGGTCATCACTTTGGGATAGTTCGACCAAAGCTTCATACACATCTTCTAAATGGTTTACTAAAGGTCTTATTGCATCTATTCTGCTCTCCCACCTAGTTTCACATAGAGGCTTAAGGATTAAAGTCTTTAAATATTTTTTTAAAATCCGCCACCTACCCACAAAACTGGAAAAATACACATAAAGGCTTTCAATTATATCGGAAAATGAAACTGCAATCGAGGAACAATGAGCAGCATCTATAATAACTAAATTAATAGAATGGGGAAGAGCAAGGTACGTAGAAAGCTCTCGGCTCCAAGGATTTTATTCGTGCCTTGCATACCGGAATGCATCCACTTAATATTGGCGCCATTATCATAGCCTTGGCCTCTGCAGTTTTCTAAAGGTATGTATAACTTTCCAAGCTCATTCAATACCAGCTCAGTCAAACTTGCCCCCGTGGTTTCTTCTGCTATTAAGAACCTTAAAAAATATTCTTTTACATTTATTTTATTATTTTCGCAGTCCACTATTCTAACAATTAAGGATAATTGCTCCTTCCCGGAAATCTACAATAATCGAGAAATACTTCGCGTTTTTATTTTAGCTAATATCCTTTTCCTCACATCATTTGATAATAACTATATTAATTCATTCTGAATATCCTTACTAAGGTATTTTTTTTGCGTTTCCTGATTTGGAATTCTACGCAAATGTTCTGCTAAAACTAAATCAAACTTACTAACTGCCTCTACTAACTTCAGGAAGTTACCATTGTCACTATCGTACAGAATATCAGAATTTCCCCCTAAATGCTAAAGACTGTGAGCTTAAATACAGAACAAAAATTATGAGACGTTTTACAACATTTCGCTCAATGCTCAATTTCCTTGGACATTTTCTTCTGCAAATCAGCGTCTACGGTTTTACCTGTTTTTAAGCCTAGTTCTAAATCCTTCCAAGTTTTGAAACTAGACATATGAATTATACTATTTTCATGATCTTTCAATTGCCTACATAAATGCCCCCAATCTCTATAACCCTTCTTAGATAATGAGTTACTTTCTCTTTCTTTGAAAAAAGGAGACAACAGAAACAAAATACAGCATCTTGCAAAATTGAATATATTAACCATGGTCTAGAAACTGTCTCACCGTTCTTCATAGACCTCTGGTAAAACTGAGAACTAAGTTTTATTTTTTTAGTGGTAGGAAAATCAAAAGATTTTATTTGGACTGCACCTTTTTCTATTAATAATTGCACCAGTTTCTCATTCAAAGTGGGCCATTTATAAGGATCCCCGAAATCATACTCAAAAACAGACCGCTTGGTTAGATGCTGATTACCACCCTCATCCACACTAAAATTTCTCTGCTGGCTGAACTAACTGTATATTTATACTTATATCTGAATTTACCTCAATTTCTCCGGCTGATGATGTGGAAGCACTCGTAATTGGACCAGTTACAATAGTATGCACAAAACTTTTTAAATATTTCGATTGTTTTAAATTTAATTCTTCCAACCGCTTTCGTTTTTTTCTGTAATCACAGCCCGATAACTTTTTCTTTAAATCTTGGGAACTCATTTTGTGGCACTAATATAAAAACAAACAAGCGAAATGACAATATGTATGCTATATATAGTATAGTTGAGCTAAACTTAATTGAACACCTGTACTCATGCAAGCATGCCAGTAAAATTGAAAATGTTCGATTATAATCAACGTAATGCACATAAAAAGTTTGGTGAATATATTTACGTTAAGAGACAATTATTAATTTCATATGTAACAAACGTATGCATAAAACTT
>OZ002740.1:297846951-297920533 GCA_963924295.1 Dioctria rufipes
TGAAAAGTAGTAAATTAATATGTAGTAGCACTGATTACTCTGCGCCTAGTTGCTAATGTGCTTTTATAGAAATCTCTCCTATATCAATAAAAATTAATTAGTTTTCGAAAGTTACGTGAACTGAACTATTCCTTTTGGTGTATTGCTTATGCTTTTGGTACCTAGAATAAAAATGGTCGGAATTCGCATAATATAATAATTTGTGCGAAAAGTCGCCATTAATTAGAGTTTTCGAGAGAATTTTACCCGCAACAATCTCCCAACGCTACTGTAACTCATTCTCTGATGGGCTTGGGGAAAATGAGAATTTTATTTGACTGATAGACATTTAAAATCTCCTTTCAGCACATTGGCCAAAACGACATTTGTCTTTTTCTTAAAAATTGAGGTAGAGTAGATATACGAAAAATTCATTATTATGTACAATTTGAAAGGATTTTGAAGTTATTCAAAATTTTGCAAATAATTGAATAAAATCAATTACATGAAAGAAGAATGAATGAAGGAAAAAATTGCAAATTATTAGTAAATAATTGCTTCGTATTACTGTGGGGGGGGGGGGGGGGGGGGGCAACGAGCCTACATGGGCTTCTTCTGGGGGGGGGGGGCACCCAATGAACAATTTATAGTTTATTATAGCCACGGAAATGCTCTGACAACTCTTTATAAAACACACTGTTTTATAAGATTGTTGTTAAAAATGTTGTACGAGCTTTAAAAAACTCTTATAGAGCTAATTGGGCACACTGTATAAGGGTTGTGGAAGATAATTTATAAAGCAATAATAAAACGTCTTAGCAGCTGCGAGAAAGTGTTTGAAACCCTTATAAAACCATTTGTATCTACAACTTGGTTGCGGAGATATTTTATAGTAGTTGTGAAATTTCCTTCCTGCAGTTATTTGTTAAAACTTATATGTATTTGTGTAATATGGATCTATTGTTGTCTTATTTTTTCTTTATGAAAAATTTATTACAAATTTCCTTCAAAAATGTGTGAGCAGGAAAAATAATTTATGAATTCAGACTTGGTCATCCAACATAATTTTGTTTGGAATATTTATATGCGTAATGCGTAAACATTAATTTTTCGATTAATATTGGAATAAAATGTCATGCAACTTTAATTTTATTGTAAAAGTTATACTTCAAGCTCGAAAAAATACAACGCGCCTAGTAAATTCTAAAAATAAATGAACTTAAATAAATATTTATTATTAAATATATTTTTTAATGTTAAGTTCTAAATCGTTTACAAAAATTAAAAATTAAAAGTGAAATCATTATTTTTTTTTTTTTTATTCACGTGTTTATTTTGCGTGTCAGTAAACGAAAAAGTTAAATGCCAAAATGTTGCTCGCTGCAATTTATTCACTTTTTTATAAAATGGCCGAATGTTTTCACCTCACATTACAGCTCTTATAAAACATTTTAGATTCGTGTTAAATCTTCAGGATCGGAAATGTCAAAGTGCATACTCCAGTACTTAGTTTTATACAGGTTAATTGGTATTTGTGACGAACGGTTTTTGTTAAAGTATTTAATACCAATGTAAAGCTTCCATTTTTTTATAAAGTTGTCATAAAAGCTAAAATACAGCTTTCGAGTTTTATAAAAGCGAGATCCCATGCTCAATTCAAGTCGCAACCAAATGGTTTTATAAGTGTTCTAATTTAATTTTGTGATATGTTTACAAAACTGTCCGACAACTAAATTGCTCCGGAAGCTAAATTGTTTTAAAAGGCCTTTCAAAGATTTGTTTCGAACTATTATAAAATATTTATAAATTAAATTAGCTTCCGGAGCAAAACTGTTTTATAAGAACTTCGGAAAGCGTTCTCAGTGCTACATTATAAAACAGTTTAGCACCGGAACTCGATATGAAAAAAGCGGTACCTCTATAAAACATTTTAGTTTTCGTGTAGCTGTTATACAACCCTTATAAAATAAAAATCTAATTCTTGCAACTAATTAGTTGCAAAAATCTTCATTGGGCATTGCCCACCCCGTGCCACTACCTCGCCACGCGCATGCGAGGCGGTTTTTCTTTCTCTTTGTATTGAAATTTAATTTTAGAATAGTTGAAAATGAAAGTTCTTCTTTGTCCGATTCTATAAATTGTCAGTTCGAGTCCGGTATGGGACAAGAAAATATAAACACATCATCAATATATGTTAAAAAAGAAAAATAATTCCAGTTTCCAGTTTCTCCAGATTCATCAGTTCACCTGAGTTAGCCATATAATATACTCCAAAATGTAGACCAGTTCTCTATACGTTATAGCCCTTAAAAAGCAAAACGACTAATTTCGTCTGTTTACCTTTCTAATTTGCAAAGAGACACTATGTCTCCAAATTAAGAGATATATCTTCATAAAGTTCTCATTAGCTATATCAATTCATTTTAAGTGCTCTCTAGAACGCTTCTTTTATAATTTTCAGATATTGGGCTGTAACAAATGTAGACTACATTCATTCAAGGACCAGGGGTCGAGTGTTCACAATGATCTTTCTAGTTTGGGTTGCTTCTGTTATTGTATCGCTAGCGCCGCAATTCGGTTGGAAAGATCCAGAGTATTTGGAAAGAATAGAACAACAAAGATGTATGGTATCACAAGATGTTGCTTATCAGGTAATTGTTCTAATTATATTTTATTAAAAATCAATTGTATAACTAAACAATTTTTTTAAATTTTAGGTTTTCGCTACCTGTTGCACTTTCTATGTTCCTTTGTTGGTTATATTAATTTTATATTGGAAAATTTATCAAACTGCCAGGAAAAGAATACACAGAAGGAGACCTCGTCCTATAGATGTAACTGCTAACAATAATCAGGTAATTTAGTTTGATATGAATGTTCTTACAATATTTTATATAGTCACTGACTTTCCCTTCTGTTCTTCTTTCTTGATAGTAACGACTAGTAATTAATCTTTTCTTTAGAGTCTACGTACTTTTTATAATAGATAATTCCCAATATCGCCAAGTACCTGGTGCACCCAGCGAATCGGAGCAGTTTTCGCTCGACGATATATGGTATATCATCATTACATCTTCTACGCACGCGATTTACTTTGCGCCGACTCTAGCTAGTTTTAACAAAATATTTGTGATTGTCCATTAGACTTATTGTTAGACATATTATAGATGAGAGTAACTAGAACCTAGGGTGCACTCAAGCATATACATTGGCGTAACTAGGCCTTTTTTCTGGGTTAGGCCAGGTCCCCCAACTTTCGGAATAGGTTTTAACAAACATTTTGTTTGCGAAGTACACCAACTCATGAGTATTCCCAGCTCATGAGTATTCCCAGCTATTGACCGACATTTTTTATTCATTGCCCTGAGCACTTACAAAATGTTGATATAATGCCTAGATCCAATGAAATTTCATAGAATTAAAAAAAAACCATAAAGTTGTAAGCCAATAGTCTTGGAAAGGTCTTGGCTTACACTTGAATTGTGCTGAAAATTTATTTTAATTCGTTTAAGGAGTTTTTTTTTTAATAAGACACTGTTCGACTTGGGATAATGCTTTAATATTTTAGTTCTTGAATCCCTTCTATAAATTGAAAAACTCATAACCCTACGGCCGTCCTTAATTACACTGCTACCTAATACCACTACGATTAATTACTCTACATCGAAGTTAGTATATTGTTTTTATTGCACTACTTGTTTTCTTGTATGTTATTTAAATATTTAGTTATTCCAGTACTCGGTTACTTCTTATGTTCCACGTGGATGAAGCTTGTTCCTGGACGGAATCCTTATGGTTGATCTTAGCGTCCATAAAAAAAAAAAAAAAAACGAAAGTAGTCTTCAAGCGGTTAACTGCGAATCTCCCTTCCTTTGTTTTTTATTAATGTGCACTTTTTTTATAAGTGGTAACTTCTCGAGCTAAGCTTTCTTTTTCCGTCATCATCGGATTCCCGGGGAGTAGAAGATAAAAATAGACCCCGAAACCATCTCACTTGAGCTCTCATTCATTTTTGTCGACCATGTTGTTGTGCGGGAGGATCTATCAAATTTCCCAGTATTTTATAAAATGTGAACTTGGACCATGGTTACGCAGGAACATATCAACAATAAATTCAACGTTTTAATCTCTGCAGCTGGCAATTTAGTTGAGTTAATTAATTTATTTAGTTAATTGTAGGCGTTTTATTTACACATAGTTCACACTAATTGTACGTATTTATTTTATATTAATTATTTGATTTATTGCTTGCATTTAGTGTTAGTCTTATAACTTATTCCTAATCTTATTTATTATCTGTCTGAAGAATTCATGAAGCTCAATTGTGTTTTCATAATTCATTTACCACTTGAGAATCGATTCCCAGCAACCTAGGGTTAAAATCGATATGGAGCCGGGGTCGTACATTACAAAGTTTCTAAAGTTACAGAGGTACAGAGAGTCTATAAGTAACAGAACCCACAAGAAACATAACCTAAATTCTAGAACATAATTTCCGCTAAAATAGCTCTGCACAAACAAAATAAAATAATTCTCATTTTACAAGTGGCAAAACTCGCGTCACTATTTTTGTAATTCGTGGTCTTCCTACGTGAAACCTTAACTCCGCTTCAAAAACGCAAAAAAACTAGATAAGCACTTTTAATCTACTGCAAATGCAGATACGTGTGCCCATTCGGTGCAATTTTTATTAGAAAAGCTTTTGATATGGCAGTCTTTGGCGAGAATGGAATGTTAAGGTCAGAAAAACAACGAACAGTTTTCAATTGTTTCCCATTCTTTATTATAATTCTCGTTGAATGTTATTGAGTATCCGGAGCTGAGATGCATAGTACATCGCTTATCAGTTAGTATAAGTCATCAGCATTCAATAAATTTTTGGATAAATATACCGTCAACATTCGGGTCGGGCGATATTTATTGCTTATCGAGACTAACGACGTCGAGTATTTACGAAATAGTTTTAGTCGGACATTTAAATTATTGTGAAAAAAGATTAGTACATAACGTAATTGGCGAGTTGAGTGAAAGTGTATTCTTTTTTTTACTCCCAGCGATACTCACCTATTCCCTACAGTCCATTCCAAATATACAACGCAATTTAGATTTTTCTTAAATCATAGGAAGTAGTGTTTATTTGAAAAATAAAATAAAATTCGCACGATTTTACAAGAAAAATTAAAGAAAGTGGTGTCTTTTATTAACAGAGACCTTTCTTTTCCACATCCCTTCAGAATCCTCAAATTCCATACACGAAATTGATATGATAGTCACGCCCTGCCTAATGCCCAGTGTTTATTTCACAAATACCAGTACCAGGACCCATACTTCAAATCTTTTAATTACAAGTACAAGTTCCGGTACTGGTACTTAAAACTTTTCAAGTACATGTCCAGGTACTGGTACTGGTACTTATAAGGTTCAAGAGCTTTCAAAAACTCAAATAAGAAATTTTGAAAAATCTATAGCCAGTTAAATAACTGGATGAGGATTCCATTTACGAAATATCATAAAATATGTTGCAAAAACATAAAAAATGAAATAGAATCATATAAGCTTTGGCTGTTTTAATTTTTACATAATTTTGGAAGTTGTTCATACCGTACTTGAGTTGGCCTTCAGTAAAACAAATGTCACATCAGATAATGCTATTATTTATGTAGCATTTGCAATACCTCCAAATGAAAATGAACGCTACACATGTGCGGAGGAAGAGTGCGAATTATAACACTTGATTGCTAACTTTCTCAACAAAGGATATCGATTCAGCATGTCAATTTCTGTCCTACAATTACTCATATATTGCGTTAATTATCTTTATAATTTACTGAAGGCGGTAAGATTTGTTGAGGCACTGTCGAGATACAGATAACATCTATTATTAGAAGGTGTATTTAAATAATTTACAAGAGTTGAAGTCCTTTGCATTTTGGCGGTATTTGTAGTAAGTTCGTTAAGTACCAGTATCAGGACTTGTACTTGAGAATTTTTTTAGTACCAGTACCCGGACTTGTACTTAAAAAACAATTAAGTCTAGGTGCTAGTACTGGTAGTAATATTTATGTACTTACAGGTCTGGCGTTAAGTGAACATTTTAGATCAATTATTTACGTTTTTGTTAAGCACTAATAAAGAGATAGTTAAAATCTGTATACGCTTTAATTTACGGTTTTTTATTTTCTGCACAATTTATTTAGCACCAGTTGCGCTGTTAGTTTGTTTTTAATTATCTCATTTTCAATGTTTATGAGTGCCATGTTCGAAAACCCCTCTTGGAGCAGTTGCTTTTAACCAAGTTTTAAGTCGATTTTAAGCCTCATTCACAGCCGTCCAGAGCTGCTTCCAGCTACTTGTATAAATTTGGGCAGAAGTTTTATTAATTTCTCTTTTCAGTCTTTCCAAATTTACTACAATGCAGTTATTTTGAAACATCTTATTTATTACATTCGTTTCAGCCTATAAGGTGGAAATATCTACATTGAAAACATACTGTGAGTTCCAACTTTATAAATGAGTCAACTGATTGTGCCAAAAGTAGATTTTCAAACCAATTTTTGCAGTTAGTGATAAAGTTGTCCATCACTTGGTTGTAAATATTTCTCTTCCAATATTCGGATGGCCTTATGACTGGACTCTATCACGAAGTATTTTGCTCCCTCCGGTTGCGTCCTTCTTTGCGAGACTCGAGTAGGACGTTTTTCTAGGAATTTATCGGTTTCCCGAAGTATTTATTGCTAATCAGTTTTATAGTTTTATTCCATAAAGTAACGTAATAAGAATATTATTGAAATTTTTAATTGCGCAGTAAATACTTCTTCCTTATAAAGATAATCAGCCTTATTACTGAATGTATGAAATTTTCAAAATTTTATTGATAACTATCAAAAGTTATCAATTAAAATTTCCGCAAAAACTGTTCAAAATTTAGTGTATGTAAAGCAATCTCAGAATAGTTTTTAAATATCTTGAAAAGATTTTAATACATTTTCTTGAAGAAAACTACTTGTTAAAGCCTTTCCAATTCCGATCCCAACGTATTCAATTCATTTTTTGGGAATTTTCAAAATCTCCGCATTCTGAGGGAGGCCGGGCCCACCCTGGCCCTTACCTGGTTACTGATGTGTTTTGATTTCTCGGGTGTAGCAGTCAAACGATTAATAAAAAACTAATTAATCATGTGTAGTCCATTTATTGGCCTAACGTTTCGGCAAATATCGTTGCCGTCCTCAGAAGCACTGTCATAAATCTACACAAGTATATTAGCCTTGCTATTACAATAAAAACGCTGCGTCTATTGTTTACTTACGGGCTGTTTTAGCTTACATCTGTTGAAACATTAATGTTTTTAACACAAAGATAAATATAAATCACAAAACATAACACTACTAATAAATTAACAAGAAATGTTAGTCAAGTTTTAAAACTCAACTAGTAGGTAAATACCTGATCGAAAGAGATTCATAACAGCCAGCTTCCTTTTCATTTTTCTATGTATTTAAGAGTTTATGGGATTTTCTAAGAGACTGCAGGACATGGTGTGTATGCTGTCTATGTCTGTTCGTCTGTTCATTGTATTTTTTGTGCTTTGATTGTGCAAGGCCTCAAGTCTAAGGCGTTTACTGTAGTTATGCTCAGTGCATAACATTTTTACATTAGTATAATTCGGCTGATGATCATTGGATAAACAGTGGTTTGACAAAGCAGTCTTCGCTTTGTTTTTTGACTTTATATCCGATTTGTGGTTCATTATTCTATTTTTAATATACTGCCCTGTTGTTCCAACATAGGACATGTTGCATGTACTATCCCCACAGGGAATTTTGTATACCACATTAGAAGCCAATTCCTTTGGAATTTTATCTGCTAATGCAGTTTCTTACTGATTTTAAAGATTTGAGCGCGATTCTAGTATGCAGATTACTGGATTGAACTATTCTATTAAATTTTTCTGAAAGGACCGGGATATAGGTTGCTGCTTTCATTGGGGAAAAAATTCTGTCTTCCATACGGTACCAATGATTTACCTCTCCTAAGAATCATTGCTGATGGAGAACATATTTTACAAGCGATCGATGATGACCATAGTTGGGATATTGCCAGAGTGAATTTTTGTAAATTGGTTAATGAGCAAAGATTCAAATCAAATTACAATCAATTTGAAAAATTTATTTTAAAATTATATGACAATACTATGAAATTTCTAGCCAAAAATAAAGAAATATTAATTATCAGTGCTGATAAAGGAAATGTTACTGTTGCCATGCTGAAAAGCGAATACCTGGAAAAAATTAACTGTATGCTTTCAGAAAAGTCCACATACCGACCAATGAGAATTGAGCCGACACAACGACTACAGACAAAAAATAATGAATACATAAAACAGTTGCACAAAACCTTAGTCATTGAGGACAGAACTTAATTATAGTCGGTCCCTCCAAGATTATATGGACTCCTAAAGATCCAGAAACAAAACTGTCCCATTAGACCAATTGTGTCTTCAATTAATAGCCCAGCATACCAGTTATCGAAATATCTTGCAGACATTTTAAAGAATTTAACATCACAGTCTGAGTACAATGTTGTAAATTCCATAGTTTTCAAAGAAATTATTTCTAAGACTCAAATTGAGCCTAAAGAATCTATGGTATCGTTCGACGTTGTATCTTTGTTTACCAACATTCCAACTAGACTGTGTTTGGAAATAATAAAACAAAGCAAAGAAAAAGTTCCTTGAAATGTTAGAATTTTGCATTGTAGAAGCCAATTATTTCGTGTTTATAAAGATATTTATAAACAAATCTCTGGTTTACCCATGGGATGTCCACTCTCACCGATATTAGCAGATGTTTTTATGGAGGAACTACTCAATAACACGTTACGCAAAATTAAAAAAAAACCCAGATTATTAAAGAAATATGTGGATGATCTATTTTCAATTGTACCATACGACAACATTAACAATTTTCTCAATGAATTAAACAATTTCCACCCTAAACTACAGTTCACAGTAGAAATGGAAGTAAATGGCTGCTTACCCTTCCTAGACTTCGAAATCATAAGATGAAACAAAGAGCTCATCACTGATTCGTATCAAAAACTCACATCATCGGGTAGGTTATTACATTTTAAATCCAATCATCCACATTACCAAAAAATAAACACTGCTAGATTCATGGTAGAGTATTAAACATAAGTATAAATACAATTCTTTCGCAAAATGGATTCCCAAAAATGATAATTAATTCCCTGGTGTTCCAACATATACATAAACTACGGCAATCAAACTCAAATTTCCAAACCAATTCCTCAAATAATATCCCTCCCAAAACTTACAGATCAGCAACCTATATTCCGGTCCTTTCAGAAAAACTTAATAGAATAGTTAAATCCAGTAATCCACATACTAGAATTGCGCTAAAATCCTTAAAATCAGTAAGAAACTGCTTTAGCAAAATAAAAGATAAAATTCCAAAGGAATTGGCTTCTAATGTGGTATATAAAATTCCCTGTGGGGATAGTACATGCAACATGTCCTATGTTGGAACAACAGGGCAGTATATCAAAAATAGAATAATGAACCACAAATCGGATATAAAGTCGAAAAACAAAGGGAAGACTGCTTTGTCAAACCACTGTTTATCCAATGATCATCAGCCGGATTATACTAATGTAAAAATTTTATGCACTGAGCATAACTACAGTAAAGGCCTTAGACTTGAGGCCTTGCACAATCAAAGCACAAAAAATACAATGAACAGACGAACAGACATAGACAGCATACACACCATATACTGCAGTCTCTTAGAAAATCCCATAAACTCTTAAATACATAGAAAAATGAAAAGGAAGCTGGCTGTTATGAATCTCTTTCGATCAGGTATTTACCTACTAGTACAATTTTAAAACTTGACTAGGGCAATTCACTAAGCCTAATGTTTCTTGTTAATTTATTAGTAGTGATATGTTTTGTGATTTATATTCATCTCTGTGTTAAAAACATTAATGTTTCAACAGATGTAAGCTAAAATAGCCCGTAAGTAAACAATAGACGCAGCGTTTTTATTGTAATAGCAAAGCTAATATACTTGCGTAGATTTATGACAGTGTTTCTGAGGACGGCAACGATATTTGCCGAAACGTTAGGCCAATAAAAGGACTACACATGATTAATTAGTTTTTATTAATCGTTTGACTGCTACACCCGAGAAATCAAAACACATTAGTTTATAAAAAATACAACAGTCGAACATCAAAAGAATCTTACCTAGTTACGGCAATGAGCTTACAGTTTTAAAGACTTGGATTCTGCCTATTTGGATTGAATGATCCTTGTAATACTGTTATTATACAATATATGGTATAAGGCCTAATTGAAAAATTTTGCTTAACTTCACTAGGAATGTTGTGAATGTCCTTTCTATATATCTTAAAATATGGCTATCATATATGCTTATATAATATGGAAGTTTTATCTATTGCTGTATGAGTGGCTTTGGTATTTTTTAAGCAGGATAATATGTCACCTATGGTTTAGAGATTTCTAAGAAGCAGAACTACTTTCCGGCAAGAAAGCCTTATGAAAGTGCATTTCAATTATTTATGATTTTTATTTACACTATCCATCTAACGAACTTTTATTTTCTTTAACATTTTATCTTACATTACTTCAAATTAATAAATTCCGAATTTTGAACATGTACACTCTAAAAGATCATTAATCTTATACTCACAGTCTCTCTCAGAATATTGCTAGATAGTTCATAGCACTAAAATTTTGTGATATACTTAAATAATTCTAGATACTTTTTCACCAGAGCATCTTCAACTGCCCATCTTACCATTCTATTACAGTAAAATGGGCTGAACTGGCTTATCCAGAAAACAATCAATATCCGTTATATTTAGAAAATAAAAAATAAATAGTTAGCGAATCACACGTCTAGTCACTAACTTAGGAACAAAAGACGTCACAAACCACAAAGATATTGAAATCTTATATTCTAGCTACTACGCTATCTGTCAACTAGATGGTAAATATAGCAACGTATATATGATAGAAAGGATTATCAAAATTCTATAGAAACATTTTGTAAAATTTACTAATTTTATTTAAACTGCTTACATAAAATGCTTATGAAACAACACACCCGGAAAGAAACGACCAATTACTAAAAAATGCTTATGAGTAAAAAATTTCAAAACCTTACTCTACTTCCAACCCTTGATGTTCATCTGGGCCAGAGTTTTCATTTTGGTGACTCTAAATGAGAATCATCATTAGTATTCTCTTCATACGTAATAAATAAAATAGAATTGACAGCACTGAAAAGTTTGTACAGTTTGAATTAAGGACCCCTAAATTGTATGTCCGTAACAATTATTGCAAAATGAAAAATGCTCCTACTTATCATGATTAATTGAAAATACTCCACGTGATCTCAAAAAGGAATATTAACCTAGAATTTCATAAGTCTGGTCTAAAGTCAGAGCACGCATCAAATTATTTCTAAGAATTTATTGTTTTTCCAAGCTTTGTATATACATACTTACAATTATATTGTACGTTTCCGGTTTTGACTTAAGACAAGGAATCAGAAATTCCTTCCCCATCAACACTGTATCCGAACAATTGTTTAAAACAATTACCTTAACTCTTCCCAGTCGACAGTGTTCTATTATTTATAGAGAGAGGTTGTATACGAAGTAAGAAAATTTGTAGAGTTCTAGAATGTCGTCCACACAATTTATGTAAACACTTCTGTAACATAAGGTTCCGAAAGATTTACCTCTTAATTTGGATGGAAGAAACTTTGCACTCCTCTTGTATTCCCTAAGGAATTTCGTTTCTAGCAAGAGAGCAATCAAATCTGGAACTTGGTTTCGACCCACATTTGACAATGAAAAATGACTTTTGGATAGGATACTTAGGTGACTGGCCATTCCTCTTTAACCATTTTGGCTTGGTGTTAATTACGTACTCTTCCATATTGTAAACACTTTTCGGATATAAGGAAAGGAAATTGATTGCTCATTTTTGTATGGATAGAATACACAAATTACATAGAAAGTGCTTTCGTAGAAAATATTCTATGTATGTATATAAGCCTATCCATACAGTTGCTTTTCTAAGAGAATTTATTTATTCTAGCTTTAAGTCTCGGAAGTAAGTTTAATAAATGTTCTCTGTTACACAGAGGCAATTTGTGTAGTTTCTGTGGGATTAATGAAGTTGTTTATATAATTTAGTTTTAGACAGGTATAGTGTCAAAAATATTCGAAATATTAAAGGAAAGCAATTTATTTTTTTTATTTACGCAATAGGTAGATATATTTATTACACCATAGATGAGATCATAGGGTATACTAAATTAGTCGTTCCGTTTATAACATGGAGCAAAATAAATTGAACACCATGCATAATATTAATTTTTGCATGTCTGTCCATCCATCTGTCCGTCCGTTTGTCTGTACGTCTGTCCGTCCTCCCAATAACTCGAGAATGCGTTAACTTAAAATGCTGCAATTTTGCACACAGGCTTCCTAAAAAAAGTAAATTTACTTAAGAAAATGGTACAAATCGAAGAGTTTCGTAGGTTTGCCATACAAAAATTTCGTTTTCACTATATATTTAGGTTTTCGCTGTATATATTTAGGCACTGCCTGAGAACGGGTCAACGTAGAGTGCTAAAAATTGGTAGATGATGTTTTCATAGCAATAGAAATAAAAATTTAAAAATTGATTAAATTCGACAACCACTTCTTGATGTTGCCATTCAAAATTTTTGGTTTTCACGTTATTTAATTTTTGTTTTCATATATTATTGGTCTTACAAGGAGAGGGTTTCTACTCGTCATCTTCGATTTCGTCCAAATTTACAGTATAAGTAGGGCTTGACTAGAAATGAAGTGGCATTTCCGTGCATTTTCAAAGATCGCCGGTAGGTAGCAAAAAGTGGCTATACAAAATTTTTATAGATTTACTTTTTTTTACGTAGGTAAATGACATCCGATCTTGCAGAAATTTTGTAAAAAACAAAAACTTGGATTAAACGATAAGTTGTAGAAAAAAATTTCGAAATAAATTTTTCAGACAGAATTTTGTTCGTCGAAAATTAAATTTCGCATTTTAATCAGAAGAGGAGGGAATACATGTTAAAAAAATCAGAAAAAAAAGTCACAAAAAAACTAGCAGAAGGAACTTTGCAAGTCGGATAATATTTACCCGACCAGGGAGGTGGGAATTTGGGAAACAAGAAACTTTTTCCCATTTGTGTATATGAATGACATTTTAACATTGAATTTATCATCCGATTCTGATGAGATTGTGTACGAATAATCTACACAGATGGTAGAATATAAAATAAATACCCGCACCCCTAGAAAAATATTCTATATATTTTTTTTATTTATTTTTTTTTTTTATGTACAACTCTGTAACCTGCTGCCATACGAATCTCATAATAATTTCAAAATAACATAAAAGAAATCACAATGAACTTAGTCAAAAGAATCTTGAAAATTGGTTGTAATTTAGCCGAGAGATAAAGGTGGTAGCTTTACAATACATGCTGCAAATTATTGTAAGTTGAAAGTAATTTAGCAAACGCAGGGTTTTTTTTTTAGAATACTCCTAAGCTAATTCGGATAATGATTCTGGTTTTCTGTATATGAAAGATAACAGATTATACATAGATAATTGTAACATGTTGGGTGTATACCCTCAAGATGGTAATTTTTCCGAAAAGTGTTAATTTTAACCCCGGGTTCACCTAAATTATGCATTATTTCGGTTTCGCTTGGCCATCTGGAGCTCCCAATTGCTTCAGTTTCATTTCTAGTCAAGGCCAACATATACTGTGAATGGGGATGAAAAGGTGATGACGATCAGAGCTGGGCAAGTACCAAAGAAAAAGTACTTAAGTACAAGTACAAATACCGAAGGCCTGAGTACTACAGCGTAAGTACAAGTACCGCATGTATGAAAAGTACTTATAACTAAGTACTAAGTCTATAAAAACTACTGAGTACCTTTTGAAGTACTTTTTAAAGTACTTTGTTAGAATCATTGTATGTTTGTAGTAATATGATTAACTTTATAGAGTTCAACTAATAGGTATTAAAAAATAAATACCTTTTGAAAACTATAATATATATAGTAACCAGTGGCTACTATTTATAGTTTTTTATAGTTTTCGGTGCTGGGTAGAGTAAAACTTCACCTCTCCTTGCTACACTCACAAAAACTAATAGAGGTCCGGCCAAGTACCCAATATCGCCTCCAATAACACATAACAATTCTAAGGAAAAAATTTCCAGTAAATTTTTAAGAAAAACTGGAGGAGCGAGGCCTTGTTATGTGTATATATCGTATCGTGAATGCATATTGGTAGAATTATTGATGCTGCTCGAGTTTTACTTTATTTCAGAAAAATATACATAAAGTTACATCTTTCATCAAACTTAAGACAAAAGCTACCTCTGGGAAATTGCACTTAAACATACACAAACACATAATGGCCCAGAAATTCACCACACGCAAACACCATTCGCTTAATTTCTTTGCCAACATTCACACGTCACACAATTTTAAAATCAGCATACTTGGTTAACTTCAGCATCTTCGGAACTAAACACACACAAAAATTAGCTACACATGCACAAGGTCAGCTACACGTACACAAAGGTCAACTTCATATAAATTTATTAAACGGATTTACACATACTCCAACAAGGCAGCATCACCCTACTAACACCTAGAATAAGGATATATTATTATTATATTATTAGATTTAATCAATAGCTAGCGTTTCCATCGAATTACTAGTTTTCTTTAATTTTTCATACTAACAATAGTGTCAGTAACAATATAGCATAACGAGGTCTCACGAACTTCCAGACTTCCTCTTTAGATCGCTAGGGTTTATTTTATCGTTGTGTTCCATTTAAAATAATTAATGAATATTTCAATATTTCATTTAACGTAATTATGGATTTTGTATTTATATAAGGTTATTAGATAACTTCGCGACTCCCATGGTACGGCGTTTCTTTTATTTTCGTAATATAAATAATTCTCGGTCATTCAAAACCCTTATATGCGGTTAATCACGATTACCTTACAGCACGAAAGTCGGAAATGATCAACACTGTCCAATCATCACGGTAAGTGTCTCAGCCCGGATAAAGTAAGCCCAGTTTAAAGAAAACCACAATTACAAAATGAAAAATGGTCATCATTATAAATAACCGAACAGTACTCCAAAAATTGCAGTACAGTCAAGTTTAAAAGTTGGAAGTTGCGAATAATGATCTTATGACCGGATCCAAGTTTAATGTTCAATGCATCTGTGGAACAGAGAGAGGATTAGCAAGCGGCATCCGGTAGGTGAAGAGACACTTACTGACTAGAGACGGGCTGCAAAAAAAACGAGGGGATACGCTTAGAAGTACTCGAGTTGTGAGAAAGTGCTGAAAAGTTAAAATTCATATAAATTAAATTTATGTAAAAAAAAAAAAGGACAAAGTTGAAAGAAAAGTTAAAAAGGAAAGAGGCAAAAATAGAGCGGATCCGAACTAAGGACAACAAAAGAAATTAAAAAAAAGGAAAGCAACAAGAAGGAATTTAAGGGTTTTGCGTGGCTGACGGGCATTAACATAACGTAACATGGATTAACGCAAGCGGTACCATGGGTGTCCCGTAAGTCAAGGTACACTTTAATGTCTTTTGCAATTATTTTATATTTCCTTATCTTTTTTTGTTTTTTTTTTGCATGTTTAGTTTTGTAATGATCAGTACTTATAATTTGGAATAAATATTAATTAAGAAGCGTTAAAAGAAAAAAATTATCGTTTCCATGATCTAATAGAGTTTCGTGGTACCTCAAAAAAAAAACCGCGTGGCGCCCAATATGTATTTTCTTCTTTTGTCAGGCTCTAATGTGGCTCCCTTTGGTGCTTTCATAAAATTTAGTTTTTTTTTTACCCGACGCCCAAGCTGAGCTAGCGCCTTTACGCACGAAAAACAGCGCGCAACAGCCTTGCTTGCTTACCCTTGGTTATGTCCACTGACGTATATAATATAGACTGCTTACGTTTCTATTTCACGTGGGCCCAATTGCTTGTGTCAAAAAGAGTTCGTACTTCGGTGCCAACATTGAAAAAATCATTGGCGGGAAGTAGAAAAAGCGAGCACGCAGCTTGGGAAATGATTTTACTAAAACAATTAGAAATTATTTTGCGTATCTAATGAATACATTGTCTTTGATAAACAGTTTTTGTCAGTAGTAACCCTAAATGATTAATTTATAAACATTTATTTCGACGAATCCACTAATTTATTTGTTGTTTTCAGTTTTCTCTCAGTTGGTACTTGTTGTTTAGGCCGAAAGAGTCAGCAATATAGAAGTAAGCCCACTTTTTGCAATCCATATTATACATGTCAATGGTTATCTCATCAAGTCGAGGCATCGCCGATTTTATATTGAGCGAGACGTTACTGTTTTTTGTTCTACTTGCCCAGTCTTGTGTGTATGTTATTAGTTTGTCTGAGGTTCTGCCTTGCCGCGTGAATGCGGCACATTATTTGACAGTTCTTTGCGTGCTTTAAAACTCAACCAAAATGGAGTTACGCTAGAGATTGCGTTTGCTTTTCTACGCAGAGTTAGATATTTGTAGGTACTTAATAGACTCAGAAATACCCAAGTAAAAATCTTGGTACTTAAGTGCAAAATAAGTCTTAAGTACAAGTAAATAGAAGCATGTTGAAGTACTAAGTATGGGCATTTCAAAAGTATTGAGTAATAAGTCTTAAGTAGCGAAAATGTACTTTACGTAGTACTTAATTCTTTTTTTACTTAAGTATTGCCCAGATCTGATGACGAGTAAGGACCATCTCCTTGTTAGACCAATTATAATTTTTTCTCTTGTTTGTTATCGTTTGTTTAATAATTACACATTTATTTTGTGTTATAAAAGAGCGGTTTTTATTTTTCATTTTCGTTTTAAACAATACACTAATTGTAACAAGACCCTACTTCGAACTTTCAATCCAACACTGTATACAAAAGAGATTTACTTAAACAAACTTCTCTTTAAACTTTGACTGCACTGTTAAATACTAGAGGCCTTACCTTGAGTAGGGGGACTCTACTGGTTGGATTCACGAAAACTCCAATCGACCGATTCCTTAACTAACCACAATTAGTCGATCATAGCATTTCCTGGTAATTGTCGATTTGACAATTCCATGCAGATGCGTTAGTTTCTAATTTTTGTTTGACGGAAGCGCTCCAATAACAAAAGTCGGAAAAAATTGCATAAGAGTACTCGTCAGACGGTCAGGACTCAGTAGGGATCATAAAACATGTTTCCTTCTGCTTAACGGTAGCTAAATAGCTCAAAATGATTCTTGAGCTCTTCTCAGGCTATTGCCTCGTTAAGGTATCACCTAAACAAGCTGGGCTTGGCTGAGACTTCATCCTGCTGTTTCTGTCAGGATGCTCACGAAACCTCAGAATACATCCTATGCAAAGCATTGGCGGACAGAGACCACTCCACCTCCAACATGCATTTCCTCCACCAACCTACGTGTGGAACCTCAATCCCAGAATGGTTCTAGACACTTTATTAACAGTCTGAACCTAGAAAGGGAGCAAACGCAATGGGGACTCACAATAGATCTTTCAGGTCGCAGTGATAGCGATGTTAATGCCTACATAGCCCCTTCACAAATCTAATCTAAACCCCCGGTATTTATGGAAGCTACCTTATTCATTTAAATAGATGAAAAGCTCAACTTCGACTTCTATTGACGAGGAGAATCGTCCGAGCAAGGTTCCTTCATCATCTCCTCCGCCTTCTTGTGAAAATGCTCACAAGGACTGGCTGTACCTCCGCTTCTTCTTGCACTCCAGTTGAAGGAATTTCCCAGTTCCCTTACAAGAATTCTCAAGACTTTATCTTAATTCTCTGGTGGAGCTGGTCCAGAGTAGCACGAATCTTCACCCTTGCGATAGGGCCCATCTCGCTCAAATTGTCTACCAAACGAGATTACCACACGACTTCTAGCTACTGCAGCTACAGAGGCCAGTCTCGTCCGAGCCGGTCATCTCGTAGTCGGCAAGCTGTTCGAGAGATGTTTCTGTCTTTCACAACAACCTTCGTACCGCGAGCTCCACTATGATCCTCCTCCAAGTGGGGCCGTTTTGAAGCGAATGGCTTTTATAGCTCTGGAGGAGGTACTATCGCCCTGTCTATCTTATTTCTCCTCCTCGTACTCCATTTCTTCCCTACCTGGTTACTCGACTCCTCGTCGGGAGTAGCCGTGTTTTCGAGTGCTGATGAGGCATCGTTTACGGCCGTAATAACTTTTGCCTCTGAGGCAACCTCAGATACTTTAGCCACTGCCTGCTCCCAAAGAGCAAGTTGAGCGCTGGCAGAAGGTTCCTCTTTCAGAATTACTAGTGTAGTATTGGTTTCCTTCGAGGAAGTCTTCTGTTCAGCCCTTTTTCCGCTTCTCTTGGAACAGTCAGCAATAAAATATAAAGAGCAATAACTAAATGGTAAGCATAGCATTTCGCTTCGGTGCTCACATCAATCCACTGCCATGAACCGGATATAGTCAAGTAAAAGCCTTTTGGAAGCATGCATCTCTTATTTAAAGTTATAGGCGCCTCCCGGTTGGTACCGAGAGTCTCTCGTCCAGAATTTTACTGGGAATAGCGCGAACGCTGCCATTAACCTTCCCAAATCTCCATAAGAAATTTAGGAGGTCTTCATTACTGGTTCGCGTAGGGACAAATGTTATGTAAAATGGAGACTTCCATTCTGCTGATTGTTCCACGATTACCCTCAGTATGTTTGATTTATCTATACATACAGTCATACGCATCCTCACCTGAATCCAACTTGTTTTTCCCGCATATTTTACATCATTTAATTACGGCAGAATTTCTGCTGTAATACTTTTTTGTGAATAGTTCTGCATGAATACCTTCGGCACTATCAACCTTACACTTAGTTCTTAAGTTTATAGGTATGCTAAAAATAACATGGCACGAACTGTTATATCTATGTCTTTCTCTCCAGCTTTCCAGGGTGTGGGAACAATTTATAGTAATAATAATAATAAAAATAATGCCTTTCCTTCACCCTTCACTATGGACTACCTTAACTGAAACACACCTTTATTTGCAGCAATGCAGAATCAAGGCTTAAATTCAATAATGTTTTGTTCGAAACACTTAAGGAATAGTCATTAGAAAACTAGGTAAATACTACTTGAAAAAGAATTAACTTTTCCGAGAAGATTGTCCTGATTGCCTCGATCTTCTGTAGTGCAAAATAGCAAAGGATAATGTATAGTTTGACCTACTTTGTAACAAGCCTGCTCTAAGTACATACCTGTCCTTGTCCATGGAACTAGAATTAATTGCGGTGAATCTTTTATACTTGTTCTTCTCTGCTCTTTCAATTTTTTTTTTCTGTCTACATTTAATACATTTTTCAAGGGACTGCACTGTATAAAAAGAATTGTGTTGATTTTTACTCGCCCCGAGCAGCTACAAAGGGTGGATGTAATTAGAAGATTTTAGAATTAAATAAATTTTCACAAGAATGTGCGCACCTATTTGGTTTTTCTTTAATGAGACTTTTCTCTTTTTATTATACTTCCCATATGCTAGCGAGTAACCAAATATCCTTTTCAAGAAATGAACATCACATCAGGCACATTTAGGCTAAGAAGATTGCCTGAAAAGTGCCATAAATAGCAGGCAGGCATCTCTTTGTTGATAGAGGGGAGGAAAATCTATAGAAGGTAGAAAACGTGTTAAGCAGTTAGGGATTCCGCTGTCGCAGTTAGATGAGAAAGAAATTCTAAATAAAACCACTTCCCGAAATAATAGCGAATCTCTTCCTTAACGAACACATCTCCCAGTATATGGCCGCACCACGAATTGTAATAATGTTATATTAAATCTTGAGTAAAGCTTCTATAATGCCTTCAGCTATAACCGGCAGCTCATGCAGTGTTGTTATGTAATAGATATATTCCTCTGGTATTACAGCCCGCCGTACTGCAGAAGAAGAAGACGAGGTTAAAAATCCGCCTCGCGTCGAAGTTTTCCAGCCAGGGAAAATCTGCTGCCTCCTCATTAGGTTTAGTCGAGGGTAATTCCACAAACACAGTGAACACCGTCGAGGATACTGAATATAGCGCTAACTTATCAGACACTAGGAAGGGGATCGAGGTGACTACCTTCAACAATCCTGATGAGGTAAGAACATTTACATTTCATTAAGCCATACTGAAAATTCTGAATGAAAGGTCACTTAGCCATTGAATCTTATATGTATGCAGTAGTTATTATTCCATACTTACGTATGTATGTATGTATGTATGTTAAGGTTACACAACAAACCTTTTATAGAGACGAGTGGAAGGATTTATTTCTTCTTCTTTGAAACGACAGCAAGACAAAATTTTATATGTATGAAATCTTCCTTATAACCATCGAGGACAAATTCCTTTAAATTTTTACTCTCCCTATCCTATAAAGAAAACTGTGCGAGGAGCAGATGGCTGCAGTGAGTGAAAGGATCTGCAATAACAAATGAAGAAAACTTTTCTGGATTTTTCTTATTTCCTTTTTCATTTTGTGGAGCTCAGAGTCACGGCTCCCCCGTTCTTCATTACTTTTTTTATTATCATCGGAGGTATAGTATGTATTTGAACCCAGCTTTCATTTCCCTTCTCAAAGGCGATGCGACAAAATTGAGACGATGTCGACTTTAGTAATTTTCCTTTCTCCGTTCACTTAGTCAGAGAGGGATACGATGGATCTTCAAGTGGTTTGCGGTATGCCTTTTTTTAGTTTTTATATGATGATGAGAAATACGGAGATGCTGGCTGTGTGTAAAGATAAATGTTCTCCCATCATATCTGCCCCCAAAAATGACCGAAAACAATTTCCATGATGCGGTCAATAATTTGATTGAAAGTACTCAGAAGGATATAATTTTATACAATAAGTCCCTTTCGGGATGTACTTGACTAATGTTTTTCTTTTAACAGTCATATGAAATTATTTTTTTTATAAAGAATTTATTTTTTTCTTAATACAAGACTTTAAAAAAATGACTTCGAACTTTTATTGCTAGCCAACACTGCCTTTCAGTTATTCTCTTCAATTGCTGCTTACTTTAGTAATTTGTAATTAAAATTACTGCAACCAATTGCGGTAAATGTGATGCAGTGAATACGGATAAAATAAAAATCAGTTGTGCATTTTGTAATCGTGTTTTTCATAAAAGATGTGCAAGGTTAGATGATCAATGCTTGAAAGTGTTAGAAACCAATCAAAACATACTGTGGAAATGCTCAACCTGCTGTGTTCTACCCATAGATTCTCTGATCGATAAAGTCTCAAAACTTGCAGATGAAATTTCTAGTCTCAGGGATGAATTTGCAAACTATAAATCAAAAATTAATAAACGAGCAGATTCATCCGTTATCTGCATTCCTGAGCACAATCAGATTCCAGCAAAAGTGCAGTAAAAAATTCTAACCAGTCAAGTAATTCATGTTCGTCGCATTTATCGCATTTAGATGCAATGGCTCCAACACCTGACGTTGGATGCTCTAATCTTATGACGGAGATCCATATTACTTCTTTAGGTCTTCCCCTGCTATCAACACCAACTACAGGAAAATCCATCCAGAGTGCGACTGATGTGGTATCTGACAAGGTCAATGCTGAGTGGATTGTATTTCGCAGTAAGAAAAGAGGCCACAGAATTGTTGGCATTGCAGCACTTTCAAGTGAGTTATCAGTGGTTAAGAAATATAAATGGTTGCATGTCTCTCGCCTTCATCCTGAAACCTCCAAAGAGGCCCTTGTCAAATTCGTAGCTTCCAAAACGAACATATCGCATGATTTACTCTTATGCAGGCATTTGCTAAAAAAAGACGCTGATAGATCGGGGTTAAGGTTCATCACTTCAAAACTAGGTGTGCCTGAGCATTTGATCTTCAAAGTACAGGTAGCGGATTTTTGGCCTGCAGGTATTGTTATACGTAATTTTTCGAATTTGCAAAAAATGCTTGATATCGGAAAATGCAACGAAGATACCAAAATAATTGGGTATTTACAGCCTGCATATGAAGACTTGTCACTTCTTAATTCTTTAAATTATAATAATTCTCGGAGACTTCAAAACTTGTCATGTTCTTTAAGCATATTCTACCATGGATTGAGAACAAAGGTAAATACCTTTTCATTGGCTGTACTGGACAATAATTATGATGTAATTGTTATCACTGAAACATGGCTAAATAAGGAAATTCTGTCTTCTGAATTGTTTGACGACAATTTTTATACTGTTTATAGGGTTTTCCAATCAGAGGTGTTATTTTAATTAGCCCGCTATTTCGGTAGATGTCACTTATGGAGCTGTTATTTTTTGACATTTGACAAGTAGAAACTATGCCATTAATAAAAATGGAACGATACACGATTCAACAACGCATTGAAATTATTAAAATTCACTATAAAAATGGTGAAAATGTGGCAGAGACGGTTCGTAAAACTCGAACATTTTTGGGTCGTCGTGAAGCACCTTGTCGGACCGCAATACAGAAATTGGTAGAAAAATTCGAGCTGTCGGGACAAGTTAGTGAAGCGAAGAATAAAACCCGTGCACGTCGCTCAAGAACAGCCGTGAATATTGCTGCTGTAGCCGAAAGTGTTGAAGAAAACCCAGGTTTGTCCATTCCTCGTCGTTCTTTGGAATTAGGCATTCCACAAACGTCATTACACCGTATTTTGCATAAAGATTTGGGTCTTAAGGCTTATAAAGTTCAGTTAACACAAGAACTCAAGCCGGCGGATCATCAACAACGTCGAGTCTTTGCTGATTGGGTCCTTGAAATGCATGAAAATGATCCGGAATTCCATCGAAAACTCATCTTGAGTGATGAGGCCCATTTCCACCTCGATGGCTTCGTCAACACGCAAAATTGTCGCATCTGGGGCTCGGAAAACCCAAGAATTATTGTTGAAAAGCCTCTCTATCCTCAACGTGTGACTGTTTGATGCGGTTTATAGTCCCGCGGGGTCATTGGACCTTACTTTTTCGAAAATGAGCAACAGTTACGGTGAATGGATTGCGCTATGGACAGATGATTAATGATTTTTTATGGCCGGAATTGGATGGTATTGATCTGGACAACGTTTACTTTCAACAAGACGGCGCTACGTGCCATACAAGCAACGAAACCATTGATCTTTTACGGGAAAAGTTTCCGGACCGTGTTATCTCTGGAAGAAGTGATAACAATTGGCCACCGAGATCTTGTGACTTAACACCTTGCGTCTTCTTCCTTTGGGGCCACGTGAAAGAGAAGGTCTACACCAATAGCCCAGCGTCAATTCAAGACCTCAGTGATGGAATTCGTGAGGCTATCGAGGACATAGTGCAGCCACTTTGCGATTTGGTTATGGAAAATTTCATGAAAAGGATATAGTCCTGTAGGCGTGGTCGTGGTGGTCATTTGGCTGATGTTATTTTCCATTATTAACGGCATACCTTCCTCTTTATAAGGAAATAAAGATCCGATCATTTATCTCAAAAAATGGCATTTTTCTTTGAATATCAAAATAACAACTCTTATTGGAAAACCCTTTAGAACGGATATATGTCCCCTTTCGACGGGCATGGAGCGCAGTGGAGGAGTATTGATTGCTGTTAAATCGCATTTTTTACGGAACGAATTTCTCTTCAGAACAATGATGATAAGATTGAACAATTATGTGTAAAACTTAAATTAGGTAACCCTCAGGAAATTCTTAGTCTTTGTGTTACTTATATCGCTGCTCGCTCAGAATTAGATATATATAAGGATCACATTTTGTATGTCTATTCATATTAGTTTTAAATCAAAATGATAATGAATTCATGTGCTATCTAAGCGACTTTAATTTAAGTGGTGTGAATTGGACTTCAAGAGAAGAAAATGATTTTTTAATTCCTTCTAATATTTCAACTGAAATTGAACAATTTGTAGTTGATACTTTAAGCAGTATAGACTTAATGCAAAGAAATAAATTGTGTAACATGTTCGGCAGATTTCTTGATCTTGCTTTTGTTAATAGTGACGTTTTATGTAGAGTTGTTGAAGTTGAATTACCTTTAGTGAATACGGATATACATCATAAAGCTATTGAATTAAAATTGACTCTTTATGAATATGCTTTAGATAATGATTTGAGTACTATGTGTTTTGACTTTACCAAGGCAGATTACATTAGTTTAGATGTTTTTTATTCAGGTGTAGATTGGTCGAAACTACTACAATGTAACTTGCAGCAAATGTTTAAAGGTTTTTTAAAAGTTGTGCATGATGGACTGGACAGCTTTGTACCAAAATTTCGAAAACTGCAAAAAAATCATTCAAAGTGGTTTAATAGAACACTTTTAAACTTGAAAAATGCTAAAACTAAGGCGCATAAAAGATTTAAACTATCAGGTAGCTCCGATGATTTAAATAATTTTAGGCGTTTGAGAAAGGAATTTGAGTTTCTTCATAGGTTTTTGTACAATCAGTATCTATGGTCTATTGAGTCAAATAGCAAGGCTTTTTGGCATTATATTAATGGTAAACGTAAGTCAACCGGATTTCCTAAAGTACTGGAATATAACAATTAAAAATCTCATGATACTACATATAGCTGTAACATGTTCGCAGATTACTTTGAAACAGTTTATTGTGTGAATCATAGTGGTGGTTACTTTCCAACATTTGATTTTTGCACTAACGCCCCAATTGACGTTGGGGATATTTCGATAGATATGGAGGATGTTCAGTCTGCTATAAATAATTTAGGTTCTAGTACAAAGCCTGATATGGATAACATACATATGTAAAGGGTTTTCCAATAAAAGGTGTTATTTTAATTAGCCCGCTATTTCGGTAGATGTCACTTTTGGAGCTGTCATTTTTTGACATTTGACAAGTAGAAACTACGCCATTAATAAAAATGGAACGATACATGATTCAACAACGCATTGAAATTATTAAAATTCACTATAAAAATGGTGAAAATGTCGCAGAGACGGTTCGTAAAACTCGAACATTTTTGGGTCGTCGTGAAGCACCTTGTCGGACCGCAATACAGAAATTGGTAGAAAAATTCGAGCTGTCGGGACAACTTAGTGATGTGAAGAATAAAACCCGTGCATGTCGCTCAAGAAGAGCCGTGAATATTGCTGCTGTAGCCGAAAGTGTTGAAGAAAACCCAGGGTTTGTCCATTCCTCGTCGATCTTTGGAATTAGGCATTCCACAAACGTCATTACACCGTATTTTGCATAAAGATTTGGGTCTTAAGGCTTATAAAGTTCAGTTAACACAAGAACTCAAGCCGGCCGATCATCAACAACGTCGAGTCTTTGCTGATTGGGTCCTTGAAATGCATGACAATGATCCGGAATTCCATCGAAAACTCATCTTGAGTGATGAGGCCCATGTCCACCTCGATGGCTTCGTCAACAAGCAAAATTGTCGCATCTGGGGCTCGGAAAACCCAAGAGTTATTGTTGAAAAGCCTCTCTATCTTCAACGTGTGACTGTTTGGTGCGGTTTATGGTCCCGCGGGGTCATTGGACCTTACTTTTTCGAAAATGAGGCTGGAGCAACAGTTACGGTGAATGGATTGCGCTATCGACAGATGATTAATGATTTTTTATGGCCGGAATTGGATGGTATTGATCTGGACAACGTTCACTTTCACCAAGACGGCGCTACGTGCCATACAAGCAACGAAACCATTGATCTTTTACGGAAAAAGTTTCCGGACCGTGTTATCTCTCGAAGAGGTGATCACAATTGGCCACCGAGATCTTGTGACTTAACACCTTGCGACTTTTCCCTTTGGGGAAAGAGAATATCAAAATAACACTTCTTATTGGACAACCCTTTATGTACTAATTTACTTAAGAATTGCTTATCATCCCTTTCGTATCCTTTTTCAGTCTTATTTAATTCGTCAGTTAGTTCCGGTTACTTTTTGGATGCATGGAAGACATCTTATATAACTCCTATCCACAATACTGGATCAAAAAATTTGGTAATAAACTATCGGGCTCTATCTATTATGAATAACATTCCAAAATTGTTGGATTTTATAGTCAACTCTAAAATTTCATTTATAGTAAAGGAATTTATTTCTTCGAATCAGCATGTATTTATCTCAGGTAGATAAACACGTACAAATCTTGCAATTTTTTCAAACTATGCTATTAATTCTATTGAATAGCATGCCCAGGTCGATTCGATATATACCGACTTTTCGAAAGCTTTTGATCGTGTTGATATTATGCTTTTAATTAATAAGCTTATGCGTCTTGGCTTTAATTATAACATTCTCACATGGATTTCCTCATTTTTGACAAATCGTAGGCAATATGTTAAAATGAGCAATAAATTGTCAAAGGTCATCGAGATAAATTCGGGCGTTCCTCAGGGTAGTCACCTTGGTCCGCTTCTATTTTTGCTATTTATCAACGACATTGTTAATATTTTTTTGTTTTGCGGAATGTTTATTGTTTGCAGATGACTTGAAATTATTTGTGAAAATAAATTCTATCACCGATTGCATATTTCTTCAAAACGATCTAGGTGCCCTTGGTAGATGGTGCTCAGAGAATAAATTGTCGCTAAATGTTTCTAAATTTAAAGTAATGTCCTTTTACCGAAAATCAAAATTGGAGCTTCATCTGTTCCCAGAGTAGCGGAAACTAAAGATCTAGGTGTCATTTTAGATTCTAAATTATCTTTCATTAGTCATATTGAATATATTATTTCTAAATCTTTTATGATGTTAGGCTTTATAAGACGTAACACAAAGGAATTAAAGGATCCTCACTCCTTGATAGCTCTTTTTTATTCATTGGTAAGATCCATAGTGGAATACGCCTCCATTATTTGGTGTCCATCCTATAAAGTACATATAAATCGTATCGAAGCAATACAAAAGTCATTCACAAGACTGGCGCTAGGTAAACACCCTTACTGGAGGCATAGCATTCCTTCGTATGATATACGCTGCTCGCTGTTAGGTTTATCCAAGCTGGATTTCAGAAGAGAAATTGCTTGTACAACTTTTATAAGAGATATTATATGTTATCGTATTAAATCACCGGAGCTTCTCTCAATGATTAATTGGTATGTTCCAGAAAGGCTTATAAGACCACGTCATTTGCTGCAAGTACCATTTCATAGAACCAATTACGGTTATAATGAACCTATCACTAATTCCGTTATACAATTTAACAAATATACATACTGTACTGATATTGATCTGCCTAGAGAGAAATTTAAAAGTTATTTTTTGAATTAAAGAATCTACATAGTTGTTCCTAGTTTATTCTTAAGGCTTAGTCTGTAAGGTACTCTGTATCTGTAGGCAGGAAATAAATAAATAAATAATTGCCTTTTGAAAAATAAAGCTGTCATGTTTTTAAGGCCCTAGTGTCAGTGAATCAGTAAGCTATATGGACGAATCGAATTTGGTAGTATGACAAGCCAATCATAATTTAATTCCACGCTAGTTATTGCCAAAAGCTTTCATAAGTACAAAATTAATAACCAAATAAATATCTCTAAGAGTCGAGTCCATATAAAGTTGCCGAATTATATGAAATTTATTTAAAATTCTAGTGATGTTGATGTGGTGGATTGAGAATTATAAGTGGGTGCATCTAAGAGGATACGTAAATGATTATCTTCCCTAATGATGACGATGATGATGAGATATTTAGAAAAGAAATCAAAATAGGATTTCTACATAATTGTTAATTGGTTCGTTATTTTTTATCAACATTTTTATAGTGACAAAATAATAGCTGTGGGTCGGCAATATTAAAGCTCTGAAATAATAAGTCTAGGAAAAGATAATATATGAGAAATATTTTGTATTTACTCTAGTCGTTATCTTTAGTAAGAGTACCATCAATATTACATCCTAACCATTTCAGCTTTATCGTCATTGTAATATGTAGCTATATGGAAATTCGAAATTTTCCTTTTTTTTGTTTCATTAGTACCGTAGACATGGAAGGATCAGTACAGTGAGGTCGTTATTTTATTGACAGACTATTAAAATCGCAAAATTTATTTATTAGTTGTGAAAATAATATTAGTTTACTGAAAAGTAAAATTACATTCTTTATTCAAATCCATTTAAGTTTCACATGTATGTATGTCAAAATGTAATGCAGCACACCAGCAGGCGAACACCACCCGGTTTTATTCAGGTACACTGGTTTCATGGGTAAAAGTCGAGTAGCAAGGGTATCCGATTCTTTGGAATCGGGTTGTGAGAAGTCGATTCTTTTGAATCGGGTATTGAAAAATCTATGTTATATCGCCTATCTTAGGACAAATATAATGAAAGAACTTATATCCCATAATCCGATAATGTGAAATGAGTGCAAAAGGAACTCTTTTAATTTTTCGTCGCTTTATGACAAAATTAATGTAACTGCCACTAAATATGGGTTAGATTAGATTAGAGTGGCGGCCATCGTTCAAGCATGTACGACCAGCCACACTTAGACTATATAGTCCATTCTGATGCCATCTTATTGCAACCATACTTGCAAAATATACCTCAGATTTAGGGGATGCGTTGAAACCAGCCACAAGAGTTGATGCATGTTACCAGGTCTCCCAATTGTTTGTCTGCTAATTCCACCAGTTCGTAGAAAAAGTTTAGCAATGTTAGGGCATACGCGCAACAAGTGCTGAACGTTTTCAACCTTTTTCTCATACACACAGCTTCTGCAGAAGTTTCTCGTGACAACTGCAGTAAGATTACGTATATAATTCCGGTTCCTTTTCAGCTAAGATTCAGTCTACCCAAGACAAATCTCAGGCCACAGCTGTTAGTTAGTTCTAGAGCCCTCTTACTAATTTTAGGGGCGGACCTAAGAATTCCTCTATATGACATATATTTATAGTAGAACCTTTTCCGGCCAGCGGATAATCTGCCTCGTATCCAGGTATGTGACCAGGGAGCCGAATAGCTCTGTGGTTAGCATCCATTTGCCCAAGCGACATCTATGGCACTTGACTTCAGAGCCTTGATTGCAACTTTCATTTCGATACAATTCCTGATAACCCGATTGCTCGGTAGCCTTGGTACTTATTTCAGCTTAGAACACACTTCAGTAGTCTGGTAGGTGGTACGATTCCTGTATTTGAGGGAATAATGAGTATACCCTGGCTCCGATTCCCACATCCAATCTGGAACCGTAAGAAAAGAAATATGTATCACAGTCATTTGCCACGCGATTATCATCCCAATCCTCTCTACTAGGATTGCTAGTTGAGAATGCTTTCTCGAAGCCTATAGTCTCGGGATAATGTAATCCGTAGATCCCCAAGTCACCAGGACAGATCTTCATTATTCTACTGTTCCCAAGGTCTGTATCGAGTCGAGTAACTTAACCAATGTAAAACAAAGTCTTAAAAAAGTTTTGCATTTTAAAATTATTTCCCAGGTAAATAAAAATATTGTACTTGAACGATGTAACCGCACTGGCGCTACTATGAATATGTCACCAAAAATATTTCTGAATACTTATACATATATTTAATTCACATTGGCGAATTGGGTAATCTACCAACGTGCCAAAACATTGAAAATCGATTGTACTCGGATACCCGAATATTCGGAATCAAGAATTGAATATATCCAGATGACCGGGTATCCCGGAAATGGACTTGGAGTCGAGTACACGGCTACTCGATTCCACTTGAGCCCGGGTACAAGCCATAACATTACATTTTATTACAAATATATGAAACCCTGGTTGTGAAGATTCCAAAGTAAGTCTACATATAATATGCATTTAGAATTGTGAATATGTCGTCTGTGAAAGTAAAGTCAGAATGTGTCACAGAAATCACATTGAAATGGCTAGGAAAATGACTTTTGAAAATAGCCTATGCGATATCACAAGTAAATCGTTTGGATTAGCGTTGTGGAAAAATGTCATGCAAAAATGGTTCCTTTGATTTTTAGTAGAATAAAACTTCCGTTTATTCAAGAGCTTGAAAATTTTACTGACACTAAAAATAGATCGTTATCTAAAATATGACGAGGCATGCAATAGACCTTCTATAAATTTTGCTTGGATAATGTTAAGAAAACATCTATCAATTGGTCATCGCCTCCTATCGATTCACTCTCAAATTTTCTTGTAGAGCATAATTTGATCTGTTAAATATTTCAATAATTAAAATACAACATTTCGACAGTTGCCAAAACCAAATCGACTTAGGTTACATACCATTATTTCAATCTTGCTTGTAAACTGCCAGAGAATTCTAAAAAACATTCATCTGCTTGCTGTAATTGAAGCTTTTCAATAAGCCCGCGGTATCCACTGACATGTATATTAATGGACTGCTCGTTAAACCAAAAATGCATCAAAGCAAATGGCAACCCTTTCATATTCCTGTCTATTTCCGTGGGAGCATACTTTCCTACTGAACTGTCACGATGGGGAACAGGAAATTGATTGAAGTTCAGCGGAATTTCCAGAACTGTCAACTTGGTAATCAAAACTTTCCTACCAAAATAGCCTTGTGAAAAACACTTCCTTCGGCGAATAACTAAAATTTAACAATACAAATAGTCCCAAATAGTTTTGTGGTATATTTGGTAAATCCCACTGACATGCATATATAGGCAAATTCCCAAATAATTTAAATATGACGCCCGTCTACGGTAGTTAGTAGTATTGACAGTGAGAGCATACTTTCTGAAATCAAGACTGGTGCCACATGAAACCTCAGATCAGTCAGTCGGCGGTATCAATCAAAGTTGCTTCCATGGTAGCTACTAATAATGGATCGGGCTTCTGCATAATATCCGATTTTATTACTTTTACCATTGAGTTAAAGAAGTTATTGATTTGTAAATATTTCAGGATATAAGTTGCTTGGCGAACGTTCCACTAAAATGCAAAGCAGTGAAATTCGGATGGAGCAAACTGCGATCTTTGTCAGTTTGCGGGTACATATTAGGAAATTCCATGGCAGCATGAATGGACCTAAAGTAACTGATAACACATACCGATGATTGGTTTTTCAAGCGCACTATTCTCAGAAACGTTACAATAGTTATTTCATTATCCTCTTATCCTTAACGGTCACGTTTAGTAGTTTATAACTCCGCTTGCAAGATTGTTTTGTGTATCCTTTCGATAGTCACAGGGGATCTCCACTAACATTTAAATTACATACCGATATCTCATGATCATCTTCCCCGTCCGCCTCTTCCATTTGCCGCATAGGTTGGTGTGAACAGCCATAAAGGGTTCCGTACCATCGTACAAAATTGAACACTCTGTATATGCCAAAAAACTATTTTTATTGTATGGGCCCCCTTTGTTTTTAATATAATTTAATTTTTATTATTTGTTATTATAGCGGCAATTGAAATACACACTCTGTGAAAATTTCAACTGTCTACCTATTACGGTTAATGAGATATAGCCCGGTGACAGACGGATGGAAATCGGAGGCTTAGTAATAGGGTTCCCGTTTATACACTTTGGGTACGGAATCCTAAAAATGAAACAAATCCTTTGCATCTTTAACGTTGGTAGTAGTAGGGGTAGCGTCAAATGAAGAGGATTGTTCGATATTAATATATAAACCTATACCTAATCTTTCACAGCCACACTAAATCACCAAAGCTTCTTTTCTGTGGTATGTTGTAGACCTGTAAAGTACTTAAATACATTGGTATATTGGTTCTTAAGTACTAGTATCAGTACGAGTACCTGGGTTAGTACTTGGAAATTTTTATAGTACCAGTACCGGGACTTGTACTTAAAATATTTCAAGTCCATGTACTGGTACTGTACCTATAAATTTCTTATAGAGTATACGTCATAATTCTTAAATTTGTGTAATTCGGATTCGTTTAAAGGATTTATATTGTATGATAAATTTGACCGAACTTAATATAAATATCTTTCATATGACTCTAAGAGGTACATTTTCCATTTTGAAAATTTTCTAGCCCTGATTTGATTTCGATTAGAAATTGGCTGAAAGCAGTATCCCATAAAGAAAGTGCAAGATTGTTTAGAGCTGACATAGTCGCTTGAAAGATGAATTCGAATCAAGCTTAGAGCTTAGAAAAATGTAAAATATTATTTTAATCACAACTACATACAAATGAAGCTTACCTCTGGCCTAATTTAAAATTGTTACTGGGATATTGGTGTTTAATGACATTGTATTTCACTAAGTCCTTGAATTTCTCGAATAACGGAATAGACTTCTTTTACTTTCATTGCTTGCGATGTACTTAGCGAATTATACCGTACTTAAGTATTGTTGTGAGCTTGTGGGTGCAGCGGTTCTTAACCCATTCATGTCTGATTGGGTGAAATTTCACCACATGCAAACTCGGCACAGTGATAGAGGACGGCTGGGGCGTCGATCCCTTCTTCGGCAGTCTCGTATTTAATTGTCTCATTTGGAAAATCCACAAAAATAGTAAATATGCGAAATTTTGGAATATTTTCCCAGAATACTTGGTCCTCAGGATCCTCTAACTTCAGTGTAAATTTGGTCTCGATCACACTATTTACCTGTGTACTATGAATGATATGCCTATCGGGGGTGAAATTTTGTAACGAACCATTTCCAAGTCACCTCTTTTCTTGATCAAAGTAAAACAGACCTCACTCATAATTTCATATCCGACTGTAATATTCTCATTCCTATCTCTACTCCAATAAAAAGTAGAAATTATCAAAATGTTCTAGCAACTGCCGTCAGAAAGTAGCAAGTAATATAGTACTGGTCAGAACAGGAAATGGTTTCGTCTTGCATTGCATGGATTCATTAAAATTACCATTGTAATGAAATAAAGGACAGATACAGAGAAATTTGTGAACAAGTATACTGTTCCTATAAATGTATTTATTTATAGAAATGATTAGAGTAAGTTGCATACAGTGAAGTTTTATATTAGGGTAAATATTAAGCCAGAATATACAATTGATTATTTGTTTATGTAAATGGGCCTTATTAGTTATTGACCCTCACGAGTACCCGGTACCCCTAACAAGGGCTCACAAGTGTTCTGAAAACGTTTGAAATTTGAAACATCAAAAATCAAATGACTTCAATTCAGAAGAGAAATGGCTTTTATAGTTTTGGAAACAATTTTTGGGATGGTGATAAACACTATACTTCGTGCAAGCATAACCAGTTTTGCCTCCGCATTGCTTATATCGGCGATAATAGTCACCACGTTGTACAATGTGACCAAATTAATTCTCGCAAATGTGTTTTTGCTGCGGTGTCATGGTGCTAAGCGAACGGACTGGCTTTCAATCAGTGTCAACTAGGCTTCAACGACATCCCGTCGAAATTCAAAGTGATCCATTGCTGACTGGTGTCATTTATCACTTGTTCGTCTTCGTTCATTCCTTCGTTATCGGTCGGTCAAGTTGTCCACGCGATTAGGTGGCAATGTCACTACATCGACGTTGTCTGCTATGCCTATGATTTTTCATAACAGCAAAAATTGAAAATATTCGGACGAAACTTACAAAATTACACAAATCAAGAAAATAACATGTCCAATGCGTCAAATTCAAAACGAAGACTGTTAATTACCAAAACTTCGGATATGCGCCATTTATACTCATATGCACATGTTGCCCACAACTTATAATGTGTCGATGCGCTATACACGAGTGACACATTTGAGACTATACACGGACAAGAACCAGTTTCTTATCTAAAAAGTATTTCGTTCCAAAATAGAATAGACACGATTGAGGATAAAAATGGACAACATTCGATTTCGGTTTATAGTGTATCTTACTCCACGCTGAACGTCGAAGAGATATGTTCGAAGAATTCAAAAAAGTAATGCACCTGAAATGTAAGCAAATGAGGAATTTAATTTCTTCTGAGGCGAACACCCTTCACTCCATACCTCACTTCATCAACAAGCAAAAGTATTGTTCACAAGTACACGGTTTTTACAGAAAAATTCTGTTTCATAATAATTCTATATTGTTAGCCTTATAGACACAATTTGGTGCTGGACGAGTGACTCCTGGAATTTTTTCTTAACTTCTATTTTATGCATTCAATAACAACATTTACGAAGAATGTCTCCTTAGTTACAGTGCAGACTCACTTGAGGTAAATAAAAGTCTTTGCTCACTGTATCGTAGCAATTAAAAAAAACTTAATTAATTTTCGCTTTTTGTGTGTTGTAAAAATGCTTAATTAGCTAAATTCAGAATTTCGCTAACCGCAAAGTTCCCACGAACATTCCTTCAATTATCTCAGCGGTGTTGAATTTCTTCTGGCTTTATCATTTTCTGTTGGCTGATATGCAAGAAGATATGCCAAAAGCTATGCAAAATGGAACTATGGGAATGTATTAAAATATAAAGCTAGCGAAATTCTTGCTGTGAGAAATTTGTGAAGTACCTAGTATGATATACATATATATGTATGTGTTGGTACTCTGTATACATATATTGTAAACGTTTCTCTAATTATAGCTATCCTTTAAGATGTAATGATGAAAAATATGTATTGCATGTTCTTTAGCATGGGATCGTAGCTTAGCTTTTTAACGAATTCCGGAAATTCACACTCTTGTACTTTTCTTATACATATACATTTCAATATTAATATTGCTCAAGATAATCGTTATAGCTTCACACGACCCCGCCCTGGAAACATTTTATCAAACAGCTCGCTTTTTCAAGTTATCTAGAATTTGAGCAAGAAATGAAAATTTCGAGCTTCTCCCGAGATTCCTTCGTTTCTCTGATTATGTTACGAATGAGAGCAAAATTGAAAGCTCAGTATGCGACAATTTCGCTTTTTGCCAGAGATTTGTCCAATTCTCTGATTTGGGAATTACAACGAAATGAGACTACGTGCGTCTAAGCTTCGAATTTACTGCGAGATTCCTTCGCTTTTCTCATCACTTACTGATAATGTTCAAAACAAAAATAATTTATCTGTTTAGTGGCATGTGCTAAAGTCTGTACCGTTTATCTGATAAGTGATATAATTATAATTGCGATGAAGTGACCAACTCAATACGGACCTTATCTTGCACTTAAAGTGAGTAAATGTCCAATTTCACGCTCTAATGAAATGTCCATAGAAACTCGCTCTGCGCGAATCGCTTACGACACGAGAATAGCTCATTTTTCTTAATATATAAGAAATAATAACACAAACACTTTGTGCGCATAACTTCGTTTTAACATCAATTTCGGTTCGTCTTAGGATCTGGAGTAATTCGCTATCGAGAGAGAGATAAGTCGAGAATCATGTTCCTTTTACTACGCTGGTAGTCTATTTTCGTTCGAGTTTGAAGTTTAAGTTTAAGTTTTTCGAATCATGATGTTTTTAGGGCGAAGTTAGAAATGAAATTCCTCTATTTTTCCACCATGTCTGTAATTGGAGCACTGAAAATTTTTGGGTCCAGTAAAGAATTGAATTTTCCTCAACAATAGAGCAGTTTCCCTGTTAGCGAATAGTCCAATTTATCCCTACACTTGAATTTTCTTTTAAATATTGATAGCTACAACTGGAGTACCACACTGGAGTATGTACCACAAATTTACTTTTTTCACTTTATTATTGACATCACAGTTGATCGTTTTTGTATTTTTTTTCACATAATGTTATGCTTCCAAGAAATGAATCCTATTAGGTGTTTCTTGTACGCACTTAATGAAGTTGCTCCACTTTCTTCCACTTTTGTTCTTTGCTCTGTTCCAGGTATTGAAATAGTTTGCAACATGTTGCACTACTACACCCTCGCATGTTTTATATAGCCTCTGACTATAACTTCCAGGCTACGTTTGGTCGTGAAAATCCCTGTTATTTACCATACTCCTGAGATTCTTCCCTTATATAGATCTGTGCTTCGTTACAGTAGTTCAAATCGTCTGTAATTAGAATTCTTGTTGTTGACGATGTAAAACTTTGCTTTGCCTACTTGTCTTCTTTAAGTGTGAGTTTGGAACTCCAATTAAAGCCTTTCGGATAAGAGTTTATCTTCGTCTACAAGCCGATTAGGGTCATTTTGTCACTCAAGGTCACGCATTAGTTCTAATTTTCCGACAATTCATAAAGCAGTATGATCTCCAAATGGCTATGAATTAAATCTGGCGCATCATCGTCACTCAACAAGAGGGATAAGAATAATTCATCTTCTTCTTAAATAGTAAGTCAAAGTATTTATCTGAGCCGATGTTTGGAACAAGAAAGAAATTAAAAGAGACCAAATCTAGAGAATAGGACGGATGAAGGAGAATGTGGTGGCGCAATCCGACAAATAACTAAAATTGTCAGATGTTTGGAGCTGATAATTTATTATATCGAAAGTGAATTTTTTCTTTGCTAAATGAAGAAACTTTCCGATCAATTTAAAGTCAAATTGATCCAACAAAGATACATAATGTAGTTCTGTGATCGTTTTTCTCAGGGATTCCATGAAGATTATGCTATCCGAATCTCATAATGTCAATTGAATCCGAAGAGAGACTTCCTGTAACTCTAAGGTCTATAAACACTTTCATGGATATTTCTCTCCACCTTTTTGTCTTCAAATTGTTATCGTGGTATGCCTTCAAATTTTTGTTGTATAAGGGTGGTCTCATTTGTACTTCTTGTATTAATGCTTCATTATTTATATCTTCTTTCACACTATCGTTGCAGCAGCCATTTAAAAAAAAATAGGTAAAATGCCATCCGATCTCTACAACGTCTCCCAAAACAATGGCAGCATCACACACGAATATTTTTGAAGCAGTATGCATACTGGTTTTCTAGGGAAGAGATATCTCTTTGCTTCTTTTGACCTCTTCCGCAGAAAACCTGTTTGGTGGCACGTTACTTCATGCGTCCATTTACAATAGAGTCTATGTGTTCTGCCCGTAGTTAGAGCGAACACGCAAATAATGAAGAAATGTGATGAAAATTATAACCCTGGTTCAAAGTCAATAATTTCGTAGCTTAATTGTTCAGTTCACCAAGTTTACTACACTGTAACTCGCACTCCAACTAGATTTTTTAAAATTCAATAAATGCTATAATTTGTAATTAATATATATGCCTGATAATATTATTTTAAAACCACATTATAATTTAAATTTAACTGTAAAGCTAAATTTAATATTGAATAAATGTGAAAGAATAATAAAAAATTATATTTAATTTATGTTTAGAAAATTTTATTGTATCTGACATTGTACTCACCAGCTCAGTATTAGGCACTCGATCAAATTGGTTTTCTAATTTATTGAGTTTTGGAATTGGACTATTCTTTATTCCTGTGGTTATCCAGAATAAAGTGAGTTTATTATTTCTGACTCCAGTCGATACCCACAGAAAGAATCTTTATTCGGTCGAGACCCGCAATAAGAATCTTTAATTTAATCGCTACTCAAAGTAAAAGCTTTAATCTAGTCGATACCCAGAATAAAAATAATTACTTGAACTGCCAATTAAATAACGTATTTAAGCTGTTAATAAAATTTAGAGCACTAGGAAATAACACTTGGAAATAGATTACCAACTTGATCACTGCACTCTGAAAAAGAGAGCGAGTCAAGTCAGATTCCGATTTATATAGCCATGGGTTGCTCATGGCACCAAAGAACGGCATTCAAAGGCGCATGACAAATTGGCATAGCAGCTGCACTTCGTTTTCTATTGTTTAAAATGCAACAAAAGAAAAAAAAATTATTTTCAACTTACTAAGTGCCAATCCATTGTACTACCAATGTACAGTTGTTTCTGGCTGGCTCACTTCACTGCAGCGTTGATAATTTGAACTTCTGATGATAATTTGCTTTAGATCGACAAAAAAATTACCATGCGTGAATGCAATGTACTGTCCGTGGACAGTTATCTGGCTCATCTCTCTGTGAAATTATTACAATTTAGACCTAAAATATTTGTTTGTTTAGGGACCCCCATATTAGAAAGTGCTTAGGGACCCCACTGTGCTGAAGACGGCCATGATCTAAATCGCGATGTTCAATGATCCTGTACATAAAGAATGAACATCATAACTGGGCGATAAAGATTTTTGTTCGATGAATGACTTTGAAATACATATCAGAAAGATGACAATGATCTTGCCTAAAGTAGAGCTAGGTGTTAGTGATCAATGATCATATTCTTCGTATGGAAGCATTTATACATGAAAATGTAGATTTCAAAGTATTTGCAGACAGCTGGTTTTCATCATATAAATTGGTTAGCGCTTTAAAAGAAAACAGGATTTTATTTGTTGGTTCGGTAAGACCGCAGACTACTAAATTGTGAATTTGATACAGATACAAATTCAAAATGTAACACACGTGGATCTGTTGATTGCAGAATAGAAATCAACAAAAATGTACTGAGCCTTTACAGAAAATTTGGCAATGATTCGCAAAATATAAAAAAAATAATCTACCTGGTGACGCCACCAGGTCAGCTGTTATTGACGAGTACAATAAATATATGTGTGGTGTAGATCTAAGCGATATACTTGTAACACTGTACCATAACAATATTGGGATGAATAAATAAAAATCATACGTTCGAATTTGTTATTCGTTAGTTGATTAATGTATTGTGAATGGTGGATTTTATATACAAATCTGCAATACAATTCCTGCTTTATAGGAAAAATCAGAGGCAGAATTCATAGCTAACATATCGTTTGATTTGGACAAGACGAGTAGTGCCTCAGAAAAAAGGGCGCTGTTCGACGCGTTGTTCTTGAAATATGGCAGCAAATAAACTCTAAAGGCATAAAATTATTTCAAGTCCGTCCTTTGCACAATCTCAGCACCTTGGGTACCACCACATAATAAAAGAGATAAGATACGACAATGTATGACATTTTCCTATATGCATAAATTCCTCGAAAAAGTTACGGTGCAAAAATTTGAACAAGAGATTACCGTTTTCTCGATTTCAATGTGTAAAATAACTAGGCTTATGCATTACCGATAAGAGATATTTTGGTGGTGGGGGGGGGGGGGTCTGCACGATCCGCCATCTTAGATTAATGGTACAAAAAATTGTTTTGTTTTGTTTTTTTTTTTTTTTCAAAATAATTTCTCAAAGGTTGATCTTATAACAAAAATAGCTGATACAAATTTGAAGAAGACTAAATTTCTTCCATTTGTTGTATAAATACTTTTTTTGTAAGTCTAATGTGTAACGTATTACAGCGACGGAAGCGTGAACATTCATAAAAAAAAACTTATAGTACCCCTTATACAGAGTGTTACGTCAATGCTGGTCCATAGGACAGGAAGTGATTCATCTAGTCAAACAAAAAATTTTATGGCAAGGGTGAGGCGGCATCTCACCTCTTTCAGAATTACAGGGTAATAAATACAATATACCCTGTACACAGTAAAAAATGTGCTCAATTGTTGCCACAAAGCTTAGATATTTTTCCCTTAAATGTAGAGAATATTCCCTAAATTGCAGGGAATTTTGCTCGAACTTTTAGGGGATATTCCCCACATTTCAGGGAAAAATACCTAACCTTAAGGCAACAATTTGTGCATTTTTTACAGAGTATCTTAAAAAGTTCAAGGTGTACAGTTACTTACAGCAGTCGTTGTATGCAGAACTTATGTCCGTTAAAACGGTTGCTGGAACAGTCCCGTACTCCTCTCTCCTTAGGAATTATGGTGGTCTATACTAAATATTTCGGATATTCTTACCTTTTTATTGACTTTGACCTCTTTTTTTTACAAAAGGGTTCTTAATGTTTTTTTTTTTTTTATAAAAACTGTAAACTGTGGACTCTCATCTTTAATTCAACCTATTCTACCTATGTGCTCACTGTAGCCGTTAAACAGTGCAATTTTTGAAGTCAAAGTCAAAAGTTCCCACAAAATATTAATTTTTTAAGCTTAACCTGGACAATGGTCAATATACAGCTTTACATCGGTTTATCACGAGGAATGAAGTGAGTGATGACCTTAAGTTCTAACTCTTTATAGAACTATTTCCACTAAATGATCTCTTCTCGAAAATTCTGAACATAAATAAAAGCTCTTTTCTGTTATTGTTCTTCTTCTTCTATTAATATATACCATACTCTAATGAATTTTTATATTGCTATTTTCAGGTGGCAACATCATCAACTAGTCAAATATCAACTGTATCACATTTAGTATCAGTAACAAATCAAACAAATAATGAAAATCAAAATTCACATCAGAACCAGGTGAGTGAATTACAAACACCGACAATAGCATCACCACCAAAACTTCAAGCTACAACAGATCCAATTCCGACTTCATCATCTACATCTACTTCAGCAACACTAGCACCAGCATCAACAACTACAGCAACAATACCTGTACAAGTAACACCTGTGCAACAAAATAAACAGGTTCATCTTTCAAATGCACCACTCTCTAGTATACCGAATCCGCATAGCCAGGTCACAAAGCGAAAAGAAACTTTAGAAGCGAAACGAGAACGTAAAGCTGCAAAAACTCTTGCTATCATTACTGGAGCATTTGTTGTATGTTGGCTACCATTCTTCCTGATGGCTCTTCTGCTCCCACTTTGTGGCGATTCATGCCATATCAACGACACTATATCATCTCTTTTCTTATGGCTAGGATATTTTAATTCAACCCTTAACCCTGTCATCTACACAATTTTTAGTCCAGAGTTTCGACAAGCTTTCAAACGGATTCTGTTCGGTGGACATCGTCCTGTTCATTATCGCAGTGGTAAAATCTAATTAAGTTTCCCTTGTTGTGGTGGTTTTCTCATTATAGAAGAAACAAACAAAAAACAAAAACTAGAAAAAAAAAACATAATAATCCCTTGTCCCCCCCGTCCCTAGTATCCTAGAAGCTTAGAGAAGAATTTGAATTTTTTTTTCATCATCATCATCATCATTGATAGCCATAGTGCCTCCCATAAATGGATGAGGGTGCTCAGCACTTATTATCCCCTGTTTCGTTTTGATTTTAATTTCAATCTCCATGTTTGCATTAATGTCAAGCCAACCCTAAACTACCCTTGATAAAAGATTTTCTTTAAAAAAAAAAAAAAATCATAAAGCGGGAGAAGTTTTTCCCACAAGTTGTTCGTACATACTATAGGATCCCATTAGCTGTAGATTACTATCGTTATCAGTAAATTCCAGGAATATCAAAGAAAGAGGTGAAACCTTATTTTCACTCGCTCATTCCTCCAGGAATATTTGAGAGGTTTTATTGGTGCTGATGGTTTGGTACATCCCTTCGGAAATATTTATGCATTAGCTGTTTGATTGAAAGCCAAAAGAACAAGACTTCAAGGATACGTGTCTTCAGCTTCACCGGTTGTCGGTTGTGACGTTCGCTGAATTTTGCACATTTTATGGATATCCTCTCCGTTGAAACGGAAGAAATACCCTCGTAGTACATAAATATATGTTCATCCTTATATCGCGTGAGTGTTTTTCTTTTTCTCCAGGATGAAATCAATCAATAAATACGTTTTTTGCTGCCAAGTCTACATAATATGTGCGTATTCTATTCTGGCATTATTAGATTTCAGGGAAAAATTGCTTGTCAAGATGCCCAGCATTACTGCAGATGATGAATTGACGACAAAAAAGTAGACGAAAATCATCATCAGAATTGAGAGCAGTCCTATTATTAATGTCTGCCGATCTAATTAAATTTTGGAAATTGTAATAAAAACTGCCGCCGACTGACTGATGGCATTGGATGGATAACAGGAATTAGTACAAACATGGATACGAACAGAAGAAGAAAAATTGTTTCTTAATCAATTTTAGATTGAGGAAATTTGGTTCATTACGGTTTTTTGATAAAAAAAAAAAAATCCTAATTAATCTGAGTTCTTTCAATGAAATGTTTTATCTCTGGGGTAAATTGCAAAAAAACAAAAAAAGGAACGAAGCTTTTAAGCCTCACGACATTGTACGTCAGTCCTTGTACTCTTCGATGGTTAATTTTAGATAATTCTCCGTCACTTAAATTATCAAGCACACAAGCACTTACGCAAATATAAAAACGTTCAATATTTTTAATACCGCAACTTATTTAAACCTTGTGTCAACACCACTTCTTACCTCCTCGGATCAAGACCTGCATCACCGGTGCTACCCATACATTTTGTATGGCAAATTTTCTGCGTTGCAGGTAAATAGATGAAAAACTAGGTCTGTCGGTAACAAATAACAGATATATTTTATAACATTGTTGGAAAAAAAATTAAGAGAACAGGTATTACAGGCTACGCCTACGGACGACATTTACAGTTCGACAATTTGGGAAATAGTATGAGATAAATTGTATTGGAGTTAGAATCTGCACCTAAGCAATTAATGACTCACATTTATTTTTCTATTATCATGCTTATTTTAGAAATTATGAATTATTACACTTATTTGGGACAGCTGTTGTATTTGCGGATGAGAGGTGGGAGGAGCTATGCTGTGCACAAATCAGCTTTTGGCAAGCATAACATCGCTTACGAGCAGGACGGCGTTTCGTACAGAAGAAACAGGTTCCTAACTGCTTTATTTGTCCTTTGGCATCCCTCTTCAGAGCTTGGCCGGAAGCTAATGCCTCCTCCCCAGAATGCACTCTTAACCACTTTGAGTGCTAAAATTTCCTGTCCAGATGCTCTTATTATTAGCCCTAACGATGACATTTGGTATTACCAGGGCAGTAGATAGCTCCTGAAGATATTTACGGCGAGCATCTGTCCTTTTTTTTGGAACACCGATATCTAGCATGTTGTAGAAAAATGTTTATGGTCAGCGAAGAGTCCTGCTTTTTGAGGAATATTCAGTCAACATCTTGTCCATATTGTCAACCCTCCTTTATATTTATTATAGTCCATTACTATGTCGAGCTTATGAAACAGTACATTGTGAGTGTAGGTTTGAGTTGGAGGTGAAGGATCTTTATTCCAAATCGTTCCATCTCTAGCTTTAAAAATATAAAGCTTCCTCATCCTATTCATCGTCCTCACTTTCGCTGTCAGTCTCAATTATCTCCAATTGAAAAGCTTCAGTTTCCACATCCGAATCACCATCATTGACGACTTGCACAGCTTGCTGCTCTCCGCTTGTGCCAAGTGCACTTGAGCCTGCTTCATCCACATCCAAAATCAATCGATGCATAGCCGCAGCAATATTACGATGAATTCGTGAAGAATCGAACACAAATTCCGGATCGCCTGACGAATTGTACCCACCTTCATCAAACTCATCATCCTCTTCCTTGCTGCTAAGGGAATTTATTAAGTTCCTGCTATACTCGTGCTATTTTTCATTGATAATCTGTAACAGAATACGAAATGAAGATAAAAGTGGGGAAGATAAAAACAATTGTATACAAATAATACCTAAATAATAATACATACCTTCTGAATTGACGTGGGGTCAAAGATCCATATTTTGGAATTTTTGCTAGACTACTCATTTTGCTTTGCAATAATTTGTTAAACTCTTTCACTATGACTTTAAAAAATAAATTGAGCGTTTAACTTGCACCATAATGCAGCACATACACGATACTACATGATTTTAACTGTAAATCAGTCACAAAAGTCCCTACTCCCATACAAAATGTATGACAAACTCATACATCACGGGTGATGTAGGTGTTGATTCGGTAGGTACAAATTTAAGATTACTAACTATTTTGGATATGCACGACAAATAGACACATATTATTTTTCGTACATATCCAAAATAGTTAGTAATCTTAAATTTGGCAACGATGTTTAAAACATAATTTTTAAGGATGTCGGAGACACCCAGGCCGATAAATGAAAAACTCTTAACTGGAGAAGGTACCAAACATGTGAAAACTCACCGGTGATGTAAGTTTTGACACAAGGGTTAACTACGTAAAATAATAATGATAAATCTGATTGTAATATTATTTTTAAAGTTCTATTTACAACAATGCAACACAGGAATTGTGTTTTAATGGAAATTATTGATATGTGAAAATTATGTATAATTTGAGTTTAAGTTCGTATAAGACCAACGTAATTAACGCTCATTAAAAGGAGGTATAGTACAATTACCTTCGTTGAAAGGATCTCTAAATGTATATTTATATTTTTTGTGGGTAAAGAAGGAGCTAGTTTGTCATATAAGAGGTGTCCGAATGAGAAGTAGTCGGAGAGTCATCTTTATATATATATGTGGTAATTTTTTTTTTTCACATAATAATCAAAGTCTAACATCAAAAATTTATTTTATTCATATAAAAAATTATTACTTTTTAATTTATTCCTGCCATTAAGTTCCTTAAATAATCAAAACTCTACATTTTTGTAACATTTACGTAGTAGTATTTTTTTTTTTTTATTTTCAAAAGTCCCACATTATTTCTGTCTTTTTCAGTTTTTGTTTCATATGTGCCCAGTAACGTTCGATAGGTCGATGCTATGGGCAATTCGGAAGATTTGCTTCCTTAGTCATATCCACAGCCGGACTGGGTTTTGAAACCGGCCCAGGTAAATAAAGAGAAACCAGCCCCTTTGAGTTTTCAAAAATGAGAGCAAAACAAGCCAAATTAGTAAGCCACTACAATTGCTGCACTTTTTACCAAATGCAGGATATTGACCTCCTACATGCTTTTTGACTGTCGCCATTGTTACTTTGCATTTGCATTATTCTGTCTGGAATTATAATCACTTTTACTACTATTACGATTAACAAAATTTATATTTTTTTGCATAACCTGACTATTAAGTTTTTTGTTATTTTTGTTATTCCTACTTAACTGTGAGTTTCCTGAATTACTGATAATCGTTTCTATTGATGTTCCCGGCCCTCTCATTGTTTTCATCTGTATGTTGGCTGCTTCCGCGGCTCTGGCTAGTTCAATTGCTTTTTGTAAGGTTAAATTTTCGGTTTCCAACATATTTTTTTGAAGCCCCTTATCATCTGTTCCTAATACTATTCTATCACGTAACATTCGGTTTTCATCAGAAAATCCACATTTTTTTACCATTTTCTTAATATCCATTAGAAAATTGTCAAGTGGTTCCCGCTGACCATGACTTCGATTATAAAAAATGAAGGTCTCATAGGCTTCATTTTTTTTTCGGTTTGAAAAAATCTTCAAATGCTTGCAAAACTGTTGAATATTTTATTCTCTCTTCTTCATTCAGTGTAAAGGAATTGAATACCTCCACTGCATCAGGCCCCACAGCATTTAAGAGAATTGCAACTTGAACTGTTTCAGCTTTTTTGTTTAGTTCAATTGCTGCTGCGAATTTCTCGAAATTCTGGCGAAATATTCTCCAATTTTCGGAAATATTTCCATCTAATTTCAATTCGTCCACTTTCTTAACAAAATCCACATGGTCTTTTCACAATTACTATGTCTTCAGTGTATTTTATACTGATGTTTTTCTTTCGATGTGGATTTTTTTCTGAAGCCGATGCTATTTTCTTGGATACGCCCATCAATTTTTTCTTTCTTGCATGAATGCACGTACTGTTTTTTTTTTTTTTTTTTTTAATTACAAGCGGACTGCATCACAATAACTTTTCATCACGGGCACTTCAAGGTCACTTTAGCTGCTTTTGGCTCGATTTCAATATTCAGCTGCGCCATGTAGTGTCTCACCTATTGTATTTGTAGACAGAGTGGAATTATTATTAAATACTACCGGCTGCGCGACCTGAGGTTTACATTGCAATAAAAACACACGTCTGCTCGTCACAACTATATTTATTAGACTGATTATTAACTGTCCATTGTCAACCAGATGCAGCTAACTTCTCTGTACAACTTTACATTGGATTGCATCACGTGTTAGACAAATGGACCATTGCTCTTAATCTCTACAGTTTTAATTCACAAAATCTTCGATAACTTGATTTTTGAAAAAATCAATTACGAACGAATGATCATTGATTTGGTCCGTCTGCCCAGACAGCGTTTTCTAATCACCAGTAATTTTTACGTTCGCTATACGTGTGGCTCCATTGGAACTCTATCATTGAAAACTTTCCCACTAAACAAATTAAGTTAAAATGTTTGCAAATCGATAAGTATTCTCACAAACGAATAATACTAAATTTCAAACAAGGAATTCTAGATTCCATGCTAAATACAGAACCAATAATTATAAATAATAGAAAAAATTGAAGCAAGAAATTTATATAAATACAGGAAACATGTATGCAGAAAATATTGTACTGTATGATAAGATAGATTGGGTATTTAACCCTTAAAACAAAAACAGGATTTCTCTGTGAAAACAGTATCCACTGTCTCGTGAAGCAGAGCCGTAACAAGATTGAGGCGAGAAAAATGAGAAGACACTTGCCTCATACGTTGAAATTTAGGAGCTTCGTAGAAAAACAAATTGTTTACTGCGGCCGAAAAGTCAATAGAAAAGAACATTTGAGAAGCGTTTTTTCAAAACTCGATAATTGAAATTTGAAAATTTTTCAGGAGGAGGTTTTTTATGCTTTAAAGGGAAATAAATGAATATTTTGAAAGAAACAAATTTTTATTCATACAACTAGGTCACCGGCTACATATAAACAGAAAGGCAACAAAAAATATCCATAATAACTAATAAAAAAATACTGATGAATTTCAAGTGATTTCATCAAAACTCGATAATTACAGTTTTTATCGAGTTTTGCTAAAACCAATTTAAAAAACTGCTTTAAATGAAAACTTCATCTTCTTAATACATTCTTCGAGAACTTTCATCAGAATCTTCTTTTTCATTCGCCATAAATATGGCGTCATAAAATTGTCTGGCTTCATCGGAAATAGCAAAAAATTTAATAAATTTCTCCACATCCTGCTTCTTTTTCACAGATACCATGTTTTGAATTGGTACTTCTTGTAAAGTACGCATAGATTCTTCGAGGTCGTTATCTTTTTGAAAGGACACATGTCAAAAGGTGTTCCGGAGTAGGTGCAACTTATATTAGTTGTAACTTTGGAGTCGTCTTTCCTGTAACCAATCACTCTTGTTTCGCTAATTTTGAAGGGCATTTTGGTTTTTAAAATCATTTTCGAAATACTTTTATAATCATTTAATTTCAAATCAATGTTTAGTTTCCTGACCGTACCAAACTTAGCCAAAATTGTTAAATAGTCCGTAGAATTTTCTCTCTCTTCCTGTATTGTTTTTCTACCCTTCCAAAAGTACGATCAGGTGGCATATAGATGTGACCTCTTATGGGAAATTAGTGTTGAATATGTGTACATATTACACTACGTTTTAAAAAATGATTCAGAGCAGTCATCATAAATCTGTGAATAATCGCAATGTATAGTTGGTCTGTTCTCTTTTGACTTAACAATCAGAGTCAACTCCAACTGCTCCAGAAAATTGAGTAATGCTGAAGCTATTTGATTGGCTGCACGTTGTCCTTCTGTCTCAAGCCAAGTGTAAAAATAGACATTGTCCTTAGTTTTTTTCTCCTCGTGAATAACAACACCAAGATTGTAAAACCAAACTTGATGGGAATAAAAAAATTTACTTAGTGACAGCTTGGGCAACGGCTGATTTTGTTGCATATCAAAAACCATTTTTTTTTTTTTTTTGGTTCATTATTTCATGAAATTTTTTTGCCTTCAGTTAATGGAGTTTTTTTTGGTTCTATGTTCTTGCCTTTTTTCTAAGTCAGATTCGCTCTTAATATTCATTTCAAAAATTTTGCAAGTAGAACACGTATCGCTGTAGGGCTACCAAAGTCCAGATTAAATTATGCATAAAACATTTTTTTTTATTTGGAAAAGGAAGAGTATTCCTCTTTTCTTTCCTCTCTGCTCGTTTTATATAATTCAAATATTTTTCTAACAGAAAGCTCCGGTGGTAAATATTTGCGCTATATTTGTTGTCTCGAATAATGACTTTCTCGGCAGTAGAATGACTTAATATGCATTTTTATATCTTCTGTCAGTTTTATATCTTTAGCAGTAGAACGATCCCCACCTCTTCTTTCTTTAGGGACTTCAGGCGAGTGAAAATTATATCTATATAAGTCATATAAAATATTAGACCTTACTGAATATGCCGCTCTAGCTTTTTTTTAGAGCTTAGCTTGCAATTAGAGCACACCTATCTTTTGAGGCACCAGTTATGTTTGTAAAATATTCTACACAAACATGCACAATTTCCCCACCTCTTGTTCTTATAAAATATTTAATTGAAACAGCGCGCGAATACTACTTTTTGGAAGAATCAAGCCTGCTCACAGGGTAATGAACTTCCATATATCGCAGTGAAAAGGCATCTTGCTCTATTTTATTTTTGTTGTTTTTCAAATGGTGAGAAAACACGATAATATTCAAAACAAAGGTAACGAAAAATTTAAGATGGTACCCAAAACATTGTACTTACTGCTTATATCATCCAATTTTTTTCCCTTGGCTACTGGAATATTATATTCCTGACTTTTTTCCATAATTGCCGCAAAATTAACGTGACTTCACACTTTGGAATGACAATTAATACTGCAGTTCCTATTATGCATTTGCAGCGCAAATGTAACACAAAGGAATTAAGGCATTCGGTAGAATGGCCAAGAGAGAAATACTTTTATGACGGCTTACGTAGACTGAGTTAAGGCTGAGCTGAACTCGTCTAACTGTTATAGTGAATTTATCGCTATTTTGAAATACCACGAAAATTTATGATCCCTAAAAAATCGAGTTTTGAAAAAGACCAATGAAATAGGTGAATAGAGATCTGAATTCTGAAAAATTTGATGTCAATATTTTCGTTAAAAAGCGAGTTATCGAGTTTTGAAAAAACGCTCTTCATTTGCATTTGACAAATATAAATTATTTTTGAGTTAATGAATGTTATTCAAATAAATGTTTTGTTTTCCAATTGAATTTAACGGCTTGACAAGGCTGAGCTTGGTTCGTGATGGGAAATTTTTTTTTTTTTAGACAATCCTACAAAATTTGCTGAAGATATGGATATACTGCTCGTTCGAAAGAATAGTGACACAGCTCAAAATTTTCCTTTTTACGTTTTTAAGTTGAAGTTTATGCAGAAAAAATAAGCTTTTCGACCCAACGATCAGAGAAGAGTCTCATCAGTAAGATTACCTTATAACCTTACCGGTGTTACTAGCACAGATTAAAGAAACAAAAACAAGAAAAAACGAAGCGATACGAACGTTTTGAATCACGAATAGTGATGTGAAAATACAAGACCAAGCGCAAGACAATAATGGTCTTGGTGTTGATATTGGTCTTGCAAACTTAGTCTTGGTTTTGCTCTTGGTAAGATTGGTATAATATTGGCCTTGGTCTTGGTCTTGCAGAGTCAAGTCTTGGTGTTGGTCTTGGTCATGTTCTAGCTATTGGTCTTGCAATTCAGTCTTCGTATTGTCTGTGATCTTGTAGTAGGTTTTAGCTTTGGGCTGCACAGTCCACTTTTGGTTTTAGTTTTAATCTAGGATTTCGTTTTTTTTTTGCGCAATTCTATAATTGATGTATCATGCCATAAATTTATAAATAGTTAAAAACTACCTTATCCCCGTCTAAATAAATCTTGTCTGTACACGGGATGTGTTATTTGTGTCATTTTCATCTTTATATAAATAAAATACAATAGTGCTATGACTTGTGATTGAACTATGAAAATGAAAGAGAAAGGAAGCAACAGAAACGACATTTTATGAATCCAATATATTTGCTCGTGGGCAAGAGTTAATCCATAACTATCGAGCAGATTCATTATTGAGCCGATTTCGGTGTTTTCGGATCACTAAAGATGCTCTGGAAAAAAGTCTCTCAGCAGGAACTGAGGTTGCTGAAATGGACAAGAAGTCTCGAGCTATTTTGGCCAAAATGAGAAACCTTGTTTCGTTTCGTTTCCACCACTGTAAAATATCTTCGACACTTGTAGCTCGTGGTAGACCGAAATACTTGTCAAAATCTCTCTTGGAATTTTGGGAATGTGTCAAAGTTGATGGAGTTGAATATAGTTTGTTGAAATCTATAATATCTTCATCACTATTATGAAAAATAATAGCTACATTATAAATTTGAACTTACAAAATAGTATCAAAAATATATCTACAACTTTTAATAGATGACAAATTTGTTCTTAAAACGACTTCATTATTGCCGTTTCGTGCTGAAAAAATATTCAATTGAATTTATACATCTGCAAAAACTTTTGAAATAATAGATTCGAAAAAAAATGACGTTCGACGGGATTCGAACCTAGATCCCAAGAGTAGAAACCAAGAACGCTTCCTACTCGGCCACTTTGATGCCCCTATACAAATCAAGACTTAACCTGTATAAAAGCGTTGCTTATTTGTATTTAGACAGTTTTATTCTCAAATTCCAGTAAAGTACGTACGGATCATAACTATGCTTCGCTATTGCACAAATTACCAGATTTTTATCTTGCATAATGAGTCTTGTTCTTGCATAATGTGGTCTTAGGCTTGGTCTTGTTAACGTACACATGGTCTTGGTGTTGGTCTTGTGAGCATGTTTACAATCTTGGTCTTGGTATCGGTCTTGCATATTCTGCAAGACCAAGACCAATTTTGCTCATCACTAATCACGAAATGGTGACCACAGTATTGTCACAAAACAAAAGCTTCGCATACCAATTTTTGTTCTTTTATACTAACTAACGTGGAGGTACGAAATGTTAGAACAAGTTTCCGAAGATTTTTGGGTCTGACAAAGTCGATTCTGGGATTCAATTTTTTCATGACTATAAACATAAAAAATCGCGCTCTGACTTTTACTGACATTGACAATGACGATATCTTCATGTGAACGAAGATTCAACAATTTGAAGCTAATAAAAAAATACTTCCAATCTACAATGGGTCAAGAAGGATTATCGAATGTTACTGTTTTGTTCAGCAAAAAAGAAATGACAAGCATTCTGAATTTCGAAAATATTATGAACTAGTTCGCGGTGGGAAAAGCTATCCACAAAATGTTGCAAATAGTGTCAATCGAACTGATTCACCTCAAGTTTTTCAAATTTACATTCCTCGCAAGAAATAATTATCAACTTATAATTATTTGAGCAATAAATATTATGTACTATTCTTTTATATGCATGTCTTATAATCATTATCGGATGTTGCTCAACTTTAATCAGTCAGCTGATATACCACACCAGGACAGGTGAAATTAAACTAGGTCATGTTGACAATTTTATAAATCAGGGACGTAAATTTATATGTTTGCTCATACACCAAGACGAGTTGTTACGGATCTGCGTGAACGAACTGAGGAGAAAAGTGAGCTGTTAACCTTATGTCCCCTACTATCTTTTTGCAAATTGTTTGTAACTGCTTAAAAACTCAATCACTCCTTGTCTTATATATGTCTCAATATAGTAAGAAAAAATAATACCACTGGTTCACCAAATGTGGAAAAATTCAGGCTTTTCTAATATTTGGGTACTTTATTTAGTTAAACTAAGCTTTCGTCATGGCGATCGTACTAACGGATGACGGTGCTAATTTTAATGAACAAGTCAAAAGTATTTTGAGTTCTGTCAGCTAGAATTTTACTTTTCTTTCCGATATTGAAAATAATACCTCATTGTATCTGTAAACTGCCATAAGTAAAGGCTGACTGTAATAAATTTGCTCATTGACCATGTACGTAGTCTACTAGAAAATTGATTTACATGAAATAAAATTATTCGATTTTTAAAGATTACAAAATAAAAACATAATTTAAAAACAGTTTTTGTGTATTTGTTTTTCAATTTCGAATTTGTTTTAAAGGAACACATAGGTATAGCAAAGTTTTGAAAGCCTTACTGAACCCCTTTGTTTAAAAAAAAACCTTTTTCAATACGTTTTTTGAAATAACACTGGTTCCATGAAAACAATTTGGCATTATTTTTATAAACAACAAAAAAAAAAAAAAGTGAAAGCTTTTAAAGCCACAAGAATACAAATTTTGCATATAAAATGCCTACCATAGCTCCGCGCCCTGTAAGTGTTTATAAGTTTTCGAACAAGATTGCTTGGTTGTCCTCTGCCTTCTTACCTTCGGCGTAGATCATTGATATTCATCTTTACTATGTGAAAGTCAGATAAACCAGAGTATCTTCAGTTTCGCACAATTACAACGTAATAGGAACATAATAATTCCTCATTTCTATAAGACGATTATGGAAAATTCTTATTTTATCCAGATATGGCGCTTATGAAATAGTCTTATTTTGAATATTCAAACTTCCAACTCCTTGATCGCATTCACGAGGTTCATTAGTTTAAAAATAATGTAGTAGTTAATACTCGTTCCATTATATTTCACTCTATTTTTCTACTAATCTTCTTAACAGCTGGACGTAAATTCTATTTGAGCTTTCTTAGCGCACTTACAAAGTTTCTTTAATATTTATATTGATATTTTTTTTCTTTCTTTTTTTTCCCCGTTTTTTCTTCTGAATTTGCAGTTTATAAAATATTTTTTTTTCTAGAATTATGTACTATTCATTGTACAAAAAAAAGATGTTTAATCTTTTGTACGACTCGAATATACATATGTTATGTTTATGTTTATATTTCTTCAAAAATATTGTAATTTTCTACATTGATATAGGTAAGGATCGGATAATTAGTGCAAATTTAAAAGTTTTTTTCACTTGGGGGAAAACGCACCGAGAAATTTCGAAATTTCGAGGAATATGGAAACATACAACTATACAGCTCAAATTGGAAACTAGTTACGTATTATAGCCTAGACGATTTTCAACTAAAACATAACCTGCTAAGATCCCAAACAATAGACATAGAAAAAATATGTTTACATTTTAAGATACAACACCCAACCCGCAACCACCCATGCGAGTCACAAATTAATAAATGCAATAGGCAGCCTCAGTAAAACACTCTTCGGTACTCTCAATGAAGACGATGCAAAGCATTATGACAAACAAATCCATTACTTAAAAGGAAATGAGGACCACCTATTAGAACTCATTAAATCGCAAACCATAATCGTAGATAAAACAATCAACCTTTTTAACAAAACATCCTCAGATATTAAACTTGAATTTGACAACATCCAAAACAAATTCGACAAAATTTCTAACGCATTCAATTTCATAATAGCTGAAACGAACTCCACTTTTATAAACTTAGAACTAGAAAGTATCACTTCCGCCATTACACTTTCACTCATGAGATACCAAATTCTCAAAAAGCAATCCTCGATATGCTTTTAGATATAAAACATGGCATCCCTAATCCAATAATTATCACCCCATTTCAACTGGAAGATACTCCCGGAACTACCTTACCAATTTCAGCCACAGAAGATAGTCTTATCGATTTATATAAAGTTAGCATTACAACCACAAACAAAATTAAGAATAATATCATCATCGAAATTAAAATCCCATTACCCCTAAACACAATTTTCCAGGCATACAAGGTTATACCATTCCTAAGTATGGTAAACAACTCTTTTCTTTACATAAAACCTACTACCGAATATTTATTGGTAGATTTTAACCGCGAAAAAAATTACCCCATGAACAGAGAAGACCGAACGAAATTCAGGTAGAAAGACGCCGTCGTCCTCTATTGTAACATCGTCTGCGTAACCGGGCGTTATATCGAAAGTTTTCATTCGGAATTAATATATTCGGTGAAAAATGGATAAAAAAAAAGGTTGTCGAAATTCTCAGAACCATTTTAATTATCGGTCGAAGTAGAGTGGATGATTCTATATAAGTTGAAGAATTTTGCGATTTATTCATTGCTCAACTTTCAAACGCGTATTTCTCGAAATCATGTTTTTGAAGTCGATACGCAAGATATCTCAAAAACTAATGAACCGATTGCAATTATCTTTTTTTATGCTTATCCTACACATAATTATCTAGTCTTCGTCATATTGATTTCTTTTTTAGTGGATTAGTTTTTTTTTTTAATCCGCGAAATAAGGTCGTATTTTTCTCTAAAATTCGCTATGTAAATTCAAATGTCCGCCATTTTGTGGAAAATCGATATTTTCAAAATCGCATATGACAAAGACTAGATTATACGGTCCAGTTTAAAACATTTTTGTTTTTTTTTTATTTGGGTGATTACAGATGAAGCAGCAGTGCGTACCACAGAAAGCATGTTTTTGCGGTACTTTATGGACCAGAGGATTACTCGGCGAATATTTGATATTTTCCAATAAAAAAACATTGATGTATTCCTAAAAATGTGTTTTATCATTTAAAAAAGAATTGGTTTGATTACTGCTATAGATTGCCTTAAAACAAATTCAGAAAAATGTTTTTTTTTCGCGCTTCTCGGTGCGTTTTCCCCCTTAAAAAAGTTATAAAAATGAAAAAGGTAAATTTTCTTTAACCGATTTGTGGTCTTAGATCCATTTTCAGTTTTCCTGTCTGTACTTTATTAGCAAATAGTCAAATTCCTTAACACTCCAACAGTGATCCGAGTCCCTCAAGAGCCTTTTCTGAAACTTCAAAGAAATCAGCATCTGCTTTTGACTCGTCTATTAAGAAGGTACCACTGGAAATGTTGCTTATGTCTATTCTTTTCGTTTTTCATTTAATTACGAATTTAAGTTAATTGAACTATATCAATAAACGGTAAAATGGGTACATGTTTCCTAAAGTTGATTAAAAATACAAATTCTTTTCTAAGTGTTCTCCTATCCTGACTTAAGATACTGCAAACAATTTTTGTTGAATCGAAAAATTTAAGAAAATCAAAACTTTTCTATACAAGGTTAAAGGTCGTTAGTGAAACATTTCGAAACACATACCATTCAAAAATATGTTGATATGTTTAAAAAACAAGAAAATATATATATATATATATATAATGAAATCTGTATATAAATGGCAAGCATAACTGTGTATACATATAGGAAATTGTTAAAAATTTTGAAATGACTATTACCGAGAAATATTACTAATTATATACCTATACATAAACAGATAGTTTGAACAAAATGTTGAAAAATTGTAATTATACATAAGTTTTTGAGTTTTCTAATTTTATTTTTTACGGTTATTGAATTAAAAAAAAAAATTACAGCAGACCCGTTGATGTGTATAAAAATAAATCGATATGAACGTACATATATTATATAACCACTTATTAGAATAATATTGAAAAATAATATAAATAAGTTATAATGTGGTACAGTGTTGGTAATATCTACCGATTTTGGAAAAGTATATATAAATATTTATCTAGGCTAACATAATATTTTTATTGTGGTTACTGGATATACATAATTGAGTCATAAAGAAAGTTTTATTATGCAAGTTTAATTGATTTTTGTAAATTCATTTAAAACTGAATGAATATTTGAACTAATATTTTCCATGTGCTACAGAAATAAAATTGATTTGTAAAGATGTATATGCATAAAATTTATAAATAAGAATAATAAATACAAATTATAACGATATTTTGTTTTGTAAAATATATAAGAAATAAAAAATAAACAAAGTGTGTATTACTAATCTTCCAATACTACTATTCTTATATTTTGGTCATATTCATTTCTCATGAAAAAACGCAGGATCCTACAAAAAAACATCATAAATCCACCGATGATATACAATACAAACATCGTATAAGCAGATGGTCCTTTTGGAAAAAAAGCAAAGTACATTAAAGTAAATTATAGATTGTGAATGAATTAAATAAATTAAAAGTTGTGGCGAGACTTGCTCAATAAATCACTTGGCTTGGGGCCTTGTTCGAACGCAGTTCTTCGTCTTCGTGTTGTTATTACAGCTAGTAACGGAACACAATAAGCTCAGCTATTATAATAGTTAAACGAACAGGAAAACGAAGCTAACCCGTCCGAATTCGTGTGCTTAGCTCGATATTTGATGTTGTGTTAAAAGCTTATGCTGTTTTACTTGATGCTTCTACTTATACCTACAGCTGTGCCCTAATCATCTTGAAAACAAGCTCCCTTTTCTTTGAAATGCTAAATTAGTTAGGGGTATGCAAATTCACCAAAAAATTATAAATTTTTGACAACATGATTTTTATTGTATCTACTTATTAAGCGATAATGCAAAAATAAAGATTACTTTTATTAGCAACAACTTATGTCTGCTTTATGAATGTTCATATCATAGACGTTGTTTTTAAAGGAATTAAAAGAGTAAAAAGCCTCCGCAATAATTATGATTCACTTTATCAGCATTCGCTATTTTTCCATCATGCTCAAGACGAAGCTAATCTATCCGAATTCGTTTGCTTACCCGGGGAATACATCTACAAGTGCAGCTTGCATGCAAGCCTCCCTTGCAACGCGATTTTTAATTTGACAGCAGAAGGCAGTTCGGTTGATGTCTTATCATCTTGCATGCAAGTTCATTAAAAAAATGGCATTGAAGCGTAAAGTCATGCGTATATTGGAAAATTATAACAATAAAGGAAGTAGCATATTGATAAAAACCTAAGAAAAAGTTAAGAGAAAGGTGTTGGTAAATGATGTAATGCAAATGATCCCAGAAAATCTCATTTTTCCAGAATAAATTTAACAAATTCTCTCAAGCATTTCTTTTCCGCCATCTTGAAAACTGTATAAAGTCAAATTACTATCACCTCAGCTGCCATGGTTTTTCATCATGCAAGTTCGCTGAAAGCTGAGCTGCCAGCATGGCAGTAGAGGTTACACGTCCAAGAAATATGGCAGTGCAGCTTGCATGCAAGCTGTACTTGCAGGTGTAACCCCTGGGTTAGCTTGATCTTGAAAGCCAGCGAATAAAGGAGGATTTACATTATGATGACATGAATTTTTTACAGAAATTGTGAAGGAGATAGTACATCGTATACGGAAATTTATTTATGAGTGACAAGAGAAGCAAATGTGTCCTGAATTTTTTTCCGGACGTCGATTTGTCACGGTGTGCGTGTCCGGAATCATAAAAAGACTTCAAGCAAAAGGAGTTTTTACTCTTACTGAAACTAAAACATTGTTATTGGCAACCCTAATTTGTCAGTTTCGACTACTCGTGTTGCCATATTGTTATTGTTACTATAATTTGATGGCATATTTATTTATGTCAAGTCATATTATTTGTCGAAATAAACAAAAATAAGTTTTGAGTTTGTAATTAAATATTGCGAAATAGAAAGTTATTAAATATTGCTTTATAGAAAATATTGAAGTTATTTCTGAGGTGCAGGGTGCAGTGCGTCTACAGAATCACTGCAGATTGGTCCTTTTCCTTTATAATTTGTTAGAATTATTTCGCGAAAGGGGACTGGAATTATCTTCGCCGGCGTTAATTCGGTAGTGGAGTGGAATTATTTTCATTTGAGCACTTGAGTGGATCAAGTGGATTGACGTTACTGATTTTTTTGTTTACTACGAAATAAATAATAAATGAAAATTTCGTTATCGTACAAAATGATGATTCTAGAACTGAATTACAGTACCACCTGATATTTTGTGAGAAATATTTTCGATATAATCCCAACCTTTGCTTCGAACTCCTTCGTGCTTTCATGCAATATTTTAGAAATTGTAAAATTATACTTCTTTTCATGATCCGTCTTTGAATATTTACGAAGAAACGATTGAAAACGTGACAATTTCCAATTAAATAGTTTGCGATTTTTACCATAAAAACACGAGGGGAGCATATGTACGTGTGAGGTATTGCAATGATTGCTTCCGCAGCATTTAAATTTCAATTAACTATCTCCCTCACAATTTCTTTAAAAAAATGCATGTTATCATAATGTAAATCCTACTTAAACATAACCTCAAAATATGTTGTCTATTTAAAATAGTCAACGCGAACCTTGAATCGATGATCAAGCTAACCAAATGTCTAAACTGTTATACGAAGTAGCAAAGCTCGGTGGTATTGGCATGGATTCTGATAGATCTTGACTCGGTGTTACGTTACTAGATGTAATAGTAAGACCAAGATGAAGACTTGGATTCGGACAGGCCCATAGACTTGAATTCTATAGATTATTGTAAGTTCACATAATTGTTACGTAATGCAAAGACCAGTAAAGACCCTTGGAGTGCGTGTCCAGCGCAAGGAATTGAAAGAATCCCTTGCCACTGGCGACGAGCTCCCTTTTGTAGTTTTAGATAATACGCCTCTCGATATCTAAAAATGTGCTGAGTTGTGCTATGATACGGCATTGCCAGGTATGAATTTATAGAGTGTTTTTTATTTTCACTCAAAAATATGACGAAAAGATATTCGCGAACGATTTGAGAAAAAGAAAGCCATAGCCCAAGAAAAAAGGATAAAAATGTGATAAAGTAATCCATTTTATGGATTTATGGTTTCGATTTATCTCCATTTGTTTGGAAACATCTGCCGCAGATTTCTTTTATAAATTTTCTGGAAATTGTTTTAATTCACAAATTTTCGGATTTGTAAAACAAACAAAAAAACTGAAGCATCAATATCGAAACAAAATAGAAAGTGAAATTATTATTTAGAAGGAAACTGCCTTCATTATTAGCATAATGCTACTAATAAAGTATTTGCGGAAAAAAACTATACATATTATGGATAAGTCCAAAATGGACAGAAGTTTGCTGACCAGCTGTAAAGTGGAGCTCAATATGTTGAAGGAGTTCAACGTTCTGAACAGAACCTATATTTATCAATATTCGAACACCATACTAAACAGAGATTATTACTGTTATTAGTTGTCTGACCGAAATCCAGAAATATGTAGGTAACACACCGCCACCAATGCTGGAAAAAGGTCCATGAATATCAACAGGTGTCCTTTAGTCGATCATTAAAAGAGATTGAAAATCTTTACCGTCACGTAGGAATGGACGCAATGTACCCTAGTAAAAATTCCTAAGATGGAGAGCCTGAAAAATTGTTGCAATTGTGGGAGGAACTGCTTATTGACTGCTGTGAGGAAAAGCCCTTTCATGACCTTGGAGGCAATTAAAATATCTCTTCAGTAAAAAAAGTCGAAAGTTGTGTTCAGCAAGGAGTACACAATTTTAGCATAAATAAAAGATGTGCACTTTCGTCATTATTTGTGCGAACTCCTCACAAAAAACGGGACGTCCCTGTGGAGTGTCACAGCTTGATGATAAGCCAACGTTTTCGAACTAAAAATTTCGATTGTTTCTTCCATTATAAAATAATAAAAATAAAAACGAACTTCTATTTGGCACCCACTTGACAACTTTCAAATTTGAAATGAATTTCGGAGGCGGATTTGGGCTCGTTTATATTTAAAGAAACGGAATGTTTGAAATTTTGGTTATGCTAAGAGAGTAAGATGTTCGTGGAGATAATTTATTATTCTTAGGATTAGAATATTTTTTGATGTTTGTGAGGTGACGGCTATGGTGACTTCCCATGGGAATTTAGCCTCTCTTGATTAGAACGAGGGAAAGAATTTTCAAAGTTTCCTTTTCATTCTTCTATTTGCCTCCTTGATGCGGAGTGTGAATATAATCTCTTGGTCATGGTTTGCAAAAATTGTGGGAGAGCGACTAAATGTTCTGCCATCTCTGGAGTGGATAGTGGTGATGATATATTATAGTTAGGCTATGTCGACCTATTAGGAAGTGTCCAAGGGTGAGGATATTATAATCCGCGGCATCATTTGAGAGGGGGAAAGAATTCTGGCATTTAAGCATGTCTGTATTTGTACTCAAATTGTTTATAAGTATACAGAGGATTTCCTCCATGGTAGTCCATAGAGCGGGAGGTGATAGTACTCACCTAGACGAACAAAAAATTGTATGACAGGGGGGTCCACAGTTCGTTTGGGAGAAACAGGGTAATTAAGAAATTATGTTAGATTTTCACAAAACACCTTTTATGTTAAAAACAGGGCGTACGGTCACTGCCTAAAGTTAATTACATGCAAAACTTTATGGCCTTTCCAACAACTGCCCAATCAGTCTGTACTCCTCTCCCCTCAGGAGGCATTGTGGTCTAAACTACAAATTTCGGTTTTTCTTACCCTTTTTTTAATTTGACCTCTATTTTTTTGTTTATAAGAAGCTCATTATCATAAATTTGTTTTATAAAAACTATAAACTGTAGACTCTTCTCTTTCATATGTCCTATTACACCCTATGTGCTAACTGTAGCCGTTAAACAGTTATTAACCTATTCAGGTCTTCAGGTCATACCAAAATTAGACGATGTTTTTTTTAAAGTGACGTGTTTTCAGTCACTAGGAGAACAAATTATCTTTGAGAATAGGTTTGAGAATATAATAATAATAATAATAATATATTTAACTGTGGCATATGTACACAAGATTACAATCTTTTACTAGTACAACTATATTAAGGTACAAATTCAAATTATATTAAGCGCATAGGAAAATAAAAAGAAAAAAAAAACAAGAAATAAAGAAATTAAAGAGTTAACAATTAAACACTAATAAAAGAAACTAAAACTAAAAAAAGAAAAACAAAACAAATCATAAGTAGCTAAGTAACAATATTTACAAGAATGCACTTACCGCGCGAAAGAATATCATCCAGGAGATATCAAATATATACGTAGTAATGATCTTAGATGTGAGCTTTAATGAGAGTCTTAAATGCAATGACAGTTTGGGCCCTCTGAACGTTAACGGGTAGACTATTCCAAAGACGGGCAGCCTGAACAGGGAATGAACGTTCCATAACCAATTTACAGAATTGCGGAATGATAATATTATGAGTACGTGGCGATGAAGAGAGCTGAAAAAATTCTCTAAGATATTCCGGCCGGTTGTTCTTTAATATCCTGAAGAGGAGTAGAATCGTTCTCCGCTTAAGATATGTACTCAAAGAACAGCCAAGTACCGTGTTAGCAAATGGGGAAACATGGTCGAATCTTCGTAGGCCATAAACAAATCGTACGCAATCATTGAAAGCCACCTCCATCCTACGCCTACACTCACTATCCAAGCTAGGAAACACATTACTTCCAAACGTGAAGTAGGGCAATATCAGTGTAATTACTAATTTCAGTCTCATATTTCTTCCCAGAATACTCGCCGAGAGCCATAACCTTCTCAACCCCGCATAAACCTTATTGAGAATCATACTAACATTGTCGCAGCACTTCATGCTTGAGCTTAGAACAATTCCCAGATTAGTAACCCTGCTGGCCACCTGGATAGCAAAACCATTCAAGATTACGGGAGGTATATCGATGAGGTTTAAAGTGCTGTTGTAGAAAGCAATACACTGTGATTTTGCAGGATTAAGATGAAGTCCATTCAGAATCGACCACCTGTGTATTCGACATAGATCAGAATTAACTCGCTCAATACAATCCTCAAGCAGACCAATAGGCCTGCTTAGATAGATCTGCACATCGTCTGCATACATGTGCACCTTCACATTCTCCACTATCATAGGTAGGTCATTAATAAAGAGGCTAAATAATAATGGGCCAATCACGGAGCCCTGCGGTACACCACACAATACAGGCAAAGCATATGAAAATTCTTCACCAACCCTAACCTGTTGGAAACGACCACTGATAAACGCCCTAACGAAGGAGATAGCTGATGCACTAAATTTGTAATTGGTTGCTAATTTATGAAGTAGAAGGCTATGGTCAACACTATCGAAGGCCTTAGAGAAGTCCAAGAGTACTAAGATGCTAAAATCATTATTATTCAAGGCAGCCCTGATGTCTGTGGTAACCTTCAATACTGCAGTTTCGCAGCTGTGAGAAGCGCGAAATCCAGATTGCCAAGGAGTCAGAGATCCGCTCACTTCCACCCAACCGAGGATCTGATTATATACGAGCTTTTCAAGCACCTTCGATAGAAAGGATAAGATGCTTATGGGGCGAAAATCACTAGGTGATTTGGCATTAGCCTTCTTCGGGATCGGAAGAATAATAGCAGTCTTCCAAATACTGGGAAAAGTGGATGACGTTAAACAAGTATTCAAAATATGAAGAATATATTTATCAATTACAGGTAACAGTGTTTTTATTAGGCGTGGAGGGAGGAAGTCAGGCCCTATCGCATCAGATTTCACTGAAAAAATGGCAGAAATCATTTCCTCCAGATCTACTCCACGAAAATAAAAACTGTTATCTGAGAGGGTATGCAAAGGCAGACTCTGAATGTCATGGAAAGGGTCAAAGTTGTTTGTAGAAGGAATGCCGGCGGACAGAAAGTACGCATTTAAATCACCAGGATGTAATGAGCAGGTTGATCTCTCCGAACCACACACTCCGGCCTGCCGAAGATTACGCCAAAGAATTTTGGGTTTCAGGTCAGAGTTAAACTTACTACTGTAGTATTGGCGTTTCGCATTTCTTACAGCCAACGTAACTTTGTTGCGGACAATTTTATATTTGATACGCGCATCATTAGTTTTCAGGCGCCGATATCGATGGAACAAAAATTCTCTCTCAGCAATCAATAACCGAATTCGGGACGACCACCAAGGGCATCTTTCTCTCATTAATCGCCTGGATTTAAGAGGGACATGTGTTTCTAATAGGTATCTAACCAAGGAAGAAAAAATATCAACCTGATCGTTCACTGAGGCACAATCAAATATTGTGTCCCATGGCAATTGTCTGCATTCTTCAAACAAAAGTTCAACATCAATGCTATTGTAATCTCGGTACGAGTAGTTTGTTGGAGAGTTATTGTGAATTAAAAAATTGTAGCCCATAAACAGAATATCATGATCTAATGAGCTAAAGGGACTAATCTGATCAAAGAACAATACCTTACCTCTATCAGCCACCAGGAACATGTCAAGAAGTGAAGGGTTTGTTGCGTTATAGTATGTTGGCTGAGAGTTAACTACATTGAGGTGAATTGTTTGGAAAAAGTGAATGAACCGATCAGCTAATGAATCATCACGAAGAATATTTACATTAAAGTCACCTCCCACTATGACATCAGCACAACATTGCGAGGCCCTTGATAGAAGATCCCCCAAACTCGATACACTATCACACCTAAAACTCCCTGGGGGACAGTATACTGTTATGTTAAGAGCTAATAACTCCTTGACGGATGCAAATAGCGAATAGGATGTCAAATTAAAGAGACGAGTCTAAAGTTTATAGTTTTTATAAAACAAAGTTATTAACCCTTTCAATACTGTAGGGACATATTGTCCCAGATAATTTCTAATAATTATTAAAATAATTTAAATGCTTACAAATGCATTGGGATCTGGTATTTTAGTACTGTACGCTCATAGGCCCGTAAACAAGTTACAACCTGTCTGCTTTGTTGCTGTTTGATGTCTGCTTTTTTTTCTTTTCTATAAAATTTTGTCAGTCTAGTTGTTGCCAGCAAACAGTAGACACGTGTCACGCTTATTACTAACTGTGTTTTTATATGTACTGTGCTCGGAATTGCCAAGTATATTTATAATTTTATTTTACTTATTTAGTGTGCAGCAATAGTTTTTATGAGTTTTTTTATTTCCAAAAATAAAAATGGGACTTATATGTCCCAATAGTTAATTACTGGGATATTATTTCCCATCAGTATTGAATAACCTATATATTCAAAATTTTCGTTTTAGAATGGATAAACCTTTGTCAGACAAAGAGCTCCAAGATATTGCGGATAACAGAATTAGACCCATTTCAAGACAGTAATGATAGTGATATAGATAAAAACTATATACAACCATCTAGCGACGATGATTTTTCAAGTGAAATTAAAAATACTGCATTGACACAAATTTTAGATGATGCGTTTACTTCTGAAGATGAAAAATTCACCGGCGAAAATGAAAAGGAAAACGAAGTTCCGAATAGCAATTAAGGAGTTGCGTTTGACTGGACAAGAAAAGCTGAAAATTTTATACCGAAACATAATATTCCACAAGAAAAACAAACAATTGTACTGTGTAACATAACAAACAAGTCTTCAGAAATGGTGGATGTGTTCAAATTATTTTCTAAAAGCTTATTTGTATGGATTGCCCAATGCACCAATCAACGATTAGAGATTGTAGAAAAAACATCTAAAAGAAATATTCAAAAGACATCGAGTGCAGAAATAATGATCGAGCTTGGTTGTTCTCTCATAATGAGTTACAATCGTTTATCAGCATATCACATGTATTGGTCCAACGGAAAATCTTTAGGTAATGATGAAATTAAAAGTGCCATATCTAGGGACTGATGTCAGTTACTTCTATCAAAACTATACTTCAATAACCCCGAAAAACCAAAATTAGCTTCCAAGGAGTATTACATAGAAGAAGTATTATCCTGTCTAAAAAACACTTTTTTGTCTGCCAGAAGTGATAATACTTATCAATTAATTGACGAGACGATGACAAAATTCAAAGGAAGATCATCAACAATGAAACAATATATAAAGCTATGGACAAGAAGTGATTCCAAAACTGGGTATGTATACGATACAAATATTTACTCCGGAAAAGAAAATTCCACACAAGAAGACACACTTAGTGAAAGAGTTGTTGAGAAATTAACCAGATCAATTCGAGATACGAACATAGTTTTATGTTTTGACCGATTTTTCACCTCAATCTATCTCTTACATACACTACCATATGCTGCCGTTGGAACGTGCATAAAGACTAGAAAAATGTTCCAAAATTTGATGGCATGTAAAGAAGGTATAATTTGCACTCGTTGGCAAGACACTAGAGATTTTTTGGTAGTAAGCAACTATCACAGTGGCGGTATCAGTACTTTAGAAAGAAAAGCAAAAGATGGCAGTAAAAGAGGAATTACTTGTCCCGATTCAATTATGTTTTATAATGAATTTATGGGAGGCGTCGATCACGCTGATCAAATGATATCACAGTATGATTCGGATCGAAAAAGCTCCAAATGGTGGCGAAAGGTTTTCTACAAGCTATTCATGACTGCAATATATAATGCATATATAATATACCATGAAACAAGGCGTTCAAAACTGGCGTTTATAAACTTCATTATACCAGTAGCAGAAAATATGATAGACATTGGCAAATCCCAGCTGGGCAAGAAGAAGATAATGAAGAGAAGACGTCTCTCAAATAGAACCAAATTCATGGATAATGTTGGGGATCATCTGCCTATTCCGGGAAATTCAAGAAAACGATGTGTACGATGTGCTCGTTTCAATAAAAAAAAAACAGGACAAATATCACTTGCCAAATGTGCACGGTAGCGCTCTGCATTGGTTGTTTTGCTAAGTATCATTCTTGATTACCTTGTATATATGCAATAAAAAATAAATGTTGAATTACAATGATGTTTTTCTTTTATTTTTTCTTTTTATTTTTAGTGCAACATATATTTTATATGCTCCACTATTTTACTATCATAAAGTACTGTTGGGACACATACGATCCACTCACCAATACTATTGGGACAATATGTCCCAATTATTATTTTGCAATAATCAATAAATAATATGATCATTTATTTAAATATTTGTTTTTCCCGTCAAACTAAATTAGCTATTTTGTGCTATAAATATTACATGAATTATTAAAATAAAAAAATCGTATTGAAAGGGTGAGCTTTTGAAAAAAACAATAGAGGTCAAATTAAAAAACAAAAGTTGAGAAAATCCGAAATTTGTAGTTTATTCCTAAAATAACTCCTGAGGGAAGCGGAATACGGGGGTGTTTGAGCATTCGTTGGAAAGGCCATGAAGCTCTGCATATAATGTGTAATAAGCACAGCACATATCGTACATAAAAATATTCTAAATTCTAAATATTTTTAGATTTAGATTCAAATACTAAATAGCTAACATTTACATATACAAACAATATTGCAATGAATTCATATTACATGATCAATATTTCTTAAATTTAGATCCAAAATATAAATAAAAAAAATTATTTTTTTTTCCTGAGGGAGAGTAATGTGGCGTATACCATTAATACTATTAATATACTACATACCATTTTTCTATAATCACTTATGTTCAATGAAATTATTCTAGTACATTAGTCTAGGACAAGCAATCCAGACAACTCTGGCAATGCTAGTAATGAAATAGGGCACAAAACCCATAGAGGCAACAAACTGAAACTAGAACTTGCATAAATAACTCCCGTAAGGAGGGTGAGTAAGTGAGGATAACAACATGTATGTATGTACATGCATATATGCATTATAAAGATCAGGTCAGCGACTTGCATGTGGATATGCATAAACAAAACTATTAATTGACGTTCGTACCTACCTAATTGCTTTATCCCCAAAAAAGTTCAACAAAACCGAAGTCGACGACTTCCGGTTGTAAAAGCTCAAGTTACAAAGAGCAAGTTACGAATGAAAATTAAAGTAGGTAAGAAAGGTGAAATGTAAGCTTGATAGATGTCAATAACCCGTACGAATTGGTTCTCTTACGAATATTATAAAGCAAGCATTTTGTAAGCATGGGAACCCACTGACGTCAACCCCAATAATGCCTGTATCAATATATCAATGAAATTAAATAAAACAGACAATTGATCTTATCCATTGGTGAAGGGAACATCGTCCTTTTAATTTTCGCTTGGAGTTAAAGCTACTCAAGCTGCTCCACTGCCTCCGAGGAGTTAGTACTGCATAAGCCGCTCCATAGGAGATAAAGCTTTACAAGCTGTACTCCGACCATATTCTCACAGTACAGAATTAATAGAAAAACGATATCACAGTTAATCAGTGCGAAATAGCACAAATGAGCTTTGGATGGTGATCGTACACTCTGTACCTTTCAAAATATAGGGTGTTTTGTGAAAAACTAGTATAATTTCTTAATGACCCTGTATCCTCCAAACAGCTGATGTGCCCCCTCCCCCCTGCCGTACAATTTTTTTTTCATCTAGGTGAATACTATCACCTCCCGCATTAGGGACCACCACGACGGAAACACCTTATATAATTCTTCATATGTATTTCAGTTTTGCAATATTTTGTATGGTTTTTTATAGATGTGTTTGATGGACTTTACACTAGATTCCCATAAACCTCCAAAGTAAGGAGCTGGAAAAGGGTTGATATGCCGAACTATGCCTTTCGATAGCTAAATCAGCTTTAATTGCTTTGATTGACTTTTCTTGATTTGATTGTATGAGTCAATTAGCTCCAATGAATCTTGCCTCGGTCGGAATAAATATATGAGCAAAGACCTTTTCGTCCTACAATCCTCTTGAAGGTGGCTAGGAGGGCTGGAGTGGGCAGCTGAATATGTATAGCCTTAGTGTCTAAAGAAACAAATACAGAAATATATGCGTTTGCCGTTCTAGATCCTCTCAGTGTTGATGCTTTCAAGTCAAGTGGACCTGCGTAATCTACCCCAGTGTGTTAGAAAGACAAAGAGATATTGATTCTAGCTGAAATCAAACAGCTCATTATTTGTGAACTAGGCCTTGCATTGAATCGAAAACATTCAACACATTTATGTATGCGAAATCTAATTGTATTGCGAGAACTTATGACGATTTCGATGGGACTTCGGTGCAACACCAGTACTGCACTTTTTCCAGCAGTGCAACACTGAAAGTGTTCCATGGGACAATTTTCATAGCAGAAGTGCAACACAAGTTTTGCACTCACTTTCCCTAATTTGCACCGGATATTTTGTCAATGTTACAAATACATATTCAAGTTGAATTATAATCTGCTCTGTCAAAGTGTTCTGTAGCGATTATTTATGAAATTTTGGAGGTAAATTATTAAAAAACTTTGTTTGGGTAATTGGTATAAAGTTAAGAAGAACTTTGTTTCTATATATCAATAAATAGCATTTATTTCGTTTGACAGTTCCGTGTATATAATACGTGTGTCCACAAATACAAGTAATATGACAGAAATATGTTCGATGGACTTCAGTGCTCCCAGTTCTTCGCTGCCAGAAAAAGTGCAACACTCAAATGGTCCCATCGAAATCGACATTAATGACCAATAGTAATATCTTTACATGTTAATAACACTTGGGTGCCCCCTGGTGAGTATCGTGTGTAAGTATGTTGGTAAAGTGATGCTAATTTGGGAGAATCATAGGATGCTATAGGTCGCAACTTAATTGAGACTCAGCGAGTCGACCTTGGGTTGAGAGAAAGAATTGGACTCTGATTTTTTGTGAAGAAGCAATATCTGTGCGGGAGACAATATTTTGGAGGATTTTTATCAGACATCCTTCTTCTTTCTTTTATTTTTTTAATTGTAATTGTATGGTGAGACGAAGCTTACGTATACTGTTTACAAAACTGAGGCAGTAGGCGTTTATTCTTATAGTTCGTTCTTGCAAACATTTTAGCGAAGATCTCGTTTTCTCAAAGTTATCTAAAATTTGAGCAAGAAATGAAAATTTCGAGCTTCTCCCGAGATTCCTTCGTTTCTCTGATCCTGTTACGATTGACAGCAAAATAGAAACCTCAGTACGACAATTTCGCTTTTTGCCAGAGATTTCTTCATTTCTCTGATTTCGGAATTACAATGAAAAGAGACTACGTGCGTCTAAGCTTCGAATGTACTGCGAGATTCCTTCGTTTTTGTGAGGAAGATTGAAATGACTCATCACTTACTGATAAAGTTGAAAACAAAAATAATTTAACTGCTTAGTGGCATGTGCTAAAGTGTGTAGCATTTATCTGATAAGTGCTATAATTTTAATTGCAATGAAGTGACCAAGACAATAATGCTCCAGGACTTTCCACTTAACATGAGTAAATGTCCATTTCCACGGCTCTAATTAAATGTCTTTAGAAACTCGCTCTGCGCGAATCGCTCACGACACGAGAATAGCTCGTTTCTCTTAATATATAAGAAATAAGAGCACAAACACTTTGTGCGCAAAACTTCGTTTTAACATCAATTTCGGTTAGTGTTAGGATATAAAGGAGTTCGCTATCGAGAGAGTATCTCGAATTGATAAGTCGAGAATCATGTTCTTTTACTAAGTGCACGAGTAGTCCGTTTTCCGTTCGATATCGAGTTCGATCTCGAAGTTTAAGCCAGAGATTAAGATTGTTAAGAATATCTGGTAAGTCTATAAACTAAGTATCTATTTATTTTGCTAGGAACTCATGCGAATGTTATGTTGAGAAGCGTAGGACTTATATGGTTCCAAGTTGGGGCAAGTATACTCTCAGGTAGTCAGTGTAGTGACCGAAATGAAGAAGTTGTGAATAAAAATTCGTGTGAAGTGGCAATAAAGAAACAGAACTGGGTGAGAGACAAGCATATTTATATTACATTATATCGTAGAAGTTAAGCTGTGTAGTTCCGGGACTCTAAATTTTACTCTGTGGTCTAGGATAAATAATTTGTGAATGAGAGTGTGAATGATTAACGAAAGTAATGAATGCCTGTTCTGCGTATGTCGCACCCCACCATCAGCTAATGCCTCTTTTGCGTATGTCGTACATAATATCTGTGCGTGAGTCGCATAATATCTGCTTTCCTCCTGCGTATGTCGCACTCTATATCCTTAAGGAACTGACCTTAACATTACATCTGGTTAATATGCGTGTGTCGCAAATATATCTTAATGTACGGGTTCCAAGATAACAACGGTTCAGCGTGTGTCGCTTTCTTCAACAAACAATAAAGATGAAGCGAACTTATGATTGAATGTTAGGTGTGTGGGAAGGTGTGTCGAAAGTATGATTGAATGTATATGCGTGCGTGAATATAAATAAATGATTGCTGCATTTCACTGAGTTATATACTCAAACATTGTTCTCCTTTTTCCACAGTTCCCGGATAACAGCAGCTAAGTAGTAGGTAAGCTACTACTTTCCGGCGTATGCAATTAAGTGTATATACATATAAGAATGAAAATATTTACCAGTAGCTACAAACAAATATCTGTGTTTACTCAAAATTCTACCTTACTGAATTTTCCCTTTATCCCTTTTATACGATTTGCTAACAAATCATTTTCAAGTAATAATATTTGCAAGGATTTATGTAATGCGATAGTCGATAGTGTAGTGATGTCCTTCGATTTATTATACTCTGAATGTGTTTGAACATCTGGAGATTTTTAGCGCCAAAATTCCTCATTTTGATGCAACCAGGCTGAGTTGTCCAACCATATGTATGTCGTAGATATGGTATTTGAAAGAATTCGTCTTGACACCAAATCTGCTGAGTTGTGATTTGATGGAACGTCTTTTCAAATTGTTATTGCTGTATTCGGAGACACAATTACCCACAAATGTCTTCCAGTTAGATCGGTGCTTTCGGAGTCACGGTAGATCTATATCGGAACCTTAATTTTGTTCAATTCTGCATCGATGATGGCTTGTTTAGTAACTTGAGTGAGCAGGACAGCACCACATAATTCTAGGAGACTTAGAGAGACTGGTTTGATGGGGGCGACTTTGGTTTTTGCTTTTATAAGTTATACTCTGAAGCTCCCACCTGTATGTATTTTTGAGTACAGATCTCGTCGCGAGTATATCTTATTTGACACGTCACAAATTGCCACGTTACTCAATCTTTGCTATGTTAGACTGGTATGGTAGCCTAGCTGTAGTGCAATTTGGATGTCCTGCAGAATATGTAGTTCACCTTTGAAAAATAAATATTTCTGTAGGTACAGAAACATCCCAATTATATTTTGATAGCAAAAATTTCTGAATTAGCACTTTGGCTATGATTATAAACCATTATTATTCCTTATTGTTTAGCATTTATGAAATGCGTATGAATTTGGTCGATAACCCACGTGGCATATAATGGAAAGTGATAAAATATTTTAAAGTTTTGGATTATTCTGAATGCGTCCGTTTGCTAGACCGTTGACAACAAGTCATGATTGCGTAACAAAAAGGCGTTCACATAGTCTGGGACTTAATATAGTAAAAATGAGGGTAGATTAATATGAACTCCATTTTCGAAGCTCACATGAACAACCAGAAACTGTAGGTAGTTCATATTACCTCCCGAGAAAAATTGCTGAATATGACGGTAGAGAAGAGGATATCAGTTCCTGAATAATAAATTAAGGACCGATTCCTCTCATTATTTCGAAGAAGAAAAGTAAGAAATTAAAATTACAGGGCCCCGCAAAGAACCTGTCAGACAAAAACACCGACAAGAACTTGTCTGAGAATAATTTTGAGAGAGGCCGCAGTTGTCAAATCTTAGAATAAAATAAGGCCTATAACTCAAAACCGAGTGAGATGACGAGTTACTTTTTCCTCCCTATACCTTCAAATTGTTAGGAGCAATTCATTTCAACTTTATTTTTTTTTTTTTAATGTGGCATCACCATTTCAGTCTGTCATTATCCTAGACGGAAGAGAGTAGTCAAATACAATAGAATTAAAGAAAAGTGTTTAAAGTTAATGCAGACACAAATTGATTCTACTTATAGGAAAACGCAATGAAAAATGTTTGGCATTGCAAAAAAGCTTTTACTTGATAGGAGGAACATTTATAAGAAAATGTGAGTTATAAAAAATATATTAAAAAAAAACTTTTAAAAGTACTACATTCTACGTATGTATATCAGTGAGAAACAAAAATAATTTTTTACCTTTAATATGTTTTACCTTTATATGTTTTATTTTCTAATTTTTAATCATTACATTTTCGCAAAAAAAAAACAAAAATCATAGAACGGTCTAACATATGCATATTAAGTCGCATCTAAGTTTTCTTGCGATCATTGTGGTGTAATTTGCTTTGCTCTGTCCGGTAAGTACACTCTAAAAAATTTTAGTGTAAATTTACTATTAAAATAATAGAAAGTTAGTTACCTCGCATTATTGTAGTAAATTTACACCAAAAAGTAAATGTAAATTTTCACTCACTCATAAAGTTTTTATTTTTACTCTAAAGACGTAATAAATTTTACTACATTGAGTAAGTAAACTTTTATACAATTTTTCTCTACAAATGTAGTAAATTTAACTACATTGAGTGAGTAAATTTTTATAACATTTTACTCTATAAATTCTGATGGATTTTCTGTGATTTTCGGAATTCCGAAAACATAAAGTTAATTTAAGACTAAAGACTTTCAATTGGTTTTTCACCGGGCAGGTAACTATACGATTGCAAATATGTTTAAAACTATATCGGCTTTATATTTACAAATAAATTACGTACACTTGTATACTGTACTTAAAAACACTGGCCCCTTTCAACATTTGCAAAGGAATGATATCTATGCCAGTGAAAACTATAATTACTAGGACTGAAAAACGATTTTTCACATTTTTTCCAAAGATATTTAAAAATTGGAGTTATTTTTTCACGATGAAAATATAAAAATGTTTGTTGTACTTGTATATATTTATGAGTAAACTGATATAACTCACATTTATTCATTTGCACAGTAAATATAATTTTTTCGGCTGTAGGATAAGTTGAATTTTACTCTTTTCAGAGCAATAAAATTATGACTGTGAAGTAAATTTATTGCATTTATTTGGGTAAATTTAAACCAAGTTATAAGAATTACCATATAAATATAATAAAATTTACTATTAAGATTGTAACAGAGTGTAAGTTTAGAAGATCATTGCACTTTAATGTTAGTTCCTCCATGTAAAAAGCTTTTATATGAAGTAAATTGAAAAATTAATTTCGCATCAAAGCCCATATAACATAGAAAATTGAAATGTTCCCATGAAATATGCAAAATGCAATGCTAAAGCGTTTAGAAGGAAAATCATCTCCGCACCTCTCTTCACAAATTCGTTTTTGTTTTTCAAGTGAATAAAGTCTGTTCTAAAGTTTACTATACTGTGCCCCCAGAACATTACTAGTTGGAAATCATTGATATCCAACGTATATAATTAAGTTTTCAAATTTCAAAATTTTTGCACACTGACCGATCGTCAGAGCTACCTAAGTCCTCTGATCCGCGCCTGATATTTGAAATAATGAAATTTATTATTTTATTTTATTTATTTCTGCACTTAATACTGACGGAAGCATTGATTCCTAGAACTTTCCTATAAGCAAAATTGATGCCTATTGTGCTGTATTAATCATAAAAACATAATTAAGTTAAAATAAATTGAAATATGGATGTAATAATGTGAACTCAATTGTAATAATTATTAAATGTCAAATATAATTAGCACTACGTTAAATATCATGCCTATGTGACAGTACTGTAATTTTTAGTACATACTTTTGGCATGAGGTAATGGGCGTGTTGTTAATCTAAGAATTTTCCTACATGTCAGGCAGCTGCCAACTGAACCATTTCAAAGTGATTGAGACTGAGTTCAAACCAACATTAAATAGCCACCTGGAAGTATAATAGTTTAAAAGATTCAAATTCCAAGTTTTTCTAATTATTGAAAATAGGTTGGGAACGAAACGATATATACCTACCTACAAGTACATCGATAAGGCACTTTTTAGTGGAGATAACAATCAACACATAATGGCTACATTCCACACAAACAAATCCGGGACACAATCCAATCAGAGGAAAGTAACATGTCTTCGATAACAGTGCGCGAATGGAATTAGATTAAGTAATCTGTACATTTAAATGTATCTTTAAAATAGCAAATTAGAAATATTTTAATAGGTAACTAATTGTGTAATTATAATCCTAATAACATTAGCTAGGCAAAATCAGGAACGGCAAT